>JADHKK010000052.1:0-37121 GCA_019925535.1 Leptographium radiaticola | reverse complement strand
GTGCGCGGCGCGAGTGCCGGCCATCAGATTTCTTCTAGAAATGTACAATTCTCAGGATTGTACGCAACCACAGAGTTAGGCGAAGGGGAAAGCCCTAAGCTGAACATAGCATCTCTGGAAAAGATAGAGAGCGTTATGAAGCATCTACACAAACACTCTATCGAGGTTGTTTTTCCTACGGTTAAAGCTAAACTGCCTGAAGTCTATTTACTATTGTCCCCGAGCATAGGGATTTATCATTGATGTAATGGGATAAATGAATTCTTCAATCTTTTGAGTGGTGTCTGATTGAACTGAGAGAATATCACAAGTTACACAAGAAGTGTAATCAAAGTAAAGAGTGGACAACCTAAGGGAAATGTATGAATGGCTGAACACACCGTCGGACTACCTAAAAGAGGTAACTCTCAAGGTAGCAGAGCAGTCGTAGTACTTCAAAACTGTCTTAACGGACAGATACTATGGGGAAGGACTGCAGTATATCCTCGCCCTGAAAATCGTAGCTATAGTACAGGAAGTACTCCGGTCTCCGAGGCCAATATAGTAAAGAATCTCAGGGGATTATTCATCAGATCTCAAGAGAACCCCACAGCCTTAGTGGATAGAAACCTATATAAACTTATGTGCGACAGAGACATACTCCTAATTGCGTACAAGAAATTGAGAAGTAAACCGGGCCAAATGACCCCCGGAGTTACTTCGGAAACATTAGACGGAATGTCCTCAAAACTAATAGACGAACTTTGCAATCAATTACGAGACGAATCTTTCCAATTCCAACCAGGAAGAAGGGTGATGATCCCCAAAGCCTCGGGTGGAGAAAGACCTCTTACAGTAGCCCCTCCTCGGGACAAACTAATTCAAGAAGCCATGAGAATGATTCTTGAGGCAGTCTACGAACCCACGTTCTCAGACTTTAGCCACGGTTTCAGACCCAACAGGGGTTGCCACTCGGCCCTACTATCGATAAGCCAAAAGTTTAACGTAGTAAGCTGAATAATAGAGGGAGACATCTCCAAATGTTTCGATTCTATCGACCATCACAAACTGATGGCATTAATTGAGGCGAAAATTTCAGACAGAAAGTTTACAAGACTGATATGGAAATCTCTAAAAGCCGGATACTTCGAGTTCTCACAGGTTAAACCTAACATTGCTGGAACTCCACAAGGATCTATTATTAGCCCTATTCTAGCTAATATATTCATGTCACAACTAGACTCCTTCGTGACCCTTCTTAAAGAGGATTTCGATAGAGGAACAAAATCCAAAGTAAGCCCGGAAGCGAACACCCTACATAGTAAAATATACAGGGCCAAAGCCAAAGGACTTATGGACCTAGTTCAGAAACTAGTCAAACAATACCAACACATAAGAAGTTCAAACTTCGAGGACGAATCGTTCAAGAAGCTAACGTACATAAGATACGCGGACGACTGAATGATTGGTATAAAAGGTACCCTTCAGGAAACTAAAGAGATAAAGGAAAAAGTCGGAAAAATGTTAGCAGGTATAGGCCTGGAACTGAGCCCTAGCAAAACTAGAATCACTAACATTAATTCAGAAAAGGCTACTTTCCTAGGTACAGACATTACCCGGGCAAGAGAATACACATTCGCTCGAACCTCACACAACAACCATTTAAAAAGAAATTCTAAGAAGCTAAGATTCCTAGCTCCTATGAATAGAATAGAAAAACGGTTAAGTGACGCGGGATTCATGAACAAGGGACTAAGTCACCCAAAATTCGTATGGATGTCGCTAGAGCACCGTCAAATTCTACATCTATACAACGCAGTGCTTCGAGGATACCTAAACTACTACAACTTCACCCATAACTACGGTAGAGTTGCCAGCAGAACGGAACACATCCTAAAAGCCTCATGTGCCAAGCTACTAGCAGCCAAGTACAAACTAGGTACAATGAGTAAGGTTTATAACAAGTTTGGACCGAAATTACAAACTACGTACATCTCCAAAACGGCGAAAGGTAAAGAACAAGTAAAGGTATACACATTCTTCAAACCCAGTTACGCGATAACCCTGAAATTTCTAAGAAACATATCCCCAGTCATCAAGGCCCTATATGGATCAGTATCACTAGCTAGTTTGGACGACCTGGTTTGCGCTAAATGCGAGTCGAACACACAAGTAGAGATGCACCACATAAGAATGATGAAGGATCTGAATCCAAAAATATCACTTATCGACCAACTGATGGCAAGAAGACGTAGAAAACAGATCCCGCTATGCAGAATCTGTCACCTTGAACATCACAAAAATTACCCGTACCCTAAAGGAAACAGTCGTAACAAAAAGAAATAAGGTGTAAAGTTTTAAGTAAAGATGAAAAATTAAGGAGAATATATGGAGAGCCTAATGATGCGAAAGTATCACGTTGGGTTCGGGAAAGAGGGAGCAGTGGCCTAATGGGTCCTGTTTACCTCAGTTCATTCTTTTATTTATGGAGGAAGAAAAGGAGCTTTATACGGGTCTTTATTTACTGTAATATTAGCTGCAATATTTACATGTTTTCAGGGTTTAGAGTATAATGTTTCATCTTTCACTATTAGTGATGGAGCATTTGGTTCATGTTTTTTCTTTGGAACAGGTTTCCACGGATTACACGTTATAGTTGGAACTATATTCTTAGCCATAGCTTTATGAAGAATGTATGCTTACCATTTAACTGATAATCATCACTTAGGATTAGAAGGTGGAATTCTATACTGACATTTTGTAGACGTGGTTTGACTTTTCTTATACATATCTATGTATTACTGAGGATCTTAATTAAAAAAATTTTTTATAAGATTTTTTTTTAATAATAAAAAAATTTTTTATATAGTATATTATAATTACCAAAATTTAATTAAATTTTGGTAAGGGGTTTTTGTATAATGGTAATACATGTGACTTTTAATCATCAAATTGCTAGTTCGAATCTGGCAGATCCTAATCTATAATAAAGAATTAGTAACTTAATTGGTAAAGAACTTTCCTGTCACGAAAGGAGATATCGGTTCGAATCCGTTCTAATTCGAATATACTTAGGAAAAGTTTCCATTGGTAGGGTAAGATACTTGCTATGTATTGTGTTTATACACTTGGGTGTTCGAATCGCCTCTTTTCCGGTAAATATGAAGAGTATAATTTAAGGGTAAAATCTTGAGCTTCAACCTCAATCTTCTCTGTTCGATTCGGAGTACTCTTGGATAAAAATATATTTTTTATATAAAATATATTTATTTACCTATGTGTTTAGGTATTATATGTAAAAATATATAAAATGAATAACTTATTTATTATTAGTGAAAATTTTACAAATGGGTATAAAAGTGAAATATTAGATATTATAAGTGTACTAGTAATTTTATCAGGTATATTTGTTATTATAAGTAAAAATCCTATAATATCTTTATTGTTTTTAATTGGATTATTTGGAGGAATAGCTTCATACTTATTAATAATAGGTTTAAGTTTCTTAGGAATATCTTATTTAGTTGTATATATAGGTGCTGTATCAATATTATTCATATTTATTTTAATGTTAATAAATATTAGAATGAGTGAACTACAAAGTTACGCCAGTAATAGTATACCTTTAGCGGTAAGTGTAGCTATTTTATTTAATTATCCATTATTTCAAATATTACCTTATGATATAGCAGTTTTAAATAATAGTAATAATTATTTAAATAATATCTTATATAATGTTTCATTAAATAAGATTAATGGACCATATTCAGATACATACGCCCATATAAATAATAATGACCCACTACTTGTATCAAGTAAAACATGAGATGGAAATTTAACAGAATTTAGTCATATTTCTAGTATAGGAAATGTTATGTATACAAACTATAACATGTGATTAATAATTACAGGGTTTATCTTATTACTAGCTATGGTTGGAGCAATTGTTATAACAATCAAACAAAAAAATTAATACATATGAAAAAAAAAATATTTCCTTTAAATTATAATACAATATAATTAACAAAAAAAATATTATATGTAAAAGAGATTAGCTCAACGGTAGAGCGATTGTTTTACACACAGTGTGTTAAGTGTTCGAATCACTTATCTCTTAAAAAAAATTAATTCCTTAACTCAAAAGGTAGAGTATGCTTTTGATAAAGGTATTATCAGTGTTCGATCCGCTGAGGAATTAATATATAGAGAATTGACTGAGTGGCTTAAAGTGATAAATTTGAGCTTTATTTAATTATTTAATTACATCCGTTCGAATCGGATATTCTCTGACATATTATATTTAACATATATTGACAAAATATAAGCAATAATACACGGAATGAAGCCAAATTGGTTGAGGCGATCTGTTTGGGACGGATATAACAAAGTTCGATCCTTTGCCTTCCGAAAATAAAAACTTTTAAGAAATATAATTGATACGAAAAAAATTTTTTATACATAAATTTATGTGAGTATATAAAGAGACTATTAGGAAATACTAGCTATGTATTAAAGAGATTTATATTTATCCCATAAATTAGGATAATAAACTCTAAGAGAAATCAGATAATAAACGAAGCGAATTGAATTATCTTATTAGCTTCAGGAAAAGAAATCAAAAGAGATTCTATGATTAGCGGGAGTAAAAGTAGATAAGTCTAAATAATAAGTAAAATGACTTTAAAGTTGTTTGAATAAAATGGGGAACCTTCCTCAAAGACTAAATATAATACATAAGCGATAGTGAAAAAGTACCGTGAGGGAAAAGTAAGTAGAATTAGTAGTTTTATAAGCAGCTCGAGCGAAAGCAAGAGTGTACCTTTTGCATAATGGGTCACCAAGTTAATTTTAGGTGCGAGCTAAATAAAAAGCGTAGTTAAACCGATCATGAAAAGAATGAATAGTATCTAAAATTAGACCCGAAGTACAGTGATCTTACCACAATCAGGACTATAAAGGTCCGAACGGGTTATCGTTGCAAAGATATCCGAAGAATTGTGGTAAGTATAGTGAAAGACAATCCGTGACTGTATTAGCTGGTTTTCTGCGAAACCTATAATAGTAGGCAATTTAAGTAACATCTTTACAGGTACAGAACTTAATCTCAGACAAGGTGTATATTAAAATACATTTTATTTTGTATAGATCGGGGGATCATGAAGATTTTACCGGTGAGTTTGTGGACTCGAAATGGTAAAGATGAATCTTAAATTATCAGACATAGAATGATAAGGTTGTATGTCAAAAGGGAAACAGCCCAGAACAAGAGTTAAGGTTCCAAAGTTATTGTTAAGTGAAATTAAGAAAGTTTTTATCTAAGTCGACAAGGAGATTGGCTTAGAAGCAGCCACAATTTAAAGACCTCGTATCAGAGCACTTGTTAAATGTTAAAAGCGTCGAAAATTTAACGGATCTAAATAATACACCGATACCTTGTCTATAGATAATTATAATTATTTATGGGGTAGCAGAACGTTGAGTTAATCTTAGTGTTTTTTTTTAATAAAGGATAATATTATAACTCAAGTGAGAATGGTGACATGAGTAACGAAAAAGAAAATTTTTAATTATAATTTAATTATAGTTAGAAAATACTCGCCTTAAGCTTATGGTTATGATAAGTAACGGCCTCTAAGTTTATAATCTGAAGGTTAAAACGATGAGAAAATTCTTATTACTATTAATGACAACATTTTTAAGTGGAAAGTGTGCAGGAAATAATTAGTAATGATGCATTTAAAATGCAATAACCGTTCCTAGGAACTACAACAAGTAAGCTAGTAGAGAATACGAAGGCGCATGAGATAACAATCTTTAAGGAACTCGGCAAAATGACCACCGTAACTTCGGGACAAGGGGGGCTCATTCTCCTGATTAATATCAGGTAAAAAGGAAGTAGCATAAAATAGTGTTGTACGACTGTTTAATTAAAACACAGCACTTTGCAGAAAGATGATAAATCTAAGTATTGAGTGTGAAGTCTGCCCAATGCCGGCTGGTTAACGAAATCTACTAAATTTTAAAAATTTGGTTTTTAAGGAACCCCCGGTCAATGGCGGCCTTAACGTGAGGGTCCTAAGGTAGCGAAATGCCTTGGCCGTTAAATGCGGTCTTGCATGAAAAGTAATCTATTATAGTTATTTTATCCAAAAAATGAATTAAAAAAAACAATGAAAAACAACATATTAAAAACAATATTTTCTAACGCCGTCAATATACGACGAGAAAACTTATTCAAAGTAAGTTTTGTTTATATGGTGGTTTCAATAAGACTTTCTATTAACAGTAGAAGTATAAAAGATTGAGCTTTGATTAAACAAAGTAAAAAAGGTATTGGAAGTAGTCCTTATGAATTGGCTATGAAGTACATTAAAAGCGATAAACCAATAACTGCTGTTCAAGTTAATGACGTATTATTATCTTCTAATCTTAATATTACTCAACATCTTCTAGATGAAATATTAAGTAAACCTAGGCTTGAATTTACAGATCTAAACTTAGATACTATAAATTCAGATTCTTTTAAGGAATCCATAGGTACTGTAAGAAATGAACGTTGTTTAGCTGGAGTTTATATATGAACACATAAATCTAGTGGAGCTAAGTATGTAGGATCTTCCTCTTCTTTAGCTCGTAGATTGATTGGTTATTTTAAAGGAACATCTGCAGACGTTGGTAAATTTATTCCTTTACTTAAAAAAGAAGGTGTAGAAGCTTTTACTTTACAAGTTATATCTTTAACTGAAAAGTATTACGATTCTTTAGAACTATGTTTAGAACAATATTTTTTATTACAATCTCAGTTTAATCTTAATACTTTAAGAGTAGTTAATAGAATTTCAGGTTCCAGATCTAAGGCGTTATTTATGTATACTAGAGATTTAGCTGAATTAATATATCATTCGGATACACAAGAAGATTTTATATTTAATTTAAAAATACATCATAGTATATTTAGTGCCAGTATAAATAAGGGTACCGTGTATTTAGGTAAATATGTATTTACAGATCAACCAGTTAAAGGCGCTAAAAATTGCCTAAAAACAACAGAAGAAGTCTTATCTATATTAGAGAAGGATAGATTAGAAGAAAAAGCAGGTAGAAAGATTATCATAACTTCAGAAAAAAATAAAGATGTTAAAGTCTTTAATTCTATTAATGATTGTTTGATATTTTTAAATACGATTGCCCCTTCTAATAAAACAACTTTGTATAGATATATTCAATCAGGTAAACCTTATCAAGGGTTTATGTGTAAATGAGGAAATGAAGAAACTACAAGTTTCTTAGATAAAAGCGTCCAGGTACTAGTTACTGACACATTCACAAATAAAAGCACAGTATACCCCACAATTAGAAAAGCAGCCTTATCGTTTGCACCTGAAATTAAAACTACAGGTCCAACTATAAAAGCTTATATTAATAGTGGAAAATTATTTAAAAATAGATATTTAATAAAATTTAATACGGATAAAATGATATAATAAGAATAGATCAGTCTAGGAAACTGGTCTTTTGTGCAATAAAGAAGCAAACTCCGGGAACACCTTAAAGCTCTTTTAACCAAGTTTATTTTGAAAAAAATAAATGGCCTATGTAATGAATAAGGGTATGGTAATATCAAAAGAGATAGACGAAAGGAAAATAGGTTACCGCGGATCTAAGTCAGTAATAATATTACTGTAAAAGAGCAACGAGCAGATGCTTCTTCAATAATAATAATTATTATTGTAAGGTGTGCTCTAGTCACCAAGAAATTGGCGCTTAATCGAACTAAGTAAATTAAGCTTAATGCAATCACTATAACCTAAACCTAAGGTTCAAACTAAGGTTAAAATAGTGAAACGGAATGATATAACGATACAACAGCTGTCTCTAAGATTGACTCAGTGAAATTGGAATAACTGTGCAGATACAGTTTACCTCTAGGTAGACGAGAAGACCCTATGCAGCTTTACTGTTACTAATTATTGGGTATAATTCAAACAAATTTTAGTTTAGAAGGTTCATTGATTAGATTAAAGTGAAAGACCTTTATTTGTTGATTATATTATAGACCTTGAATTAAAAAGGAACAGTTGTTAGGAGACAGTTTATGTGGGGCACAGACCCCTTAAAGAGTAAAAGGGTGTATCTAAAATTATAACTTATATTATTATATAAGTTAATTATATTTTTATTGTTTGTAATTTTTTTTAACTTTGTTATATTTAATCCTATATTATTGTGTATAAATATATACATGTTATTAGGTAAGATTACCCTATAGAGAAATTAGGAGTAGGATGATATATTGTATTCGTGTAATATATTATAGTTATTATGATTTTTATCATTAATAATCATGTTTAATACTTATTAAGTTGAATGGCTTAATCTTGCTTTACTGTTTGATTCACAACAAATCTTACAGTCGCGTAAGCGGGGCATTAGATCACAAGATACAACAAGGAAAGGTCTTGGATTATTGGAAAAGCTACGCTAGGGATGTTTGTCCTTCAATATTTTTTTAATAATTGATATATATATATTGGGTTAATTTCAAGAATTACTTATACTATAATAAGTAAATTTGAAGCGAAGTTTATTTTAATAAAATAAAATAAAATTGTTCAACGACTAAGAGTGAGTTTACAACAATAATCTCTTATTAATACCCAACATTTTTTTTTTAATTGTAAGTTAGTTTTTATAAATAATAAAAGAATAATTGCAAAAAGATACAAAATATTTAAATAAAAGTAATATATTTATTAAAAATATAAATAATAAATATAAATTAATACCATTCAATGTTAAAATTAACTTTGTAGGTGAAAATATATATTATCCTTCTGAATTTAAAGAATGAAATAATAATATCTATTATTTTAATTCTAATTATGTTAAAAATCTTCCTTTATATAATTTATATTTAAATAAATTATTAAAAGGTTATTTTGATTTATATTTTAATAATGAAAATTTTAACTCAAAATTTAAAAATTTTTTTAAAAGACATTTAGCTTTAAACAAAATTTTTGTGAGTAAACCTGAAATAAAACATATTAACTCTAAAACTACAATTACAATATATATTTATAATAGAGAAAGATTTGTCTTATTAAGTAAATTAATACTTTTAAGAAAGTCGTTATTAAAAATAAGTAATTTTTACTATAAATGTAAAAGTATATCTGGAAATTTATATGGAAAATATTTTTTAAATATATTATATGAAGATTTAGTTTATATAAGAAGATTAAAATTAAAACTTAATCTTAATGAATTAAAATTTAAAGACATATTTTTACAAAGATTAAGTGTATTGATAAGTAAATTTTATAATAAAAAAGTAGAATTTAATATTATTAATTTAAAATCTATTACTAATCATCCTAGTATTTTTACAGGTATAACAACTAAAGCATTAAAAAATAAAAATAGTAATGTGTTAGAGGTTATAGAATTTTTGATAAAAAATAGTAGTGTTTTAGATGAAAACAAAAAAAAAGAAACAGGTAAATTTACAAAAAGTGTAAATTTAAATCTTATAGAAAATAAATATAAAAATCTGAATATTAATTCATTTGTAAAAGATATAGATCTTAATGAAACAATACAAGATTTATATACTATTGAAAATAAAGATAATAAAGATATTATATTTGATTCTATTAAATACAAAAACATAGTAGGTATAAGATTAGAAGCTAAAGGTAGATTAACTAGACGTATTAGAGCAGAAAGAACACAGTTAAAGGCAAGTTGAAAAGGGGGATTAGAAAATATAGATTCATCTTGTAAAGGTTTATCATTAGTAAACTTTAGAGGGTATCAAAAATCTAGTTTAGAGTACTCAATGGGTGTATCTAAACGTCCTGTTGGAGCATTTGCTGTAAAAGGTTGAATATCAGGTAGAGGTTAGAGTACAAGAGTTGACAGATCTAAGGATCTTGTATATTAATATTTAATACTAAATATTACTCTTAAAGTAATATTATCTAATACTACTGAAGTTAACTAAATACCATGGTGGAAAATAATAAAATATTAGGGTTTAATTACAATTAATTAAAAAAAAATGAAGAAATAGTCTGAACCATTTTGTAAAAAATGGAAATAAAATTTTTATGATAACAAGTTGAACAGGCTAATTTGCGCAAGAGTGTACAAAATGAGTGCGCGGTTTGGCACCTCGATGTCGGCTTAACTTATCCTCATGGATGCAGAAATTATGTAGGGTACGACTGTTCGTCGATTAAAAAGTTACATGAGCTGGGTTAAGTACGTCGTGAGACAGTACGGTTTCTATCTTCTAGAGGGAATTAGAATATAATAAGGATTAACCTTGTACGAAAGGAACCTGGGCATCGCCTTATTCCCTTTGGGAATAAAGGTTTTATTAACCTCTGGTTTATCTGTTGTTTATGTGCCCAATTATTAATTTAAGTATAATAGTAATATTGTACAGGGATGTTACTTTCACTTAGGTAAATGTATAACATAGGCATAGCAGAAAAGCTAAGTTAGTCAGAGATAAGTGCTGAAAGCATATAAGCACGAAGCTCACCTTAAGATATTTCTTAAATATACGTAAAATAATATTACGTAATAGGCTTAGTTTGTAATAATTTAGAAATTTTTAGGTACTAAGTACTAATTTTATAAATAACTGAATATTTACCGTATCTTATATTTAACTTAAATATCCTCCCTTTTTTTTTTATTTTAAGTTTCTTTGCTATCTTTTTTAAAGATAAGTTATGAATCATTTAAAGGATAATAGGATATTTTTATTTATTTCATATTAGTCTATATAATACAGTGACGCTAAGTCTCTTTAACATATAAGACTTGTATATAGCGTATAAAACGCGCGGGAAAAATGTCGTCGACTAGTCCTAAAAAAAATCTTTTTTTTTGAGCCTGATTAGCATAAAAGTTAATGCAATTGTTTTGTAATCAATAGACACAAGTGCGATACTTGTATTGGGCTTAGGACTAGTAGACAAGTGGTTATGTCATAGCTTTTTCAATGCTAGTACCGCGGGTTCAAATCCTGCCTAGTCTAAAAATATTCTTTTATTAAATAAGAGGCTATAACTTAACTGGTAGAGTATACTGCTCATAACAGTAATTGTGAGTGTTCGAGTCGCTTTAGCCTTATTATATTGGTTAGTGTAATAATAACATGTGCGGGTTAGTGTAATAGTAACATATTTGACTCATGATCAAGGGTAAGAGGTGCAAATCCTTTACCCGCGTTATTTTAATAAATCCGGGTGCCGGAATAGGTAGACAATGCAGAGAATTTAATCCGTGTGGGTTTAGATTTAGAGTTAAAACTTTTAAATAAAGACTTTATTAGCCTGAGTGCTGGAATCGGTAGACAGAGGGCACTTAAGCTGCCCTGAGCTAGACTCGTATGTGTTCAAGTCACTTCTCAGGTATATAAAAGTTTTTTTTTTAATAATTGTAGATAATACTAGAGCATTTAATATTAATTATAAAATGACTGTAAAAAAGCTCGAGACAAACGTCTTAAACCTAATTTGGTTAACCGTTAGCTGTTTATTTTTTTTTTTACAAGTGTTTCTAAGTTAGTTACTGCTAATTTAAAGGCTGAGGCCGATAAATTAAATATTATAGTCGATAATAAAAATATAATAAAAATTTATATGTGGACTAATTTAATTACAGGTAAGGCTTATATAGGTTTATCTATAAACTTGGTTAATAAATTTAAACAGTAGTATAGTACTAAGTTTTTATAATATGAGGTTATAAAAAAAATAATAGTAAAATTTAGAGATCCCTAATAAAAACGGGTATTCAAACTTTAAATTAGAAATTCTAGAGTACTATGAGGCGGATGAATTTTTAGGTAGATAACAATACTATTTGGATACTATGTTTCCTGACTAGAGTATTAAAAAAAAGGTGGATTTAACTTAGTATTTAAACACAGTGAAGCTATAAAATAACTAATGAGTTTAAATAGTGTAGTTTTTAATTAAACTAAATTAAAAATAGCTAAATCTTTATCTAGGGGTAAATATATTTCTATTGAAAATGTAAATACTGATGGATATTTATCTTTTTTATCTCTACGAAAGGTAACATACTATGTCAATTTTTATGTAAACTATGTAGCTATATTTATTAGCTTAAACAAATTTTATTTTGATAATGGTTATTTAATCTTTAGCTTTGATATTTCGTCAGATGAAATACTAAATAGGGATGAATACAAACTATCTATAAGAGAAAAAACAACTAAACATGCATAAAAATCTAAAGAATTAATTAGAAAAACTAATTTATGAAAACTTTATCTCAATAGATTAAAGATAAAATTTCTTCTAAAAGTACTAACGCTAAATTTGTAATAGTTATAAATAATGAAACTAAAGAAATAATAGAGTTTACTTTTCTAGTTAAAGCAGGTTTTTAATGTAGATGGGTTATATGTTCGTAGGTACATAACTTTATGTAAAACATGTAAAGAGTACACTGTGACTAGAAAAGAAAATAAAATTAAACTTTATAAAAGGTTAATAGTTAAATGAAATACCAAGATTAAGTTTTAATTCCTTATAGCGGTTATAAATTAAATATTTTACAATTTAGGGGGGTACAAACTTAAGCTTTGTGGGTGAATAGCTGTAAACGTTTGAGCCGTTTATTGGATATTTTATATAATATAGCAATTGTAGTTTAATGGTAAAACTTTTGATTTCCACTCAAATGTTATCGGTTCGATTCCGATCTGTTGTATAGGGGTTATAGTATAATTTGGTAGTACAACAACTTTGCGTGTTGTTTGTTTAGGTTCAAGTCCTAATATCTCCATTAGCTCGGGAAGCTCAATAGGTTGAGCGGAATACTGAAGATATTCAGGTTGTAAGTTCGATTCTTACTTCGGGCAAGTATAATAGGTGTAACCTAATAGATGTGTTGGAACAGGTAGACAGGTATCAATTAGGATGATATGGAGGGCGACTTCCTTGCAAGTTCGAGTCTTGTCGTCTATATAAAAAAATTTTAAGTTAAATTTTTTTTATATTATATTTATTAATATTTTATAAAAAATTTTTATATGGGCCATATGTATTTATATTTCGTAGAGTAATAGGTAACTCTTAGATTTTTGGTGTCTAACATTGGGTGTTCGAATCACCTCGAGATAAAAGATTTCTATATTATAGTAGAATTAGGATGATATAGCTCAATAGGTAGAGCGACTGTATGTGGCACAGTAGGTTCTCTGTTCGATTCAGAGTATTGTCCCTTAATATAACTTATTTATTTTAAGTAAAATTTGCAAATTTAGCCTGAATAGTTTAAGGGTAAAACCTTATTTTCATGCGATAAAGATGGGTATTCGATTTACCCTTCAGGCTTACTTACCCGTATGTAGACATATTTGTAAGTTTTTAAAAAAAAAATGCTTTTAATTTCTATATTATCTTTATTGCTATCTAACGCCGTTACTATTCGACGGGATATATCCATACTTTTTAATAGAGTTGCTATAATTGCTTTAGCATATTCTATATTACATAGTGCAACAAGTCTATTTTTAGGAAGTAAAGGTATAGGTTTACACGGTGGTTTACTTAATATTACTAGTATAACACAAATTTTCGATATTTTTATATTTTTAGTTAGTATATTAATATTACAATTAACAAGTTTTTTCCCTAGAAAAGTTTGGGTACCTGAACATTCTTCATTAACACAATTATTTTTTAATAAATTTGTTTTCTATAGAACAAAAATTATAAATAAAATGGGAGAACATTTAAGAATTATAGAATACCCTTTAATTTTATTATTTATTATTACAGGGGCAGTATTCTTAATTTCTACTAGTGACTTAATTTCTATATTTCTTTCTATAGAATTACAAAGTTATGGTTTATATTTATTAAGTACTATATATAGAAATTCAGAATTATCTACTACAGGTGGATTAATGTATTTCTTACTGGGTGGATTAAGCTCTTGTTTTATATTATTAGGTACAAGTTTATTATACGCTAACTCAGGTACTACTAATTTAGATGCTTTATACGCAATAACTAGTATTAGTGATGGTATAGATTATTGATATAAACCTTATTATATAAATTTTGCTTTACTTATATTTACTATCGGGTTTTTATTTAAAGTGAGTGCAGCTCCATTCCATTTTTGATCGCCTGATGTTTATGATTCTATTCCGACAATAGTTACAACTTTTGTAGCTATAATAGCTAAAATATCTATATTTGTATTACTATTAGAAATAGTATATTATACAAAAGATTACTTTACAGATTTTAATTGAACATATGGTTTATTAATTAGTTCTTTATTATCTTTAATTATAGGTACAGTTCTAGGTTTAACTCAATTTAGAATAAAAAGATTGTTTGCTTATAGTACTATTTCTCACGTAGGTTTTATCTTATTAGCTTTAAGTATCTCTAGTATAGAATCAACTCAAGCATTTATATTCTATTTAATGCAATATTCTATTAGTAATTTAAATGCTTTCATGATATTAGTTGCTATAGGATTTTCTTTATATAATTATGTTAGTGAAAATAAAGAATATAAAGAATTATTAGATAAAAATAACTCTCCTATACAATTAATTACTCAATTAAGAGGTTATTTCTATATAAACCCTACATTAGCTTTAAGTTTAGTTATTACTATATTCTCTTTTGCAGGTATACCTCCTCTTGTAGGATTTTTTGCAAAACAGATGGTATTAGGAGCTGCTATAGATAGTGGTTATATATTTATATCTTTAGTTGCTATACTTACTAGCGTAATAGGTGGTGTATACTATTTAAATATAATAAAGGAGATTTTTTTCTACTCTCCTGAGTATAAATTAAACCCTTTATTAGAAAATTTAAAATTTAATGGTAATATTTATAATAACAAAAATATTTTAATAAAATCTATTACTTTTAAACATAATAACATTGCCATATCTAGCCCTATAGCTATAATAATATCTATAATAACAATGGTTATATTATTATTTATGTTTGTAAACAAAGAATGATTAAGTATGAGTACCATATTGGTACAAATTTTATTTAACTATTAAATGAGTAGTATGAGTATATTTTTTATAGTTGTAATCATTATAGCATTACTTTTTATAGTAATTAATTTAGTATTAGCACCCCACAATCCTTATCAAGAAAAATATTCTATATTCGAATGTGGATTTCATAGTTTCTTAGGTCAAAATAGAAGCCAGTTTACTATAAAATTCTTTATATATGCTCTTATATTCTTACTTTTAGATCTAGAAATATTATTACTATTCCCTTTTGGGGTTAGTGGATATACTAATGATTTATACGGATTAATCATAATGTTAGGTTTTACAACAATAGTTACAATAGGTTTTGTATTTGAACTAGGAAAAAACGCATTAAAAATAGATAGTAGACAAGCTTTAATCAAAAATAAAACCAATAATATAAAGATTTTTACATTGTAAAAAGTAAAAAAAATTTTTTTTCGTGATACTTAATATATTAAATCTATATTATACTGTCTAATAAGAAATGTATTATAATAATTATATAAAACATTTAAGATTGAGAAAGTAAAATTTATTAAATTATGATATGTTATTATCAGCAAAAATAATTGGAACAGGTTTAGCTACAACAGGTTTAATAGGTGCAGGAGTCGGAATTGGGGTAGTTTTTGGTGCTCTAATATTAGGTGTAGCCAGAAATCCATCAATGCGAAGTCAATTGTTCTCTTATGCAATTTTAGGGTTTGCCTTTTCTGAAGCTACTGGATTATTTGCTTTAATGATGGCTTTCTTACTTTTATATGTTGTATAAATAGAAATTCATTTAATAAAGTAAACCGGTTAGAGTTTTATGTTTAAGTGTTTAACATTTCAAAAGTAATCTTCAGTTTTTTTTTATTTAAATATATATTTAAATAACCCTTATAACTTAACGATAAAGTATAATATATACTAGATTATTATAAGTGTTTGATTCACTTTAAGGGTACCTTAAAATAAAAATTTTAAATGTTATTACTTAATTCTATATAACATGTAATATATAATTATATTATTTACAATATAGAAGATTTTATTTAAACATAATTTATGAATTTAATTTTAAATAATTTAATAATTAAATTAGATGCACCATCTGCTTGAGGAATATATTTCCAAGATAGTGCTACACCTCAAATGGAAGGATTAATAGAATTACATGATAATATAATGTATTATTTAGTAATAATATTATTTGCTGTCGGGTGAGTTTTATTATCTATAATAAGAAATTATGTTAACACTGCTTCTCCAATTTCACACAAATATTTAAATCACGGTAGAATTGTGCCTGCTCAAAAGTGGTTTAATTGTCCAAAATATAGTCGCATATTAAATACTTATCCAAATTTTGTTTATAATTCTTTAAAAATACGCGCTTATTCTACTTCTAGCTCGAACGGTAATAATGATTCGAGTGGGAATAAATTTGCCCCTGCAGTAATCTATGAAGATGCCCTTTTGATGAAAAAGGCAATATTAGACGAGAACGACGGTACAGCTGGAATATATATGTTTACTAATAAACTTACTGGCAATATTTACGTAGGACAATCTAAGAATCTTCGTAAAAGATTACTGAATTACTTTAATAATAGTTATCTAACTAGCCGGAATGGACTTACAATATGTAGAGCTTTATTAAAATACGGGTACTCAAATTTTTCTGTAACTATCTTAGAATATTGTCATGAATCTAACTTAAACGTTAGAGAACAACATTACTTCGATACCCTTAACCCTCAATATAATATACAAAAAATCGTGGGTGGAAGTTCTAAAGGTTTAACCTTGTCCAAGGAAACCAAAGAAAAAATTAGTAAAGCTTTAAAAGGAGTTTATGTGGGCGACAAAGCTTATTGATACGATCGTACAATGAGTAATGAAACCAAAAAACTTATAAGTTCACGTAGAACGGGGGAACTTAATCCTTTACATGGTAAATACCAAAGTGAAGAAATTAAAGAGCTAATGCGACAAAAAGCGCTAGGTAGAAAATTCTCCGAGGAAACTGAACTATTAATGAGTACAAAGCGAGGAAATCCTGTGAATATATATGAAAAGTGTTCAACCGAGGGGTTTAAATTAATAGGTAGTTTTGTTTCGGCTAGAAGAGCGGGTAAATTTTTAGATATTAGCGGAAGTACTATTTTAAAGTATATCCGATCTGGTGAAGTATTTAAAGACAGATATAAATTTTCATCTAAATAAAGATGAATGGCATTAAAATAACTATGAGTTTAATTTCACTGAATGCTGGAAGTTCCTAAAGCCTTTGGTACTTACAATCAAAAAATATTAATAGATTAAAAGTGAAAATTCAAAGGATGTAACAATGGATAATCATGCAGGAAACCAAAATAATATTTATTTATTTATATTATGAGTAGGTAATCCTCAGAGACTAAACGTGAAACAATTAGTTATTAATATTTCCACAGTTAATAAATTATATAAGCTGAAAGGAAAATTCTTAACTGATTGAAGATATAGTCCGGTTTTATATGAAAATATAAAAATTTACGACAGTCATCGAATTAATATGAACAATTACACCAGCTGTAATTTTAATATTAATAGCTTTCCCTTCATTTAAATTATTATATTTAATGGATGAAGTAAGTGACCCTTCAATGTCTATTTTAGCAGAAGGTCACCAATGATATTGAAGTTACCAATATCCTGATTTCTTAGACTCAGGTGATGACTTTATAGAATTCGATTCTTACATAATACCAGAATCTGATTTAGAAGAGGGATCTTTAAGAATGTTAGAAGTTGATAATAGAGTGATAATCCCAGAATTAACACACATTAGATTTATTATAACAGCTGCTGACGTTATACACTCTTTTGCTTGTCCATCTTTAGGTATTAAAACTGATGCATATCCTGGTAGATTAAATCAAGTTTCTGTTTTTGTAAATAGAGAAGGTGTTTTCTATGGTCTTTAATTATGGCCATGACTGTAGTGAACCTACGGTTATAAACCATCAAATTGCGGGAACACCTTAAAGAAATCTTAACCAAATAAGTATGGTAACATAACTTATGGCACAGGTAATGACTCGTGGTATGGTAAAATCAAGATTTATAATTCAATAGGTTATCCGCAGCCAAGCATCAACTACTTACATAAGCAAGGATGTGCAGTTCATCGACTAAACGGTGGTTAGTGTTATAATTGTAATTATAATGCTTAAGATATAGTCAGACCCTACCTGAAAAGGTACAGGAATATCTAAATTAATATATTCTGTTTATTAGATGTATATTATAATAATATATGTTTAGGGAGAAAACCTCTATAATAGTTTGCTAAACTTATTATTTTAATGTAAAATTTAATATTATAATTTATAATATTAAAATTTTATAGAAGCTTTAGTTTTAATGATTGTAGTATTTTTATTGCATAATATTACTAATAAAAATATTTTTAATAATCATCTTTTACTAAATAAGCGTACTGGTTTAGGATTAATAGCCTCTTCTACTAGATATTTTAGTACAAGTATTGCAAGAGCTAATAAATATAATCCTGAATCTATAGCCCTAGATCATATTAACAGTGGGGAACCCACAACTTCTTCAATAATTAATAAAGTATTGTTAAATCAAAATATATCTGTAACTGATTCTAAATTAGAAGAATTATTAAAAGTCAATGGTGTAGAATTTGATTTACCTATAACTACACCTCAAGCTAATAATTTATTAGCTGAATTGACAGGAAAATCTAAGTATAAAGGATTCTTTGGTGTATATATGTTTATACATGTAAACACAGGTAATAAATATGTAGGTTCTTCTAATTTATTAAGACGTAGAATGGATTATTATTTTAAACATGATGATTCACTTGTAGGAGGTAAATTCTTACCTCTTTTAAACCAAGAAGGATTAAGCGCGTTTAAATTAATAATATTTAAACTAGATAGTAATAAATTTAGCTCTAGAGATGCTTTAATTTTAGAACAATATCATTTATTAAATAAAGAGTTTAATCTTAATACATTAAGAGTAGTTAATGCTGGATCTTCTAAGGGTGAAAGTATATTTATTTATGATTTAACTTGTAAAATTCTTTATTACCAAGCAAATTCAAAAATTGAATTAAAAAGAGTCTTAAATATACACCCTGAAACAACAGCAAAATATTTAGATTCTAAGATACCGTATCTTAATAAATTTTTATTATTAAGTTTTCCGGTAACGTCTTCTAGTGTAGATTTAAGTAACATTTCTACGGAAAAGTTATTAGAAATAATGCAAGAAGAAAGAAAAAAAATATATACATTAGGTACACGTAGAAGTATTTCTGTTATCTTAGAAATTAAAGAAGGAAATATAAATGTAGCCGAAAATTCTTGAGGCCAAAGTTTAAATTTTGATTCACTAACTTCTTGTATTGAATACTTAAAAAGTATAGGATTAACTATAAAAAGAGATACATTATCTAAATATATAAAAACTGAAAAAGAATTTCATAAATTTTTGTGTAAATACTCAGATAAAACTTTACCGAGTGATTTTGAAGAAGTTGGGTTTATTATTGATGAATATAAACAATCTAAAGATATAGATCAGGTTATAGAAAATAAAAAAAATAAATCAGTATTAGTAAAAGGTGATAATTATAATAATGTATTTAATAGTATAACAGACACTATTAAATATTTTGATTCTATAGGTGTTAAATTAGATAGAAAGACTTTATATTTACGTTTAAAAGATGGTAAACCTTACAAAGGATATTACTTTAATTTTAAGTAGATGTTTCGACGATATAGCCATAAATATACGTTCGAAGTCTAAATTATATCAATTACATTAAAAATTATAGAGATAATTCGCAATGTTCAGAAATATGTGGTATACTTCATAGCTCAATGCCTATTGTTATAGAATCTGTTTCTTTAGAAAAATTCTTAACATGATTAGAAGAACAATAAATTAATAAGAATTATATATAAATATTGAAAATATTTATATGTAAAGGTGTGTTAGCTTAATAGGTAGAGCATGGTAGTACGGTCATCAGTATATGAGTTCGAGTCTCATACGCATCTTTCTTAAGTGTGATTAAGAAAATTAATTTTCCAAATAATTTATTTATATATATATATATATATTTATATGAATTTAACCTTGATACTTTTTTTAATAGGAATTTTAGGATTTGTTTTAAATAGAAAAAATATTATATTAATGCTTATCTCCATCGAGATAATGTTACTATCTATAACATTTCTAATATTGGTAAGTTCACTTAATATGGATGACATTATAGGTCAAACTTATGCTATTTATATTATTATAGTTGCAGGTGCTGAATCAGCTATAGGTTTAGGTATTTTAGTTGCTTTCTATAGATTAAGAGGAAGTATTGCAATAGAATATAAATAATGTATTTAAGTATAATAATTTTACCTTTATTAGGATCTATAGTTTCTGGCTTTTTTGGTAGAAAAGTTGGAGTTAGCGGAGCACAACTTATAACTACTTCAAGTATAATAGTTACTACTTTTTTAGCTATTATAGCTTTCTTTGAAGTAGGTTTAAATAATATTACTTTATCTATTACTTTATTTAGATGAATAGATTCGGAGTGATTTAATATTATATGGGGATTCCAATTTGATAGTTTAACAGTATCCATGTTAATACCTGTTTTAATTATTAGTTCTTTAGTTCATATTTACTCTGTAGGTTATATGAATGGGGACCCACACAATCAAAGATTTTTTAGTTATTTAAGTTTATTCACATTTATGATGGTCATACTTGTTACAGCAAATAATTATTTATTAATGTTTGTAGGGTGAGAAGGTGTTGGAGTTTGTTCTTATCTTTTAATTAGTTTCTGATTTACTAGAATAGCTGCTAATCAAAGTTCATTAGCTGCATTCATAACAAATAGAGTTGGAGATTATATTTTAACTGTAGGAATGTTTACTATATTATGATCTTTAGGTAATTTAGATTATAGTACAGTATTTTCATTAGCTCCTTATATTAATGAGAACATTGTTATAATTATAGGTATATGTTTATTAGTAGGTGCTATGGCTAAAAGTTCTCAAGTAGGACTTCACATTTGATTACCTATGGCTATGGAGGGACCTACTCCAGTTTCTGCTTTAATTCACGCTGCTACAATGGTTACTGCTGGTGTATATTTACTTATGAGATCGTCTCCGCTTATTGAATATAGTTCTACTATATTACTTATTTGTCTTTGATTAGGAGCTGTAACAACAGTTTTTAGTTCACTTGTTGGATTCTTTCAACAAGATATTAAAAAAGTTATTGCTTACTCTACAATGTCCCAGTTAGGAATGATGGTTATAGCTGTAGGTTTATCTTCATATAATGTGGCATTATTCCATTTAGTAAATCATGCTTTCTATAAAGGATTGTTATTTTTAGGAGCTGGAGCTGTTATTCATGCAATGGGCGATAACCAGGATTTCAGAAAATATGGAGGATTAATTTCTTTCTTACCTTTAAGTTATTCTGTTATTTTAATAGCTAGTTTAAGTCTAGTAGCCTTTCCATTTATGACTGGTTTCTATAGTAAAGATTTCATATTAGAAGCTGCTTTTGGGCAATATTGTTTTAGTAGTATAACAGTTTATATTATAGCTGTTATAGGTGCAATATTTACTACTTTATATTCAGTTAAAGTTCTTTATTTAACTTTCTTAAGTCCAGCCTTGGGTCCTAAAGCCTCTTATTATCATGCGCACGAAAGCGACTGGTTCATGAGTTTACCTTTAGTTATCTTGGCCGTATTTTCGATATTCTTTGGTTATTTAACTAAAGACATTTTTATAGGACTAGGTACTAGCTTCTTTACTGACAATAGTATATTTATACATCCAGACCACGAAGGCTACATTGACACAGAGTTTGGTGTACCTACATATTGAAAACTTTTACCTTTTGTATTTACTGTTTCATTTAGTATCTTAGGTATAGTTGTTTCTGAGTATTTAAGTGAATGAGTAGTTAACTTTAAATCTACAAGATTTGGTTACACTCTTTTTGGATTCTTCAATCAAAGATTCTTACTTGAAATGTATTATAACAAATACGCTACAAACCTGGTATTGAATTTAGGAAGTCAAACAGTTAAAGTATTAGATAAAGGAGGTATAGAGTTAATTGGTCCATACGGACTTGAAAAAGTTTTAATTCAAATGAGTAAAAATTTCTCAAGTTTAAGTAGCGGAGTAGTTACAAACTATGCTTTATTTATTTTAGTTGGATTTGTATCGTTTGTCTTTATTATGTCCTCAGGTTTAACAGCTAAAGATTCATTTCTTATAGTAATGTTAAGTTTAATATGTGCGATATTTACTAGTGTGGCAAAACGTGTACTAAATTAAATTATTTAAGATTAAAAGTAAACCAAACCTACTAAACTTTACTTCTTAATTTATCTTTTGAAAAGAGTTGTATACTAAATATCCTTAGGTTTATATTCAGTATAAGTACATAAAGTTAAGTTAGATAATTTATCTCTAGGGAGGGTGGAGGATAAAAAAAATAATTTAGTATAAGATACATAATAAAACCTTATTATATTGCTTACGGTCCTTATAGAAAATAATATTTACATATAAATTAAAAAAAAAAAAATGAGAACGTTAAAAAATAATAGTCTTTTAAAATTAGTTAATGCATACCTTATAGATGCTTCACAACCAAGTAACATAAGTTATTTATGAAATTTTGGTTCATTATTAGCTCTATGTTTAGGTATACAAATTATAACAGGTGTTACATTAGCCATGCATTACAGTCCCAATATATTAGAAGCTTTTAATTCTGTAGAGCATATTATGAGAGACGTAAATAATGGATGATTAGTTCGTTATTTACATAGTAATACTGCTTCAGCTTTCTTCTTTCTAGTTTATTTACACATCGCTAGAGGTATGTACTATGGATCTTACAAATCACCAAGAACATTAGCATGATCTATAGGTGTAGTAATACTTATACTTATGATAGGTACAGGTTTCTTGGGTTATGTTTTACCATACGGTCAAATGAGTTTATGAGGTGCTACAGTTATTACTAACCTTATAAGTGCTATACCTTGAATCGGTCAAGACATTGTTGAGTTCATTTGAGGAGGTTTCAGTGTTAATAATGCAACTTTAAATAGATTCTTTGCATTACATTATTTATTACCTTTTATATTAGCTGCATTAGTTCTAATGCATTTAATTGCATTACACGATACAGCTGGATCTGGTAATCCTTTAGGTATATCTGGTACTTATGATAGAGTGCCTTTTGCTCCTTACTTCTTATTTAAAGATTTAATAACTATATTTATGTTCTTTTTTGTTTTAGGATTCTTTGTTTTCTTCATGCCAAACGCTTTAGGAGATAGTGATAATTATATTATGGCTAACCCTATGCAAACACCTGCAGCTATTGTACCTGAATGATATTTATTACCTTTCTATGCAATATTAAGATCTATACCTAATAAATTATTAGGTGTTATTACAATGTTTGGAGCTTTAGCTATATTATTAGCTTTACCTTTAACAGATTTAGGTAGATCAAGAGGTTTCCAATTCAGACCTTTAAGCAAGTTTGCTTTCTACTTATTTGGTGTAGTTTTCATAACATTAGCTCGTTTAGGGTCTGTACACGTTGAAGATCCATTTATTATATTAGGACAAATCTATGCAGTAGCTTATTTCTCTTACTTTATAGTAGTATTACCTGGAGTAAGTATATTAGAAAATAGTCTTACAGATATTGCATATTCAGAAAAAAACTAAAAAATATAGTTTATAATGTTTATATAATTATTATTAATATTATTAAATATTAAGGTTGTGATGTAGAAGGTTTACACTTTGATTGCAGATCTTAAGTCTGAGGTTCGATTCCTCCACAATCTTATATATTAAGATTATTACATAAATTTCTTATTAGCTTAAGGGTAGAGCAAGATACTTCTAATATCCAGATTCTAGTTCGAATCTAGAATAAGAATTTTATTAAAAAATTTTTGTTACAAAATTTAATACTATTAGTTATTTAGTTTCTTTATTATTTTAAATAAACAAAACATTTTAAATTTAACAAGTAAAAGTTACGTATTAAATTCATCTATATCTATGCCGATAGAAAGATGATTCTTATCTACAAATGCTAAAGATATTGGAACTCTTTATCTAATATTTGCATTACTTTCAGGGTTATTAGGTACAGCTTTTTCTGTATTAATAAGAATGGAACTTAGTGGACCAGGTGTTCAATATATAGCGGACAATCAATTATACAATAGTATAATAACAGCTCACGCCGTTTTAATGATTTTCTTCATGGTCAACAAATGAAGACTATTTAATCTTAAATTTCAATCTAATCCTTTAATGTATAATAACCAAGACAATATTATTTCTGTTACAGAAGGTAAAAATAACGATAATTTTAATGGAAATAACGATGACGATAAAATACCTAAATACACTAAAATATATATAGAAAACCCTTTTAATAATAGAGATATTGTTTTAAAAGTATCTAAAAATCAAAAAGGTGTTTATGTTTGAGAAAGTAATGATCATGTTTATGTAGGGCATTCTATTAATTTATATAATAGAATAAGTTCTTATTTTATGCCTTCTATTCTTAAAACTAAAGCACGTAGAGTACTGCGTTATTTTAATAAACACGGGTTTGAAAATACAAATCTAACTATTTATATAATGAATGAAAATTCTACCTTGGATCAAGTTGTAAAATTGGAACAATATTTTATTGACACTTTAAACCCAAGTTTAAATGTAGATTTAGTAGCAAGTAGCTCAGGTTATCATGAACCTATGAGCGAAGAAATAAGAAAAAGACTACGTAAACAAAGAGGTACTCCTTTATATGTTTATAAAGCAGAAGATCTAACTTTATTGTATATATTTGAATCAAAACAACATACATATGATTCAATTAATATTCATCATAAAACTTTAAATAATTGTTTAAATGAAGGTGCATTATATTTAGATACTTTTTTTTTATCTTTGGATCAAATAGAAGAATCTGAAAATATAAATTTATTAACCCTAGAAGAAATAAAAGAATTAGTAAATAATACTCGTAATTCATACGTAGTTAAACACCCTGCATCTATTGCAATATTAGCTGAATTTAAAGATGATTCTAGTAAGAATTTATTATTTTCATCTTTAACTAGCTTAGCTAATCATTTGAAAGGAGATCGTCAAACTATTAGACAATATTTAAAGGGAGAGAGATCTGGTTTTTACAGAGGAACATGAAAATTTACATATAAAGATTAAATAGAAAGGCATGGCCGGGTAAAGTAGAAATATTTTACTTTCTTTTCACTATTTGCTGGAATCCCCTTAGAGCCTTTAAAACTAGTACCGCAGACTAAATGTTAGCAGTGGAATACAGTGACATCTTAAAGGATTGGGCAATCAGCAGGAAACCAAAGATAATTTTGTTATTGAGTAGGTTCCTCAGAGACTACACGTGAAATATCTTAATAAATATTATATTTAAAGATAAAGATATAGTCCGTTCATATTTGAAAATATATGAGTAAACGTATGCCTGCATTAATAGGTGGTTTTGGTAATTTCTTATTACCTTTAATAATAGGTGGGCCTGATATGGCATTCCCTAGATTAAATAATATAAGTTTCTGACTTTTACCCCCTGCCTTACTATTATTAGTATTTTCTGCTTGTATAGAAGGTGGAGCTGGTACAGGATGAACTCTTTATCCTCCATTATCAGGAGTTCAAAGTCACAGTGGGCCTAGTGTAGATTTAGCCATATTTGCTTTACACTTATCGGGAGTAAGTAGTTTATTGGGTGCTATTAATTTTATTACAACTGTAATAAATATGAGAACACCAGGTATAAAATTACATAAATTAGCTTTATTTGGATGAGCTGTTCTTATTACAGCTGTTTTATTATTACTTTCTTTACCTGTGTTAGCTGGTGGAATTACTATGGTTTTAACTGATAGAAATTTTAACACTTCTTTCTTCGAAACAGCAGGAGGAGGAGATCCTATTTTATACCAACATCTTTTCTGATTCTTTGGTCACCCAGAGGTTTACATATTAATTATCCCAGGGTTTGGAATAATTAGTACAACTATTTCTGCTAACTCTAGTAAATCTGTGTTCGGTTATATAGGTATGGTTTATGCTATGATGTCTATTGGTATATTAGGATTTATAGTTTGAAGTCATCATATGTATACTGTTGGTTTAGATGTGGATACAAGAGCTTATTTCACAGCTGCTACATTAATTATTGCTGTACCTACAGGTATTAAAATATTCTCTTGATTAGCTACTTGTTACGGAGGTTCTATTAAATTAACACCTTCTATGTTATTTGCTCTAGGTTTCGTATTTATGTTTACAATAGGAGGGTTAAGTGGAGTTCTTTTAGCTAATGCTGCACTTGATACAGCATTCCACGATACTTACTATGTTGTTGCTCATTTCCATTACGTTTTAAGTATGGGAGCAGTATTTGCAGTATTTAGTGGGTGATACTTCTGAATACCAAAAATATTAGGTTTAAACTATAATATGTTATTAGCTAAAGTTCATTTCTGATTGTTATTTATAGGAGTTAATTTAACATTCTTCCCTCAACATTTCTTAGGTTTACAAGGAATGCCACGTAGAATAAGCGATTACCCTGATGCATTTTCTGGTTGAAATTTAATCAGTAGTTACGGATCAATAGTGAGTGTTGTTGCTTCAGTTGTATTCTTATATGTTGTATACAAACAATTAATAGATAACAGCCCTGCAGGTAGATTCCCTTGATCTACTCCACAATACTTTACTGATGTTTTACAATCTTTATTAAATAGAAATTACCCTAGTTTAGAATGAGCTTTAACTTCTCCACCTAAACCTCACGCATTTGTAAGTCTACCTTTACAATCAAATGTTGCTAATTTATAATAATTTATAGCTTTTTAAGTAAAGATAAATAAAAAAAATTACATATACATATATACATATATATTTATATACTATTAACTTACGGTAAAGAAAAAAAAATATTTTTTTTATTTAGTTCAATTCTAAATTAATAATATAAAACTATTTTATTTTGGTTATAATATATTGTATTATATTATTATCAAATTATATAAAATAAATTTAATAAAAATTATAAATGTTATATTTTCCTACTTTAATGTCTATTTTAGAGGTTGTTTTAATACTAGTACCTGCATTACTTGCTGTAGCATATGTAACAGTAGCAGAAAGAAAAACAATGGCCAGCATGCAAAGAAGATTAGGTCCAAATGCTGTCGGATATTACGGACTTTTACAAGCATTTGCTGATGCCTTAAAACTTCTTATAAAAGAATTTGTAGCTCCAACTCAAGCTAATATGATCTTATTTTTTTTAGGTCCAGTAATAACTTTAGTATTTTCATTGTTAGGTTATGGAGTTATACCATATGGACCTGGATTAGCTATTAGTGATTTTAATTTAGGTATATTATATTTATTAGCAGTATCTTCTTTATCTACTTATGGAATACTTTTAGCTGGATGAAGTGCTAACAGTAAATATGCATTCTTAGGTTCTTTAAGAAGTACAGCCCAATTAATTAGTTATGAATTAGTTATAAGTTCTGCAATATTACTTGTAATATTTATAACAGGTAGTTTAAATTTAACTGTTAATATGGAATCACAAAGAGCTGTGTGATTTATTTTACCTTTATTACCTATATTTATTATATTCTTTATAGCTTCTGTTGCAGAAACTAATCGTGCACCCTTTGATTTAGCTGAGGCAGAATCCGAGCTAGTTAGTGGATTTATGACTGAACACGCAGCTGTAGTGTTTGTATTCTTCTTCTTAGCTGAATACGGTAGTATGGTTTTAATGTGTATATTAGTAAGTACCCTATTTTTAGGTGGATATTTAACTTTAGGTAGTTCTTTTATAGATACAATTTTCTATTTTTATGGTACTGAAAATTTAATTAGTCATATTCTTAATAATAGTCCTATTTTAGAAGGGCTAATTTATGGTTTAACTTTAGGAATTAAAAGTTCTTTCATGATTTTCACATTTATTTGAACAAGAGCCTCATTCCCGCGTATAAGATTTGACCAGTTAATGTCATTCTGTTGAACAGTGTTATTACCTGTTATTTTTGCAGTTATTATTTTAATACCTGCTATAATGTATAATTTTATTCTATTCCCTATCAATATTAATTTACTTTAATTTCTACTTATATATATATATATATATAACCACAAGATTTCTTATATATGGTGTATATTTTTACAGTTAAATTTAATATTTTAGGGCAACTTATATACTATAAAAATAAAAAAGAATGTTATTATCTTTTTTATTATTAGTACCTTTAATAGGTATTTTTTTTATCGCTGGAACTATTTCCTATGAAAATAATGTAGTAAGTACTACATATTATAAAAATATTGCTTTAATTACATCTATTGTAAATTTAGTTATATCTTTAGTTGTATATCTATTATATGATTATAGTAACAATCAATATCAATTTGTACAAGAACATTATAATTTAAGTTTCTTTGACATTTATTTAGGGGTAGATGGTTTATCAATATACTTTGTGTTATTAACAACAATAATAATGCCTATAGCTATATTAGCTAATTGAAATTCAATCTCTGAAAATATAAAATCTTACTTAATTATAATGTTATTATTAGAAACATTATTACTAGCTATATTTTTAGTTTTAGATATTTTATTATTTTATATATTTTTTGAAAGTACATTACCACCTTTATTTTTATTAATAGGTTTATTCGGATCTAGTAATAAAGTTAGAGCTAGTTTTTATATTTTCTTATATACATTATGAGGATCTTTATTTTTATTATTATGTATCTTAGCTATCTCTTCTATAATGGGAACTACAGATTTTGATGCACTATTCAAAACTAATTTTGATTATGTTACACAATTATTCTTATTTAGTGGAATATTCTTATCATTTGCGGTAAAAACTCCTACTATCTTTTTAAATAATTGATTATTAAAAGCTCACGTTGAATCTCCTTTAGGTGGTAGTATTGTATTGGCTGCTATTGTTTTAAAAACTAGTTTATACGGTATATTTAGACTAATTTTACCTATTTTACCTAAAGCTACTTTAGATTTTACTTATATAGTTTATGTTATAGGAGTTATTACAATAATTTATGCCAGTTTTAGTACATTAAGAACTACAGATATTAAAGAATTAATTGCATATAGTTCTGTATCTCATGCAGCTGTTTATTTAATAGGAGTATTTAGTAATACAGTTCAAGGGATTGAAGGTAGTATACTTTTAGGTTTAGGTCACGGATTCGTTTCAAGTGGTCTATTTATATGTGCAGGAGGTATATTATACGATAGATCTGGTACTAGAGCTATTTATTTTTATAAAGGTATAGCTCAAGTTATGCCATTATTTTCTATATTATTCTTTATATTATGTTTAGGTAATTGTGGTGTACCTTTAACATTAAATTTTGTAGGTGAATTTATGTCTCTATATGGTTCTTTTGAAAGATTACCGCTTTTAGGTTTATTAGCTAGCTCTTCAATAGTATTTTCAGCCGCTTACACTATGTATATGTTTAACCGTATAGGATTTGGAGGTACATTTAGTAAATTCTTTAAAGAAAACATAAGCGATCTAACAAAAAGAGAGTTTACTTTACTATTTATATTAATTGTCCTTACTGTTATATTTGGTATATACCCTAGCTTTATTTTAGATGGTTTACACTATTCTGTTACAAGTCTAATATATTACTCTTAAAAATATTTTTATTAAAAAATTATCGTTAATACTAAAGTATTTAATATTAAAAAAAAAAAACAATGCCTCAATTAGTACCTTTTTATTTTTTAAATGAAGTAGTATTTGCTTTTGCTGTAATTACTATAATTTTATATATATCATCTAAATATATATTACCGAGATTTGTACGTTTATTTTTATCTCGTACATTTATATCAAAACTTTTTGATAACAAATAATTTAATATTAAATTATAATGATTATAATATTTTATATTATAAAGGATTTTTCAAGACATATAATATAGCTTAAAGTACCATGAATACTTTAAGCATAAACACAATGAATTTTGAAATACTTAGCCCTCTAAGCCAATTTGAAATAAGGGATTTATTAAGTATAGACGCACCTGTATTAGGAAATTTACATATTTCTTTAACAAACATAGGATTTTATTTAACAATAGCTCTTTTTATTGTATTAGGTTTAAACTTATTAAGTACTAACTATAATAAATTAGTAAGTAATAGCTGATCTATAGGTCAAGAATCATTATACGCTACTATACATAGCATAGTAACAAACCAAATAAACCCAAGAAATGGTCAAATTTATTTCCCATTTATTTACACTTTATTTATTTTTATATTAATAAATAATTTAATCGGAATGGTTCCGTATAGTTTTGCTTCAACAAGCCATTTTATATTAACATTTTCACTTAGCTTTAGTGTAGTTTTAGGTGCAACAATTTTAGGGTTCCAAAAACACGGGTTAGAATTTTTTTCTTTATTAGTTCCAGCAGGTTGTCCATTAGCATTAGTACCTTTATTAGTGTTAATAGAATTCATATCATATTTAGCTCGTAATGTCTCTTTAGGTTTAAGATTAGGGGCTAATATAATGAGTGGACACATGTTACTTCATATTTTAGCAGGTTTCACTTACAATATTATGTCTTCAGGTATAATATTTTTCGTGTTAGGGTTATTACCTTTAACATTTATTATTGCCTTCTCAGGGTTAGAAATAGGTATAGCATTCATACAAGCTCAAGTTTTTGTAGTTTTAACTTCTTCTTACATAAAAGATGGATTAGATTTACATTAAAAAAATACTTTTTTTTAGGGGTAAATAAGGGAAAGTCTATAGTTTTTAAATATATATGTTAGATAAAAGTTTTAGGTTTTAAATAGAAAATATCAATATATTAATAAATAATTAATTATTAAATAACATAATTATATTGCGGACGTGCAATCTTATATATAACTTTTTTTTTTTAGAAAGAAATCTCTACTAGATATAGCTTATATTTACCAAAAAAAAACCTTTTTTTTTTTAGTTTAGACCTTTAAGTGATGTAATTGATCAAAAAATTATATTAAAAGACGAGTTTGGTGATGACTCTGAATGAACACTGTCCAAATGCTTGACACATGCTAATCGAACGTTTAATTTAACTATTAGTTTCATTAAAAGTGGTGAACAGGTGAGTATTGATTCTAGATCTACCTTAAAGCAAGGGAAAGAATCCCTTATATTAATAAAGGTTATCCGCTTTAAGATGATAAGATTATCATAGAGATAGGTAGTGGTTAAGGTAATGGCTTAACTAGCCCACAATTCTCTTAGTCGAAACTGAAAAGGTTGATCGACCACATTGGGGCTGAAAAAAACCCAATACAATGGAGTACAGCAGTGGGGAATATTGGTCAATGGCCTAACGGCTGAACTGGCAATATGGAAGAATGGCCTAGCTTACTAAGTAAAAAGTAAGAATTAGAGTGAAATTAGGTTAAATCAATTATAGAATAAAATTCGAAGTATATACATTATAATGACTATATATATATTCAAGTCTTGACTAAGATGCGTGCCAGCAGTCGCGGTAATACGTAAAAGACAAGTGTTACTCATATTATTAGGTTTAAAGGGTACTCAAGCGGAAGAAATGGCCTATAAATGGGTACTATTTCTATCTAGAGTTTAATATAAGAAGGTCGTACCTGTGGAATAGAGATTAAATTCTTTTATACTTAAGGGACTGGTAAGGCGTAAGCAACCTTTTATGTAAAAACTGACGTTGAAGGACGAAGGCTTAGGTCGCGAATAGGATTAGACACCCTAGTAGTCTTAGCAGACAAAGATAAATGCCATGGATTAGGTTATACTTAGTCTACAAATGAAAATGTAAGCATTTCACCTCAAGAGTAACGTGGCAACACGAAAACTGAAATCACTAGACCGTTTCTGACACCAGTAGTGAAGTATGTGTGCGACAAGAAGCGAATATTAGTAATACGGTGCAATTCCGTTGGGTGTTTTCTCCGCCTAACACTATTTACATATGCAATTTAGTAATAAATTGTATAGAGCTGTAAAGACAATGTAGCCTGCTTTAAATAGCAATGTTGATAATTTATTTATCACCTGGAGCTAGTGTAAGTAAGACATGGAAAGCGAAAGCGAAATAGCAATGACGTTTCAATTAGTGCACAAAGGAAGGTAATAGGTTTGACATACTAATCTATTAGAGAAACCCTATTTCCATTGAAGTAAAGCTATTTCCTAAATCTTACGTAAATTGTGCTAATATTTGAACTTGGTAACCCCTAGTGTTCTTAGTAATAAGTTATTATAATTTATTAAAGAGGTAACATATAAAGTTATTAACATTAACGGAAATTGTTATATCGAACCTAGGGGAGAGGAAAAGTTAAAAAGCAAATGCTTTATTCGGATTTCTATTGAAGTAAATCTAAATAATAGATAAAGATATATCTATATAAATAGTTAACATTACATTACATTGCATTACATTACTCATAAAAATATTTTTATTAAAAAATTATCGTTAATACTAAAGTATTTAATTAAAAAACTAAAAAAAAAAAAAAATGAATAAATTAAATATAAATAAACTATCATGATTTGTTACAGGCCTAATCGATGCAAAAGGAAGTTTTAATGTGGATGTTAGAATAAAGAATTCATACGGTGCAGTAAAATTTATTGTCCTTGTTAATTTTGAAGTTGTTTTAAATAAGAGAGATAAAAATCTCTTAGAATTAGCAAATAATGTTTTAGGTTTAGAAAATAAATTGTATTATGATGAATCGGACGACACTTTAAGATTAAAAGTATCAAGTTTAGATGTATTTTATACAAAAATTATGCCCCATTTGGAAAAATATCCTTTATACACTCAAAAAAGAGTAGACTTTAACTTAATGTGTAAGATTGTAGATCTTATTAAAAATAAAAAACCCACAACTTTAGAAGAAATTTTTAGTCTAAAATATGCGATGAACTTTAGCTTAACTGATGATTTAAAAGAAAAATTCCCTAATATTAAACCTATAGACAGAGAATTAATTGATACAGGTATACCTGATTTTGATTGGTTATCTGGGTTTGTAGAGGGAGAAGCTTCTTTTTATGTTAGTGTTTATAAATCGGCTAGAGCTAAACAGAAATTAGCTGTAAAATTGGTATTTAAAATAAGACAACATATTCGAGATGAAAATTTGTTGAGAAATATTGTAGAGCTATTAGATTGCGGTAGAGTAGAAATAAAAAAGTCAGGAAAAGCTTGTGATTTTGTAGTCACATCTTTTAAGGAATTTAATTATTTTATGATCCCTTTTTTAATAAATTATCCATTAAAGGGTGATAAATTATATGATTTTAAATCTTTTTTTGAAGTTTATGATATGATGTTAAATAAAAAGCATTTAAGTAAAGAAGGTCTTACACGTATTATAATCATAAAATCTGACATGAGTACCAATAAAAAATAACTAAATATATGGATATATTTATTAAGATATAAAAAAAATATCTTAATATCGCAGACTTAACTAGGTTTGATTTGACAGATCTAAGGGAGTATGTTAGGTGCCCTTTTATTTGTTGGGGGCGATGGCTCCTGTAGAAAAATCAGGCTTGAGCCGTATGCGATGAAAGTTGCACGTACGGTTCTTAAAGGGGGAAAACTCGAGAGAGTCTACCTATCTTAACTATTTAATTCGATAACCCTCGAAAAACCTTACCACAATTAGTATTAGATATATATAATATTTATATATATTTAACGAGTGTTGCACGGCTGTTTCCAGTTAATGTTGCAAAACTTTGGCTTCGGCCATATAATTAACGAAAACCCTTGCTTTATTTATTAAATTTTTATATAAAGCAGCTTTTATCAATATACCGATAAAATAGTAAGGGCAAAATACAAGTCATCATGGCCTTAATGTTGTGGGCTATAGACGTGCCACATATACCTAGACAAAGAGACGCGAGAATGCGAATTTTAGCTAATCTCAAAAAATAGGATAAAAAAGGATAAGGATTATAGTCTGAAACTCGACTATATGAATAAGTAATTACTAGTAATCGTGAATCACCACGTCACGGTGAATACTTGCTCGGATTGGTACTAACAACTCGTCGCATGTTGAAAGGAGCGCGTGCAGTAAGTTTGCTATCAAGTTGTAAGTAAGTAAATATATCGGATTTAGATGTTACAATAAGATTCTTCACGTGCATAACTCTGATTAATGTTAAGTCGAAATACGGTTCGTGTAGTGGAAGTTGCACGGGGTTTATTACAATTAACTTTATAAGTTATGTATAATTTTTATATTATACATTAAGGAGGGTTCCTTTATTGGTAAGAAGGGTTGAGCTGTAAACTCAATAGCTACATAAGCTTTAAGAGTTCGAATCTCTTGTCTCCTAATTTTTTTAACCTTATATAACTTTAAGGTAAAGTATGATACTGTTAATATCAGTCCTTTAGTGCCTATCTTTTTAAAAGATAAGGAGTGTATAATATATATATTAGGCAAAATCCTAAATATTTGGGTTCAAGTACTGCCACTCTTGATTAAAAATACATTTTAATACGAATGTATATATTTCATCCTAAATTTAGGTGTTTATTTAATTTAGAATAATAAGTTTATTTATTATAAGTAAAAGTCTTTTTCAAGAACCTTGAAAATCCGGCCTTTCTAAGCGTCCATTTAGTGTTAGCTTAGCCTTTTTTTAATGAAGGCACAAACTATAAAAATATTCTTCTATATTTAGCTCTGCAGTCCAGCTACTGCAAGCATCGTTGGATTGAATTTATTGAATGATTCCGAGGTTTTACAAATGCGGAGGGTTGTTCCATATTTAACTTGAATTCCACTAAACATTTAAATTTATTAAATTTCCGTAAAGCATTTTTACTATACACTAGCTTAGAAAATGATAACTGTGATAAATTAACGGAGGTATTTGTAGAATTAAGATTAGGTATGAACTCCTAAAGATTTTATTATATTATATCCGGGGACGTAAAATTAATATAACTTATTATTGATTCCTCGGGTTTATAGAAGGTGATGGTTCTTTTAGTTTTAAAAATTCAAGTAAGTATGTCAACTTTTTCAAAAAGGTAATAAAGATTTACTAGCTGCTACTGTAGGATTTTTACAATATCTTTCAAGCTATAGCAAATTTGATAGTTTTGTAATGGAAAACCGGGAGTTAGAGTTATTAATAAATAATTTAGTTAAGGATTATTCTACGAGTTTGCGCCTCAAAATATTTAGTTTATATTGGTTAAATCCAGGGTGTATGTAGTATTAGTGCTTTTTTATTTAAATCTAGTTATAGTTATATTTCCTTTGTTAGATAATTTAACTGGATGAAGTAAGAAATATTTATATTACTGTGGCTGAAAATTAAGATTAACTCTCATAGCTATCACCACCAAAGGTCTTCATTGCAGCGCTAAAAGTATAAAATTAATTAAAATAATACCCAGTCAAATGAATAATCACCATTTATCTACTTATTTATCTAAGATTAAAGTTACTTCTTATATAAATGAATTATTAAGATTACCTTTATATTATGAGATAAAAGATGGTAAGTTGTTTATTTTGTATTTAAATCGATTCAAAGTTGATAATTAAGCGGTTTCAGTGTAATTATTAGATGATACATATAATACAACAATTAAATATATCTAGGGTTGTGAAAAAAAAATAGCACGTTCTACTATACAGGTTTCTTGGGTTATGTTTTACCACAAGGTAAAAGGAGTTTAAACAACTACTGAACCCTTAAGGTAGAAGCTTTTTATTTGAAGGAAGATATGTCCTCGTTAATTACCCAAATAATAAGGATTAGTTACTATTTTTATTACAAGACAACTTAGAAAAAGAAGTAATTTATAGTTCACTTGCATATTAGGTTTAATATTAGTGCAATATAAAAATAAAGCAACTGAATCTTTGTGTCGCTATATATAGAACAAAATAAATATAGTGCTATATAAGGGAAGCTAAAAACCAAAAAGGTAAACAAACTTTTACGGTAGCTTGTGCACCCTTTAAGTCTCTATAGCTCAATGGTAGAGCACAGTACTGTTAATACTGTATATGGGTGTTCGAATCACTCTGGAGACGGAATATGAAGTCTTAATTTGTTTTATTTAATTAGATTAAATTACCGATAAATAGACCTACTAATCTGGATAAATGTTATATTCAATTTAAATGAGGCATAATATGTATTTTTGGACTATTATAAACATGCACACATTATTTTATTTAATTAAATTAAGAAAAAGAAATGACAAACTTAGTAAGAAGTAATTTTCAAGACCATCCGTTTCATTTAGTTTCACCTTCACCTTGACCTCTTTTCACTTGTTTATCTTTATATTCATTAACTACATCTGCTGCATTATCTATGCATAATTTTAGTAGTGCTTATATATTCGTATATTTATCTGTATTATCTTTAGTATTTTCAATGTTTTTCTGATTCCGTGATATCGTAAGCGAGGGGACATTCTTAGGAGACCATACCCTAGTTGTACAAAAAGGATTAAATTTAGGAATTTTATTATTTATAGTTTCTGAAGGATTATTTTTTGTAGCTATTTTCTGAGCTTTCTTTCATAGTGCGCTAACTCCCACAATTGAAATAGGAGCTCAATGACCTCCTTTAGGTATAGAACCTGTGAACCCTTTCGAGTTACCATTATTAAATACAGTATTATTGTTATCTAGTGGTGCAACAATTACTTATGCACACCACGTGCGCGGCGCGAGTGCCGGCCATCAGATTTCTTCTAGAAATGTACAATTCTCAGGATTGTACGCAACCACAGAGTTAGGCGAAGGGGAAAGCCCTAAGCTGAACATAGCA
>JADHKK010000009.1:411853-910132 GCA_019925535.1 Leptographium radiaticola | reverse complement strand
TATTAGTATTAAAAGTATAATAAATAGTTTATTTAAAATTATATTTATAATCTTAAATAAACTTACTTTTCCTACTTTATACTATATACTTAATAACGTCTTATTTATTATCTTCTTTATATTATTCTCTTATTACCTCCTTAGCTAGCTCTACCTCCCTCTTTTTTAAAAAGAAAAAGTACTATTTTTAACTTATATAATTAAAAAGGGCGGTAGTAAGTAGTAGAAAATATTTTATAATTCTAATTAGTTAGGTAGGTATTTATAATTAAGTAATCCTAAACAGGATTACTTTTATAATCCTAAACAGGATTATATTTATAGTCCTTATTAAAATCGTTAATTACTATTATTTAAAGGGTAGTTACTAGTTGTAACTTACTAGCTATAACTTAATACTATTAAACTTTACTTTATTTAGTTTAAAAAGGTATATTATTTTTTAAAGTTTTACTTAGCTAAGTTTTATACTTATAATAGTATAAAGATAACAATGCTTACCTTAACGCCTAAGTACGTTAGCTTATTAACTACTAGTTTATATAAGCCTCCTTTTTTTAGCCTACTTTTTTTAAAGTTTTTACTTAGCTAAGTTTATACTTTAAGGATAGCGATGCTTACCTTAACGCTTAAGTGCGTTAGCTTATTAACTACTAGTTTGTATAAGCCTACTTCTTTTTAGCTTACTTTTTTAGCCTCCTTTTTTTTAAAGTTTTTACTTAGCTAAGTTTATACTTTAAGGACGGCGATGCTTACCTTAACGCCTAAGTACGTTAGCTTATTAACTACTAGTTTGTATAAGCCTACTTCTTTTTAGCCCGCTTTTTTAGCCTCCTTTTTTTTAAAGTTTTTACTTAACTAAGTTTATACTTTAAAAACAGCGATACTTACCTTAACGCCTAAGTACGTCGGCTTATTAACTACTAGTCTACGTAAGCCCGCTTTTTTTAGCTTGCTTTTTTTTAGCTTACTTATTTTTTAGCTTGCTTTTTTTTAGCTTACTTATTTTTTAGCCTACTTTTTTTTAGCCTACTTTTTTTTAACTTACTTTTTTTTAGCTTACTTATTTCTTAAGCATATATAAACCTTTTCCTTTATACTTCCTCCTACTCTCTCTCCTACCTTTATAACTTACTAACCTACATTTACTTACCCCTCCGTCCTCCTTAGTCTTTATAATAACTACGCTTAGCCGTTATAGCATATATAATAGTAAACGTAACCTAAACCCTAACTTAGACTTAAACGACGTTCTTAGTTACGGCTACTACTAGTATAGTAATATCGACATTTTTAAATAGTACGACTAGGTCTTAGACGCTACGTATACCTACCCTATCGACGCGCCCTACTTTACTAAATACTAACAGCGCTCCCCTTTAATAATAAGCGTTCGTCTTTTATTTATAAACATTTTGCTTACGTACGGACTAAAGGTAAAAGAGGACGGAATTACCCTTTATAGGTTAGGCTAAGTATTATACGTACTAGAGTTAGCTACTTACGTTTATAGCTATCTTAAGGTCCTAATGTTTACGTATACTAGCCTAACTATTTATAGCGCGCTTAAACTAATCTACTTAAATTATAAGCGCTACTATATTCTCTAAGATAGCCCGTTAACCCGTAACGTACGCGCTGTCTTCGCCCTTCCTTTAGCCTTTTACTAATAACGCTAACGTACTAATAGTTTTTAACTTATATAACTTATTATTTAAAAAGCTTATATAACGCCTTTTATAACTTAAAGTATTTAATCTTTTACGCTATTAGCCTAAGTATACGCTACTCCCGCCTCCTTTATTAATAGTATACTAAGTTTTTTTTATAATTTATTTACGCTAAGAGTATTTTAAACTATACCTTAAAGGCAAACTATAATAATTACATAGCGGCTATAAAGGATTTTAAGGTATGTTTCTTACTTACCCTACTTACTACTAGCGTCTTAACTACTAACTTACTAGCTTAAACTAAGATAGCAGCTTCCGCTTTTTAGTATAAGGCCGATATATAGCGTATTATACTTTACGCTACTAGTAAGGAGGGTTCTTAGTAAGGGCTTAAACTATACCTTTATATAACCTTAAACTAGCGCTTAAAATAGTAGTAGTAGTAGATAAATAGCTACCTACTAAAATAAAATAATACCTTTTATATAGTAGCTATATTTATAACTATTAGTTACTAAGGCTTATTTACCTTTTACTTTTACGTACTTACTAAGTATATATACTTATTTAAACGTCTTTATATAATAAGTAATAACTTTACTTTTAGCTCTTTTCTTAAGCTATAATAGTAGTAGTGCTTTTCTTAAAGCATTAAGGCGTAAGACTCCCTCTTATATAGTTTCCTTTCTAATACTACGTAAGTACCTTAGCTCTTTTTAGTACCTCTTTACGCTAAGTACAACGCACTCCCCTCCTCCTTATATAAACTACGGCTAAGGCTTTAAGCTTTGTATATTACGTTAAGGTAGTTAGGACTAGTATTAATTACTATATAGGGTAGTATATACTATTTAAGACAAATAAGGGAAGTATAAGGGTAGTATAAAGGCCTTTTAAGGCTAAGTTAGCGAATTAATATTAAGAATATAGTAAATCTTATTATACTAGCTAATCTTATTTAGCGTAAATAGTAACGCTTTTAGTATAAACGCTTTTTATAGGTTAATTATTGTTTTTATAATTAAGTTATATATTAACCTATATTCTAAAACGTTTAAATTAGTATAGTAGACTTAAAAGTAAATAACTAGCTAGGAGATTAAACTATTATTTACCTTTTTAGTTATAAAAGATAGTATATTATAGGTTATATTAAGGCTAAGGAAGTAAGGCATTAGCTAGTAAAATTAGTAAAAGAGGATCGTAGTAAATTAGCTTTATAATATATAGTCTAAGTATAATACAGTGTTTAGCGCCTCCTTTGCTTACCTAGCTATAATATAAAACGTATATAACCTTATACTATTACGCTTTACCTTATACTCGTCGGTAGTAAACGCTTAGGTATAGTACTCTTATAAAGACTAAAAGGAGAACTTATTACTAAGTAGCGGCTATAACGGGCGGCTATTATACTTTAGCGATTTTACGCTAATGTTCTTTAGCGTAAAGACAAAATCGTCGATGTTCGGCATATAGCGGCTATACATAGCCTTATATACCTTTGCTTTATAAGAGCGTAGTATTAAAGCTACTATTAAGTTTATTACGTAGTCGCTATACTTCTTACTTTAAATGCTATTACTAGTTATAAGCTATAGTACTTAGCTAAAGAGGTTAATTAAGAATATAACCGCCGCTACTACTACTAAGCGCGCTTACGCTATACCTTATAAGACGTAAATTTAAAACATAAGCGTAAAGCGGATAGCTAGTTAATTTTAGTTAATAGCATTAATAGTAAAGTATTTAAATCCTTAAACAGCTTGCGTCTCCGCCGTACTTAGCCTAGCTATCTTATCGCTAACCGCCTTAGGCGGCGCCTTAATTAAGAGGGAGGTTTAGCTTAGGTAGTAAAAGATAAAGTTACGTAGCGTTATAACTATAAACGTATAAAGCAACGCTATACTTAGTAAGGCTACGCTAGCCCGCCTATTTATAATAAAGTAGTAGTCTATAAAACGTATATACTAGTTAATGTTATTTTTAATAAACAGGTTTATCGTCTTAGCTTTAACTACGTTAAAGCTTTAGTAGCTAACGCGCCCTTAAAGCGTCGCCTTAGTAAGTATGTTAGCCGCCTACGACGCCTCCGCCCTTTATATAGCCTTAAATAGCCTTATAAATATTCGTATCTCCGTCTACTACGAGAATCTTTGCTTCTTCGCTAGGCTAGCGAATATACGCGCCGCTAAAAAGAGGAGCAACTTTTGCGTAAAGGTTTAGTTAGCGCTCGCGTTAGTTACGTAGGCTACGCGCGTTATAGCCTTTTATACATCGTCGCTATGTTTAAGATTAGGAATATGCTTATAAGTAAAGAGCTATAGGCTTATTACGTTAAAGAGGCTCTTCTCTACTATATAAGACTATACGTAAGCTAAGCTTTATTAGCGTATTATACTAGTCTTTATTAGCTAGTACGTAGTTAATACTACGTTATAAAGTTAGTAGATAAAGTACTTAATAATAAGCGCTTATATAATGTATTATAGCTTTTACCGTCTTATCTCGCTTATAGTAACCTCCTTGTCGCTATTACTACTACTATCGCCGTCGTCGCCGTCGTCTTACTTTACTAGCTTAATACTAAGCTACGCGCTAAGTAGCGCCTCCTTTACCTAGCTACTTAAGAACTAAATCGTATTATGTTAGTAGTAGCGCTACGCTATCGCTGTATAGCCTACCTACTTTAGTATAAACTTAGTTGCTACGTTAATGTACTAAATGTACGTAGTTTTCTTTATTCTACGCATTTACGCTAAGTTTATTATAGCTTAGTCTTAGTTATTAAAGAAGGGCCTAACCCCTAGCTTACTAGCCTAAAAGGAGTTAAGCGTAGTACTAATTAAGCTGCTTTTTAGCCGCTGCTTATTAACTAGCTTAACGTTCTTTGTATTATAAAAGAAGATAAGGTTTAGTAGGTCTTATAGCCCGCCGTCGGCTTTAAATCTTAAGTTATATAGTTCGTACTCGTTACTATTACTACTATTATTAGCGTACTAGGCCTAAGACTAGTCTAGTTTTACTTACTAAAAGACTTATTCTATTATACTCTATAGCGTTTAGTACTACTCTTTATTAAGGTTTACGTTTAATAACGCGCTCCTCGCCTTTGTCTAGCCTCTCTTAGCGCTAGTCTTAGTAAGTAATAAGACGAGCTTAAACGAGTTAAGGAGGTATTAATATACTATAAGGCCTATCTTTTTAAAAGCAACCCGTAGTACTTTATTAAAAAAATCTACGTAGTATTCGTTCTTTAAGTAAAACGTCTTTATATAGGTAGAGTAGTAAAGGCTAAGGAAATGCATATATACTAACGAGTCCTCTTACCGTCTAAGGAGTATATACAGGATTTTGTAAATAAGTATTATATACTACTTACCTTATACTATAATTTATACTAAAATATATACTAACTTCGTAAGTAGTATTATAAGTTATAGCGATAAGCAAAGCTTAAAAAGCTTATAAATGTTATTTAGGTCGCTAGTTATAGCGAAGTAGTTATTTATATTATATACCGCCCTTCTTATTACTTATATTAGCTAGTCCTCTTTATAAAGGTATACCTCGCTACTAAGGCAATTATCGCTATAAAACTATACTTTAAGTCTACCTACGCTTAGTAGTTTATACTAACTTAGCTCGCTAAAAACAACGTTTAGTAGCGGCTAAATTAGCGCGTTTAGCCTTAGTTTATCCCGCTATTTAGGGTAGTTAACCTTATACGTCCTACCTTTTATCGTTATAAGGCGGTACGTACTTTATAGCTTAAAGTGTTATATATACACTATATTATATAGCCGCTTATTATATTTATATTATTAGTCGCTATAAGTTACTAGTTTAGTATATAGTATATATATAATCTATTAAGTAAAGCGGTTTTACTTTATTATTAACTCGTTTTTAAGCTAAGGGATTAAGTAACTTCGCTTAAACAATACTAACTATATTATAAACGCGTTATAAACCCCTTCTTTACTACCTATTATAAACGTACGGTTTATTTAGTTACTTTATACGCTTCCCCTTTAGCTTTTTAAAGTAGACTCCTTTATAAGGCTATTTAGTTCGCTATATAGCTTATTTATACTTATGCTATTACTATAAAGAGAGGAGGGGATGCTTATAGTAGGCGCTCTTTTATATAATAAGGATAAGCTTACCTTCTCCCTTTAAACCTAAGAAGACGCTCTTAACTCGCTAATCGTTTATAAGCGTAGCCGTTGTTTTAGTATATATAAGACTTAGTACTATTACTAGTCGCTATAGCTTTACTCCTCTCCTTAGCTAACTACTTAGCGTATCCGTCTCCTTTAAATACTTTACTCTAAGCTTTCGTCGGCGCTAAGGCTATACGTAAGCACTTCTACGTCTACCCTTATGCTACGCTCGCTCTTACTACGTAGCTACTCTTAGATTATATTATTATAGTCCTCCTTTATATATTCTTCCTTTATTATGTTAGCGTTATATATTAACGCTTAGCTAAGTTACTATACTTCGTCTTATTACTTTACTATTAGTACTTACTCTTCTTATTTATAATTATAGCTAACTTATATAGCTAAATAACGTCGCTATTAATTACTCTTATTAAACGTACTTCTTTATTTTTTATAGTATATTTTATATACTACTACTAAATATTTCGTTATTTAAATTATTTATATTATTAGTATAAACTTTTATACTATTATAGTTATTTTTATACTAGCTAGCTATATATCTTATTTAGTATACTTCGTTATTACGTTAGCGTTTTTATTTATATTAATTGTTAGTTAGCTTTATTCCTTACTTACTAAGACGCTATATTATATAATAATACTTAGTATAAGTAGTTACTACTAAATAATTAAACTTTTAACGATTTTAAAATACTTATATAGTCTTTGTCTTAGTCTTATATAAACTAAGACTAGTTAGTCTTAGACTTATTAAACGCTTATATAATATTATTTATTTTATAGTAAATAATAAAGTATAAATAATTACTTTATATAAGGGGAGACGCTTTTATAATTTTTATAATTATTTCCTACTCTTCTTTTAAGTACGTACTTTTTACTAATTCTCCTTTCTTTTCTTTTTTATTCTTTTTAAGCCTAATTTATATTTTAATTTCTTATTTTTAATTATAGTATTACTATAGCGCTTAATTTTAAAATTAAGGGTGCCTTTATTTTTAACCTTACTATTTTTCTACCTTAACTATTTATAAAGTATTTTTTTTTACTTACTCTGTTTCGTTTCTTCCTCTTTTTATATACTAAGCTACGCTTTTTACTATAGCCTTATTCTTATAGTTTTATTACTTATTTACTAATACGTTTACTAAATAGCTACTAAAGCGCTTATAATAAATAAAGCTGCCTTTATATATTCCCTTTATCCCTTTTTAATCTTTTTAGTATAAGCCCGTCTTTATATTACCGCCTTTTACTTTTCCTTTAACCCTTTCCTAAAGTAGCCCTTTACTTAAGCGTATCTCTCTCTTATCCTCTCCTTAGCTTACGGGCGCGCTGTTTATACCCGCCTCTTAGTATCCTTTAAAGGCGGCTAAGTACGCTTTAAAGGTTAATAAGGACAAGCACCTTTTATATAGCTATAAAAACTTTTTAAAGAAGTAGCGTTTATACTATAAAAGTAATAGCCTTATAAGTAAGCACCTTAAGACCTTACTAAACAATACCTTCTTTAGTATGTTTATACCTAAGCGCGGTAGTTTATAGTTATAGTCTTAGTTATAGCTATAGTAATAAAATGCCCCTTCTTTTTTATATATCCCCTTATAGTTCTTACTTTTTACTCTTACTAATAACTTATATATATAGCCTTAGAAGCTTTTTTATTAGCGGTACGTACATTGCTACTAACTACCCTAATAACGGTTATAAGGGCTGTAGCGTAAGCTAAGCTTTTAGCTTAGCTATACTAAAAGCTATAAACCTACTAAAAAGGGGGGATAATAGTAAGGCCGACAATACTACTACTTAATTATTAAGTATAGTTATATAAACTATCCGCTTATTAAAGAGTTTGTATAGTTAGCTTATAACGAAGACGTAGTTATTTAGTAAGCATAGCTAGCTTTATCTTACTACCGCTACTTATATATAGTAAATATCCTTTAATAGCGTAGTACTTAGTAAGGACTTTAACGTCTTACTACTTACCTTACTTAAGGATACCTTTAGTAATACTAGTTAAAAGCGTATTATTAAGGCCCTTAGCTTACTTTATAATAGCGATGTTGTTTATAAATACGCTATTACAACCGCCGCTAATAATCTTATAGCCGACATAGCAGCTAATGCGCCTACGCTATCCGCCTTTACTTAGTAGTTTAGCTAGGCTATTCGTTATAACTTAGCTAAGGACACTACTCTTAATAACGTACGCGCTTTATATACTAAGGTGTCCCTTATTTATAATTAAGACAACTAGTTAAACCTAGCCTTTAAAGACAACGCTTTAAACAACGTTCTTATTAACGCTAGCTTTTTATTTAAGATAAGTATTACTTATTTAAGCTAAGTAGTATAGTTTATTAGTAAGCGCTTAAGGCTAATAAATACTTAGCTACTAAAGACTATTTACGCGTAGTAGCCTTACGCTATCTTAGTTAACATTTTTAGCCTAAGCGTACTAGCCCTTATCTTTAAAACATTCTTAGCCTACTACTAAAGGCTGTCTTCGCGCTTTAGTAAGAGCGTAAAGAAGGAGGAGAAGTTACGCCTTATAGTAAAGGCATTAGCCTTAGAGCTACTTACCCTTTTATAGGTTTGTTATACGTATAAGGTATATATTATACTACTTACTATTAGTACGTTTACTATTTTTAACCTCTTACGTAGTTTATTTATAACTAGTATTCGTTATATACTAAAGGGGGAAGGCTGTAAACTTATAAAGATGCCTTTATATAGTATACTAAACGTTAATATAAACTTAAACGGCTATAGTAAGTATAGCTTTTTAGCGTAGGTTACTAACTTAGGTAATAACGATTAGTAAATATAATTATATAATAGTTTTACTATATTAGCGTATTCCTTATTAAAGAGGGAAGACCTATACGTCCTTAAACGCTTAAATACGTTGCTTACTTCGAACTATTATACTATTTAATTTTTTAATAGTAAAGGAGGAGACCTATGCGTCGCTAAATACAAAGATGCGCCGCCTACTTTAAACTATTGTATTTATTTAATTTTTTAATAGTAGAAGGGAAGACTTATGCGTCCTTAAACGCCTAAATACGTCGCCTACTTAAACCTATTGCATTTATTTAGTTTTTAACTATAGGGGGAGAGACTTATACGTCGCTAAATATAAAGATGCGTCGCCTACTTAAACCTATTACATTTATTTAGTTTTTTAACTATAGGGGGGAATACTTATGCGTCCTTAAACGCTTAAATACGCTATTTACTAAGAGCGAGGTTAGGTAAGGCCTTACTTATAAAAATAACTAAACTAATAATAATAAACTATTTACTAACTACTTATAGTTATGCTATGCCCGTACATTATCGCTATAATAGGGTATAGCTAGGTAGAGCTACTAGCGGAAGGTTATTTTTATTAGTAGTTTTAGGGTATAATAGGTAGTTTGTTTAGGATTATAAATGCTATCTTAAACAAACTTACTTTTCTTACTTTGTACTATATGCCTAATAACGCCTTTTATATTATCTTTTTTATATTGCTCTTTTATTATCTACTTAGCTCGCTCTACCTCCCTCCTTTTCTAAGAAAGGGGGTATTATTCTTAACTTATATAATTAAAAAGGGCGGTAGTAAGTAGTAAAAAATGTTTTATAATTCTAATTAGTTAAGGGGTATTTATAATTAAGCAATCCTAAATAAGATTACTTTTATAATCCTAAACAAGATTACATTTATAATCCTTAATAAAATCGCTAATTACTATTAACTAAGGGGTAGTTACTAGCTGTAACTTACTCCTCCTTTAAAACATTTTTTAGTACTTATTATATTAGCAAAGAGAAGGAGTTATAAATAAAGGAAAAGAAAGGATAGGCACTACCTATCCGTTTTATTACAAACTAAAAGAAAGAAATAAATAAATAAAACAAAGGAAAGTAAACCTAGCGTCCTCTTTAGTTAGGATTACGCATTATTATTACCTCCCTTAGTCTTTATTCTTAATCTTAAGTAGCTTGCTTTACTACCTCCTCTACTAAGTACTAGTTTATATTTATAACGGCCTACTCCTTATTATTTATAGTAAAACGCCTTTATCTAGTTTAGCTAAGGAGCGCTATAAGGGCTACTAGCGTAAAGGTACCGGCGCTACTAGTAAAAAGAGGGCGCGTTATCTTAATATAGGCTATCTTAGCTATAATGTCCTTAATTTCCGTAGGTAAGTTAGCTAATTTCTCCTTCTACTACTTCCTAAGGACAACCGTGCTCGTCCCGTTATCGTCGTTATCCTTTATAAAGGAAGAGTCGCTATTATTAGCCGTAGGCTCTAACACATCCCTAGCGTTAGAAAACCTATTGCCTACCTAGCTAACGGCTTAGCTAGCGAGGTAGCCTTGCTTAATACGATCCTACGCAGCCTTAGCGGAACGCCTTTTAATTAAATTAGCTAAGGCCGCTTATTCTAGGGCTAGCTTAGTAATCCTTAGGGAGATACGTCTCCTTATTAAAACCTCTTAGACGGTAGTAGCCTTAGCTAGCTTAGCTAGCTTAGCTACCGAGGTTTTAGCTAGCTAAAGGGGCTTAGGGGTATTTTTCTTAGGCTATAGTAGGGTAAGGGACTAGTACTTTAGTAAGTTTATGTTTTAAAGCTTACTACGGCGGAGCGCTAAGCGGTAGTACTAGTTTATATACTAGTCGACTTACCTAGCTAGTTCCTTTGCGTTTACCTTAATTATCCCTTTAGTACGCCCTTTTAAGCCTCCTTTTCTTAAAAGAACCTTCTTTAGCTTATCTTTTATTACTACTTTTATTTAGCTTTTAGTTTTATTTAAGGTAAGGCTATTTAGGATTATAAGCTTAAGGAATATATTCGCTAAGTAGTCTACTACTAGTATTTTAGGCTTATAAAGGGGGCTATAGTTACTATAGCCGAGTTTAAAGCGAATAAATATAATTTAAGTAGGGATTATAACCTTTGCTTTCTACGTTAGGGTTATAGCTATGCTAATGCTAGGGTAGGGGTGCTTATAGTCCCTTAAGTCCTCTTATCCCTTAATCTAAAGCTTGCTATTATTGTCTTAAATAGTTTTACGGAAGAAAACTTACGTAGATTCTATAATATAAAGGCTATATTACTATTTATTAGTCTACTTTACCTTTAGCTTATATCTAATAGTTATTTAGCCCTTTACTTTAGCCCCTTACTAGTACTAGTTTAAGAACTTAGTTATAAGTTTTTTAGTAATACCTTAGCGTTTAGCTTTAAGGCTATTAATTTAGTATAAAGTTTAAGTAGGTTAGTTAATAATCGCTAGTATAAAATAGTTTTTATTAAAGACTAAAGCTATAAAGAAACGCTTATTATACTTAGCCTTTAGATTAATTATAGTCTTTATTTAAGCCTACTATATAACCGTTGTAAAAAGGCTAATAATAAGCTAAAAATCCTATAAGATTATAATAAGGCTAGCGTAAAAGGCGCTATCTAGCATTTAATCTCGCCGCTATAGTATGCCTTTTAAATTAAAAAGCTTAGCTACGTATAAGTATATCGTTATCCTAAATAAGCCTAAGGTATAAGCGCGGCGAAGGGGGAGATTTAGGAACGCACGTTTTAAGGCGGCGGCATTAGCTAGAGTTACGTTCTCTAGGTTGTAGTAGGAAGGGCGCCGTAGGATCTCGAGCTTAGTAAATCCTAGGTTTAGGAAAATAGTGTAGTAGCAGTGTTTACTAAAAGATTTATTCTAGGGGTTAATGCCCTTTAGCTAGTCCTTCGCTAAACGAATAGCGGTGCGGGTAGTAGTAGCTACGCTTAACTTTATGCTTTTATTTATAAAGGAGAAGAGAGGGGGGGAAAATAAAAGGGAAAGGGTAAAAAAGAAGAGGGAAAGGGTATTATACTTAAAGGTAATCTTGTTTAAGACTTTAGTAATAACTAATTAAAAAGCTAATAACGCTATAAAAAGGGGAATTAGCTATATTACTTATATAGTAAAGTTAGTAGTTATAGTAAATACTTAAAAGAAAAAGAAAAAGTAAATTTTTAGTACGTTAAGACGACCTTCTTATATATAAATAGTTAGCTCTTCCTTTATTTAATTTAATTTTAAAAAAGACCTTTATTTATTCTTATAATAAAAAAAGCCTTTATAAGTACGTTTTACTTTAAAGCTTCTTTTTAGTAAAAAAGAAGTAAGAAATTTATAAGGTAGTATACTTATAAATAGTAAATATAAGGCTTTTTAAAGTAAATTTAAACGGAAGTTAAAAAGAACGTCTTATATAAGATTTATTTAGTATAATCCTAAATAAAATATATCTTTAAAGGTAAAAAAGCCCTTTCTCTTCTTCTCTTTTTATATATTACTATTAATACTTTACTTATATTTTTACTATTAATAATTACTATATTTAAACGTAAAGTCTTTAAGTAGTTTATAGCTAAGATTACCGCTTCTCCTCCGTCGTTAAAGGAGAAGAAGGAGAAAGAGGAAGAAGATTTAGCTTTATATAATACGTATAAGGTCGTAGATACCTAGGTTCCGCTTATAAGCCGCGGTATAAAGCGCGTTTAAGGCAGAGAGATTGCTTATTAGCTTTTAGCAGCGATTTTAGTACTAAGCGGCTTTTATACTATTTTTTATAGCTTACCTAAGCTCTTAAAGCTTATTAACATTTACTAGCTTTAGGCCTTAAGGGTTAAATACTTAAGCTAAGCCTTACCTTCCTCCTTAAAAGGGTTTTATACCTTGTCTTTTATTTTAAGGGTAAACATCGTTATATAAGTATATTTAAAAGCTAACGTCGGTGCCTTACTATTCCGCTAGCACATTATATACGCTAAGGAGACCTTTAAGATCCCGCTTAAGCTTATAATAGCCCGACTTATAAGCAATAAGCAGCGCGTACGTACTTTGTTTATTTAAGTATATAGTATTTATAATAGCGCGCCTTACCTTTATTATAAGAATTAAATGTTTAAATAGTACTACCCTTTAGTTAATAAGAGCGGCGAGGTAGTAGCCTAGCGTTACGTTATACGCCTATTTTTTAAATGTATGTTAATAAGGACCCTAGGCTACTTAGCTACTTACGCTAACTATCTTTTTTACGTTAAGGAGAACTTTTACTCTTATTTAAAGCTTTATTAAGCGAAATACCCTTTATTTCGCTAGCTATTTACCTATTCTAAAATAAAAAAAGCTTTACCGCTATAAGCGTTAAACCTAGTAGCGTACCTACCTAAGGACTAGTCTTTGTCGGTATTAATTAATCTTACGGCCGTTAAGGAGGACTAAGAGGTACGTAGGGCGGCTATGTCGGCTATAGTAGCGGCGGTAGTAGCTATAGCGGCTAAACGACCTATGTTAAAGCGGTTAACCTAAGAGTAAAAGAAAAAGGCCGCTACTTTATTTAGCTACTTAGTTATTAGGGTAAAGCGGTTTAATTAAACTTTGCTATAAGTATAAAGAGGTTTAGCTAAGATAATAATTTTAAAGTTAATGCCGGCGAAGGTAGGCGGCGTAAGGCTAATTAAGATAAATAAGTTAGTAGGCTATTTAAAATAAGGCTAAAGAGACCGTTTAAGAAAGGGTAGTTATATATTATAAATTTTAAGGGTAGTTAATAGCTTATTTTTAATGTTATAGTCTGCTATTTCGTTTTTTATTTACTATATACCTTCTTTATCTTAAGTAAACTTCTTTAACTAGCTTAAAAGGTAGGTTCCTTAAAGGGCTACTTTATTAGGTTACTAAAGTTTATAAACGTAGTTAGTACTAGCTTTATAAATAATAAACAAACCGTTTTATTAGTATTAAAGCTTATCCTTAATAAACTTACTAATTTCTTATTTATTATCCTATAGTAGTACTATATTACCTTCCTTTATCTTATCTTTTAGTTTTTTTATCTTATATATATCCCTTTTTATCCTAAAGGTAGCTAATTTTTCTTAAAAAGCGTAAACTAAATTAGTAGCCTTTTTAACGTCTTCTTAGTACTAAGCTAGTATTTAGATTTAAGTTTATAAAAGCTCCTTTAAGGTTATTTCCGTTTACTAGTTTAAAACCTACTAGGTTAAGATTACTACTTCTACTAATAGGACAGCCTCTTTACTATATACTAAGTAAAAAGGGGTATGCTTATGTAACTTCCTTACTATAGTCTTATTAGCTAAGAGGACTTTAGGTAAGTACTTTATCTACTTTCGCTTCCTTTAATTGCTAAGTTTAGCTAAGGATTTAGTAATAAAGAAGTATTTTACTTTTACTATACCGTTAGCTAGCGAGTTATAAGCTAAAATTGTAATGTAGGCTATCTTAAGATCTTTATAAGCTTACGTAACCTTGCTTTTAAATTCTAGGCCTTTATTTACTATTACTACGACTAAGAGGCCGTAGTTAGCGAAGAGGGTTCCTTTTAGGAATCTCTTTACTAATTAAGAATCGGCTTTTTATATAGCTACCGCTTTTACGTACTTAGTAAAAGCGTAATAAGCTTTAATTAAGAAGTGCTTATTTTTACTAAGTAGTATATATTACGTATTTAGGTGTATTTTCTAAAACGGGTAGGCTAAGGAAGGTTAAGCTATACCTTCCTTTACCTACTTATTTACTTCTTACTTTATATATAGGACGTAATAAGCAACTACTTTTTAAGAGTTATTATATATTCCTAACTACTAATATCGGGCTTTTAGCGTTTAGTAAGTGTTTTATATACCTTAATAGCTAGCGTTAAGGTACGCTTATTAAAGTAAAGCTATTTAGGTCGCTATGTCGTTAATAACCTAAATAAGGGCGTTGTTAAGCGTAGTACTTTTTTTTTATAATAAATTTGTATATACTATATATTTTTAGCTCTTTTATAGTAAAGCCTTACGTTATAGTTTTAGCATTAATTTAGGAAGTATAAGGGTTAAAAGGAAGCGAGTAATACGTTTATACTTTTTAAATAGTTGTAAGTAGTTAAAAGACTTAGCTATTTATTCCCTTTTAGGGTTCCTTTTATAAGGTATAGTTAATTCCGTTTAGGATTATATTTATAATTTTAAATAGAAATTACTATAATTACTAAAATCCTTAATTAACTTTATAAAAGTGTTGCTTAGCGCCCCTTATACATAGATCTACGTATTTATAAAGTCTTTTAAGTCTCCTTTTACTTCCTTTTCTTTTTTATCGTTATTAGTTAAAGGTTTACAAGATAAGCTGTTTATAAGGGCGTTTTAAGAGCTTTTAATATACTTAATTTTAAAGTTAAAATTTTTTATTTAAGTTATTTATTTTATAATAAGGGCTTTTAAAACGTTTAATAGTCTTTTATTTAGCTAGTCTTATAAGACTATAGCGTTTATCTTAATAACGAAGTAAATGCTATATAAAAAGCTTTAAAGTTGCTTTAAGGCAAAAAGCAGTCTTTAACACTCCCTTTTTATAGCGTTATAAGAGGTTTTTACTATATTCTAAATTCTAAATTCGTATTACGCTAGCCTTTTCGTCTTATTTATAATTTATATTAGTACCGCGCCCTAGCTAGTAAGATTTACGTTAACTTAAAGGATAATCGCTCTTACCCCTTTATTATAATAAATTATTATTAAAAGTAGCGGGTTTATAAGGACATCCTTTAATTTCTAAAAAGCTTCTTCTTAGCTAGGTCCTTATCTCTATTCTACGTTTTTCTATAAGAGTTTAGTTAAAAAGAGCGATATTATTATATAATAGTTAATTTAAATAGCGTAGAAATTAACTATACTATTAAATTCCTAAACGTATTTAGTATAAGTAGGCGTAGGCTAGTTCTAAATCTTATCTACTTTAGCCGTTTTAAAGAGACGGCCTTCTCCTTTATATATTATCCTAACTACTATAGCTACTCTCTTATACTACTAAGATTTAGTAACGGCTACTAAGAGTCTTGTTAATTTAACGTTAACTAGCGTCTTATTAACGTTTTAAATGTGCTTAATAACGAATTTACAAAGCCTTAGTACTATTTTTACTTCTTTATAAGTAGTTAGTAGCCCTTTTATAGTAATGTTGTTAAGAAAAAGCTAATAAACTTCCGGAATTAGGTTGTAAAAGACTTAAACTATAACTTATTAAAATTAGGCTACTAAATTAGTCCTTCCTTATAAAAGGGTTATTATCTTAAACAACTTAAGCGGTGTTATAAAAGTTGTTAAGTCTTAGCTTTATTCCGCTAAAGGGACTTAATTATATCTTAAAAAAAAGTTGTATAAAGAGAGTATTTTATATATACTATAGTTTTTTAAGTACTCTTTTGCTTTAAGCGGAATAAAGGCGTCTTATAGCGTAAACTTATTATAGTTAGTCGCGTTATTTATTAGTTATAAGCCTACATCCTTCTTTTTTACTAAAAACTATAGATTTTAGTATACTACGTAGCTTTCTTTTAAAACGCCTCGCTATTTACGCTACTTTAATAATTTTATAACTTTTAAAAGTAGTAAGCGCGAGATTAAAACGCTTTTAACTTAGTAGGCTTAATAAGGGATAGTTTTAATAACTTATAGCAGGGTAATAAAAGGATTAACGCTACTAACGTACTAAAAGTCTTAAGCGAGAGCTTGCTTTTAATTAAATAAAACATATAATAATAATTTTACCTCCTTGTTTATTAACGTATTAAAGACTTAATTCTTTATTTTTATAATTTATTTAAGATTAAAGCAAGTTTTACGTAGCGTCGTACTAAACTTTAGAGTAACTAAAGTATTAAATTTTAAATAAAAGGGTTAAAGGGTTTATTAGGCTTACGCTTAGCGTATCTCCTTTTATCTTACTAAGCTATTTAGCGTTAAGTTATTAAATAGTATAAAATTTATAAGTACTACTTTCTTATCTTTCCTTTTATATAAGGTATTTGTTTTTAAAACCTTTTATAAACCTTCTTACACCTAATAAGTCTGCTTAAGATTAGAAATGCGTAGCGTAGGCGATGGTTAGGAAGACTGTTTAGGATTATAAATACAATCTTAAACGGGGCGCTAGCTCTCCTTAGTTATTTCTTACTACTAAATTTATAAGGTTAGTTCTAATAAGGAATATAACGCTAAAAGTTATAGTAAGGAGAGAGCGTAAGTATAGTAAACCTTACTAATAGTTACTTTACCTTTTTCTTGCTTTATAAAGTTTAAGATATTAGGCTTACTAGTAAATAATCCTAGTAGTTTACTAGTATTTAGTTTAAAAACTAAAAGGCCTTTCTTTTATAAACGCTTTTCTTACTAACTAAGACGATAAGCTTAGTATTATTTAGTATAATATTTACGTAGACTATACTATCTTTATTATATAAAAGAGTAAGATTAGTATTTATATTAAAGGGGATACTAAGTAAGAGAGTCTCCTTAGCTAAGCTAAAGGGTATAATAAAAAGATAGATAGGAATAAAGTACTTACCTATTTATATTTCTGTAATAGTCTTATCTATAAATTTAATAGTAGTCTTATAAAAGCTATTAAAGACTACTATAGTATAAGATAAGGGAAGATTAAGGGATTTCGCTATTTCTAAGGAAATTATATTAACTTAGGAGCCGATATTAAGGATAGCCTTAATAAGCTTGCCTCTTAAGTTACCTACTTTTATGTTTATAGTAAATAAAGCCCTAATATAAGTAGGCTTCTGCTTCGTTATAGGCTAGTAGGCGGAAGAAAAAAGGGTAATAAGGTTTATAGTACTATAGTCCTAAGTAGTAAGGGTTATACTAACCCGTTCGGGTTTAATTAGCGCTAAGTTGCTATTATCGGTTGTTTAGAGCATTAAGAAGGCTTTATAGTAGTTTATTTACATAATATTTAGCGGACTAGCGGGCTAAATAGGTTTATTTGTCTCCTCGTCTACGTAAATAGTAGTAAACGCGTCCTTAGTATAGCTAAGGCACTATTAAGCTATAAAGGTAGTAAATAAAGCATTATAGGCAAGTAAGTATTAAAGCTAAACACAAACAAACTAGCTAAGGACTAAGTTAAGTAAGAAGGACTAGATAATATCTTTTAAAAGGCGCGTAAACGGTTTTAGTTTAGTTACCTTTTTTATTAATTTTATTTCTTTATTATAGTCCTTTCTTAAAGTAGTTTATATAATAAAGACAGCCTCGCCTTCCTCTTTATCTAAGCCTTCGCTTTAATCCCCTTATCGTCTTTTTTATAACTAGAAAAAGGTAGCTAAGTCTTTAAAAATTTAGTTTGCCTTTTAGTCCTTATCTTGTTTAAGATTATAAAAGTAATCTTAATTAAGGCTAGCGTCTTCGACTTTTGCTATTAAGATTTCTTAAAAGTCCTCTTCTAGCTTAGCGGTTACTCCTTTAAGGCTAATTATATTTATATTTACGGCTATATATTTATATAAAGGTAAATGTAAAGCGATAATTAGCTTATTAACGTTAGAAATAAAAAAATATTTTATTTTAATTTTTACTATAACCCTTATTGCTTAAAGTTTTTACATAGCTACTACGCCGTTTATTTTTAAGTATTAGGATAGGAAAGACTAAATAATATTTTAAATCCGCCCTTATTGTTTATAGTAGGTAATAAAGGTTTTAAGGATAGTATATTTACGTTTAGTTTTTCTTATAAAGAACTAGCGGCTAGTAGGGTTAAAATACGTTACCCTAGCTACTACGTTTATTTACATTTACTAGTAATCCCTAATTTAATACTTAAGGTAGTTATAGTAAAAACAACTAAAGGGCTACGGCTACGCTACGTCTCTCTTTTCGTAGTACTATACTAAAGAGACTAGCTAGTCCTCGTTATTAGCGGTGCTAAGAGTGTTTAGCATCGTCCTTAGCTCTTAACTAAGTAGAACTACTAAGGCTTAAGGCTATACTAAGCTACCGTATAAGTTTTAGTTACTTAGGATACTAGCTATAATCCCTTTTAAGGCGAGGTAGGCTTAAATAAAGCGTTATTAGTAGATGCTAAGGTTCTTTATTCCTTAAGTAATAAGGGTAATAGGGTTAAAAGTGTTTACCTAAAGGGGCTAAGCTAGAATTCGTTAGCTAGCTACTTAGTATATAGCTTAAAGTGCTAAGAGATTAGTCTACCTTAGCGCTTTAATTTTAAGGGTTTTGCCTTAGATTTGCGGCTTAATTAAATTAGGATGCTAAATAAGCGTACTTAATTAGGATTATAAGGCAAAGACGGAATCTTTTAAAATCGCTAGTACTAGGTTATAAAAATCTTTAAAGGGCATAGCTATAAGCTTATAATAACTAATATTATTACGTAGCTAAACTATATTAAAGATATTACTAAGTAAGGCACTATAAAAGGCTAGTAAGTATTTATTACTCTTAAGCAGCTTTTTATCCGCCTTAATAAGGTAAGAGTAAAGCTATAAAAGCTCTTAAATTAAGCTTATAGGGTTTAATTAGTATAAGGTATAAAACTAAGCCCTAGCCTTAGTTAAAGGAAGGATAACTTAATCCTTATCCTTACTTAAATAAGCTAAGCGCATACTTTCTTTAATATGTTTAAATCTTTCTTCGTTAGGTTTTAAGTACGCTTAGTCTACTAATCCCTTTACGTATAACGCGTATTTACTTAAATAGTATAAGGGTAGTTTAACTACTTAATTAGTCTTACTAAGCTTTATAAACTTAGCTAGTACCTTATAGTTCTAAAGGAACCTAAAGACGTTATTTCTATTAAACATAATAGCGGGTAAAGAGCTAAGTAGTAGAAAACTAGTAGCCTTACTACCGCTAGTAAGTCCTCTTACTATACTAAGTAAGCTTAGTATAGTTAAGAGGTTCCCTTTAGTAGTAAAAGCAAGGGTACTCGTTATTTTTTAAATAATCTTACGTAAGACTTTGTAATAGCGGTCCTTATTATATCTCTTTTAGGAATTAAGCGTACTAAAGCCTAATATAGAGAGTAAGAACTAAAAGTATAAAGGGTATATAGTTATAAAACTAGAAGTATAAGGAAATTAAAAAAGAAGAATAGTAGTAAATAATAAAAGGAATCTTTTTATAGTTTTAGGCTAAGGAAAGGGTTAATTAGTATAGTATAATACGCACTTACGTAGTAGTATGTTTCTTAGTCTAACTAACGTAACTAAATAAGGCTTAAATAATAGCTTCCCTCTTAATAGGGTTTAAACCGTAGTTAACGGTACTATCCTACTACGTAGTATCCTATTTTATTTTTTATAAATACTTATTTAGCCTTATACTATTATAAACCTTTTTAAAGTAAATAAACGTCCTCTTATTAAATTAGTCGTTTACCCCTTTTTATCTTATAAAGGTATGCTAAGGGATAATAGTTTTAGCACTTTAGCCTTTACTAGTATATAGCCTTTCCCGTTTAGGATTACTACTTAGTAATTTACTAAACAGGACGTTTTTGTTAACTCCCCTCTTAAGAGTCTAGGTAGGAGCATAAGCTATTATATGCTTTAAATGCAGTCTTTACCTAGTACTCTTTACTAATTTCTTTTTAACCTCGGCCTTACTTATAGTTAAGGAAGATAAATTAAGCGGTAAGGTTTATTATAGTAGTATCCTTTTTACTATTTACGTTAGTTTAGTACTATAAAACCTAGCTCTTACCGCTTTACCTTCCTTTTCCTTAAGCGAGCTAAGGTAATAGTAGTCTTTTGTTAAGCTTTTACTCTTAGTACTTATTTTATTCCGTCGACTTAAGGCGCCTTATAATTTTACTAAACGTTTACGTATTAGTACGGAAAGTAAGGATACCCGTTTCTAAGGTCCTTAATTACTTTAGTAACTACTACTAGCTTATTTAGTTTACTTTTTATCGACGTAAGCCTCTCTTAAGGCCTTGCCTTTGCCTTTCGCTTATAGCTATAGTACTAACTAGGACTCTACTTAGCTACTCCCTTTTTAGGCTACTAAGCAAAGCCGTTTTTAGCGCTTTTTAGCGTTAAAACAAGGGAATTTAAGACTATTAACCCTTATTACTAACGTTTTTCGTGTATTTATAGTAGTCGTCGGTTGTAATGTCGTACTATAGCTTTTTATAATAAAAAAGGATAAAACAAACGATATTTAATAAAAGGGGTAAAAGGGACTTATAATAAAAAAAAGACTTACTTACTTAATTAAGCCTTTGCTTATCCCCTCTCTTAGGTTTTATATTATAAGACTTAACGAAGTAAGCATAAAGGTATACTTACTTTTGTTAAATCTAGGTATATCTACTAGTAAAAGCGAGGTTAGGTAAGGCTTTACTTATAAAAACAACTAAACTAATAATAATAAACTATTTACTAACTACTTATAGTTATACTATGCCCGCATATTATCGCTATAATAGGGCATAGCTAGGTAAAGCTACTAACGGAAGGTTATTTTTATTAGTAGTTTTAAGGTATAATAAGTAGTTTGTTTAGGATTACAAATGCTATCCTAAACAGACTTACTTTTCCTACTTCGTACTATATGCTTAATAACGCCTTTTATATTATCTTTTCTATATTACTCTCTTATTATTTGCTTAGCTCGCTTTACCTCCCTCCTTTTCTAAGAAAGGGGGTACTATTCTTAACTTATATAATTAAAAAGGGCGGTAGTAAGTAGTAGAAAATGTTTTATAATTCTAATTAGTTAGGGGGTATTTATAATTAAGCGATCCCGAACAGGATTACTTTTATAATCCCGAACGGGATTGTATTTGTAATCCCTAACGGAATCGCTAATTACTATTAACTAAGGGGTAGTTACTAGCTATAACTTACTACTTTAAACCGTCGCACTGTTTAATTTTTTATTAGTTAATAGTTAGGAGACCTATGCGTCGCTAAACGCTTAAATACTTAGCTAAACGCCTAAACTTATCGCATTTATTCGATTTCTTAGTACTATAGCTACGCTACTATACGTATTTTATTTACTATAAGGCTATTAAACATAGAATCTCTTATAATATTTACTAAAAGATTTATTATTTCGGTCTTAGGCGCACCGCTAGCTACCTAACTAGTTTACTTTACGTACTACTATCTTACTACTTATATATTTACTACCCCTTTTAAGCTTAGGTACTCTTTCGTATTCTTACCGTAGGTTTTGCCGCCTTACGCTTTGTGCCCTTCTTAGTAGTAGGCCGCGTAGTAGTAAATAGCGGCGGGGCTAGCGGGAGGGCCGGCTCTAACGATTTCGCCTAAGGCCTTAAGGAAGAACGTATTAATAATAGCTTTAAATCCTTTAATAAGTTTATAGCAAAGGTTACCGCGCGCGCTAAAGAGGCAGGGCTAGGTAACTAAGGGCCGGACTAGGCTAACTAGCTAGTTAAAGGCGGTGTTAGCTCGTATAATAATAAATTTACTAAAAGGGTCGGCGTATAAGACGGTAGTTTCGCTACAGGCGTTAGCGCTTACTTTACTATAGTAATAGTAGTAATTAGCTAGTAGCGCTAAGTATTGCTAATCTTTATAAGGGACGACTTCTCCTTAGCTAAGGACGACTTCTCCTTAGCTAAGGACAACTTCTCTTTAGCTAAGGACAACTTCTCCTTAGCTAAGGACGACTTTGTTTTACTAGTAAGGGACTTTAACTTACTAAAGGAGGACGAGCTTACTATAGTAAGGGACGACTTTAACTTACTTATAAGAGACTTTAACTTACTAAGGGCGGATAAGGTTACTATAGTAAGGGACGACTTTGCTTTACTAGTAAGGGTTAAGCTTACTATAGTAGGCGGCGGGTTTACTTTAGTAAGTAGTATTATATTTACGTCGTTATCCGTATTTAGCTTAAATTAAATTGCTTATATTTTATCCCTATCCTCCTCTGTCTTTATAACTAACTCTTCTTTTATTTTAGCGGTTAGCGAAATACTAGTTAGGAACTAAAGAATCTTATTCTAGCTCTTAAGATCTAGCTATCCGCTAACGGCTTAGGCCTTAGCTATTTTATCTTAGTTAACGTTAAAGAGCTAAACAAACTTTACCCGCTTCTCCTTAAGGGAAATTATAATAGCTTAAGTAATAAAGCTAAGGAGTAACCTTAGCTAAGCTTAGTTTTACGTTTTATAACCTATTATAAACGTAAGCTTTGTAATTATTTAAGCGTATTAGTTAAAAGGCTAGCCTTAAAACTTTTTTATTACCTTATAAATAATTAGTAACGCTATATACCTAATAACGCCGTTAGGTAGCTTAATATTAGTTAAAAGCTAAGTAGCCTACTTCTTACATAGCTTAAGCTTTTATAAGTTATAAAAGGACCCGTCGTACTTAAGGAGCGTTTATTCTACTAAGTACTTTTGTTTAATTTAAATAAGCCGGCTAATCGCTTAATGCGTTATATTATATAACTACGTATACTAAGTAATAATCTTATTATAATAGCTACTATATAAGTTTAGCTTATAACTAAATACGCTAAGCGACGTAATAAATACGTTAACGCCTAAGGTCTTATTATTAAACCGCCTAATAAACTACCGCCGCTTAAGGAGGGAGTAGCTAGCTTATATAAACTTAACAAATAAGCTAATTTTAGTTAACGTTTAAATAATAATCCTACTATATTAGCGTATTCCTTAGTAAGGGGGAGACTTATACGTTGCTAAGCGCAAAGATGCGTTACCTACTTAAGCCTATTATATTTATTTAATTTCTTAGTAGTTAATAGTTAAAAAACTTATACTTTACTAAACGCCTTTTTACTTAGCTAAATAGCTAAACCTATTTTTTACTTACTTATATTTGTTTAATTTAAAAAGGGGCGTACTTACTTTTATATAAACAGCTATTTAACTATAACTAAAACGCGCCGTCCCTTTTAGTAAAAGTTAACTACTATAAATATAATCTTTACTATAATAAGAGAGTACTTAGTAATAAATAAAAGGTAATTTATTCTTATTATAAGTAAGATGTTAGTAAGGTTAATTAAAGTGTTTTACATAAGCTACTAAAGGCTAGCTACTAGCCCTTTGTCTTATATAGTTATAGCTATCCTAACGCCGAAGAAGCCCTTAGCCTTAGTCTTAATTACGCGTATTAGTATTCCGTAGCTTATATTAAACAATAGTAAGGAGGTAGTATAGTAATTAACGTAAACTACTTAGTCGCCCTTCAACGTAGGGCGCCCCTAGTATCCGCTAATAACCTTTTCTTCGTCGTCGTCCTTGTTAAGCTCGTCTACTATGTCGTCGTCTTCGTTGTCTTTGTCGTTATTAGTCTTATCTTAGTCTGTCTCCTTTAAGTACTTATTTACGTCCTCCTTTTCGCTTAGCTTAGCCTCTTCGTCGTCTTTATTATTAAAAGCAATCGCTACTAAGCTAGCCCTTGTCCGTAGTTATATCGCCTTTGCCTTAGCGGCGGCAGCCTTTTAGCGCTACTACTACGCTATACTAACTTTAGCTTATTACTTTACTATAGTATAAAATCTTTAGTTAATTAGGGTTTTAATACTATTTTATATAAGCTTAAAAAGGTGCGTAATAACGTAGGTTTAAGTACTATACGGCGGTATATTAATATTTAAAAATAACATTTAGCTATTTAGCAACATTAGTAGCGTTTTTATTAAGTAATAAAGCTAAAAAAAAGAAAGCATTACCTATAGCAGCTTATTTAAAAAGCTTTCCTTTTATATTATAAACTAAGTAGCGGTAAGAACTACTTAAGGGTTAACTTACTACTACCGCTTACCGCTTTTATTAAAGGCTTCTTAGTATTTTTATAAACTAAACGCTTATTTAAACATCTCGTCGCTAAATAAGGTAGGAAAGCTTTTAAATTCCTTATATAGGTTATAGCTAGCGTATAGTAGCTACGCTATAACGCCTCTTATAAAAGGGACGTTAAAGCGTAAATATACTAGCTTTAACCTAATAGTTAAAATACTACGAATATTATATATATAGTTTAAAAAGGGGGTAGCGCTAATAAATAAAACTTTATCTTTCTTAAGCAACTAAGCTACTTATGTAAATAACTTATTAAAGAAATAAATATATTAACACTTGTTTAAAATTAGTGTGCTAAACCTAACGTTATAAAGGAAGTACTATAAACCCCTTATAATAATAAAACCTAAATAGTTGTTTTTCTTAGTAGCTTCGTCGTCTTTTACTTAAACTATTACTTTAACCTACTTATTATTGTTTTTAATTTCGTCGACCTTTATTTTATACTTATTTACCTCGTCCTTTAGATCCGCTTCGTCGTTTATATTATTAACCGTATATTAGACTTTAGCGCTTTTTATAGTACTATTATATATAATAACTATTTAACGCGCTAAAGTTATATACGTTATAAAAATAATAGTCTACTTAGTTTAGTTAGTAAAAGGGGTATTAGCATACCTTTAAAGGAAATTTACGTCGCAAACTAAAAACCTACGTATTTAAGCGTTTATAAAAGGAGTAAATAACCCTTTTACCTTTTAGTCCTTTTTTCCTTAGTTTATTATAGCACGTCTTAAAAAGGCGTCTTACTCCTTACTAGTAATTAACGCTTCCTTAAGCTCTTAGTCGCTCTTATTCCGTAATCTTATTAAATTACTATAATATACTTTAACGTAAAAAAATTTATTAAATATATAGCGAGTCTCTTAGAAAACTTAGCTAATTATAAAAGCTAAGACGACTAGTATATATAGGCGGAATATTAAGGTTTTTAAGTCCTTTTCTTAGTAGTATATCCTTATATATAGCGCTAGTATATACGTCGCTATTTTACTTATTCTTATCTTATTAGCGAGTAGCGTAAATCTTAGTAGGGTAGTATTTATTACGCGCTAGGTAGTAGTAGCGTTTATTTATTATTAGCGGCTATATAGCGTTACTAAACATAGGCTTAATATACTAATAACTTAATAAGGCTTAAATTTAAAATTAAGCTAAATAAGAGTAGTAAAGCTAAACTAGTTATTCTTCGCTATTATATTATACTTACTAACCGCCTTAGTAATAAGAATATAGTTTATAATAGTCTTATTAAAGATATAGTTAATAGTGCGTACGTAGGTTTTAGCTAACTTAACATTAAGTACTATAAAGGTATTATAAACAACGTCCTTACTAACGACGCGTATAGTTACCTTATAAATATCTTACTCGTTGTTATTAATAAGGCGTATTAAGACGCTATCCTTAGTAAGCGTCTTAATTACTAGCTCCGTCGCTTTATTAACTACCTTAGCGCGCCCTTTAAGTAAGCCGTTATAAAGTAGCTACCTTATATAAAGCTTATAAAGCTTTATAAGAAGATTTAGCGTTATAATATTAATAAGCTCTTACCTTTTTAACTTATAAAGTAGCTCTTATACCTAGCTTTAAGTAAAGAGATTAGTAGTTTTATTTATATTCTTTAGCTTAGTTATAATTATAGTAACTATTTCGTTAGCTTTTATACGTAAGTTAAATAATAAGAGTAGCTAAAGCTTTTTAAGCTTTACTAGTATTACTACGCGTATATAAGATATATAGCTATTACGGTTAGCGCGTATTAGCTTAATAAGGTAGCTAACTTTAAAGTAGTAAGTAACATTTACTATAATTATTTATAACTAGCCCTTTAGTAGGATTTTAAACTTATTAAACGCCTTAGTAAAGGGAACTAGTATTACTTAGTTTTTAGTACCTTAAATGTTAAATAGCTAGCTCTTCTTACTACGTTTATTTAAAAACGTATAAACGGCGACGAAGCCCTTTAGCTAGTTATTGCCGCTATATCTTAAAATCGTGCTTTTCTCGTTAAATACTAAGAACTAAATATTCTTTTATAGCTTATTTGTTAAGAACTATATTACGTTATAAGCTATAGCTACTAAAATAGCTTTAATATTAAGTAAGCTTTTACTAAATAAGCTTAAGGCGGCCTTTATTAACCTTATAGTAATCTCGTTTTTTCTAACTATTATCTTAGTTATTAACTCGTTAAATTTACTAATTATTAAAAGCGCTTTAAAAAACTATGTTTTAAAGGGAGCTTTTCGCCTTTTATAACCTTTAAAATTATTCTTTATAGCCCTTATATATATCTTTATAATGTTAGCACCTTTACTATAGTTAGCTAAGTAATATATTTATAAGATAGCTTTTTATATATAAGTAAAAGGAGGGTAGTAACTCGTCGTTAACGACGCCTTTTTACTTTAATACTAGTAAAGGTATGCTTATATATTATAGTAAGGGGACTAGCTACTAAAGCCTTAGCGCTTCTTTATATAAATTATAAGTATATAAAGCTATTTAGTTTAGTATTAGTAGCCGCTATATTTTAGCGTATTTTCTCTTTAAAAGACGACTAAAATAGTGTATATAACGAGATATAGGTAAAGGCATAAGTACTAACTTATACTTTGTGTTTAGCTAGGTTAAAAACGTATTTATACTACTAAACTTAAAGAAGGCGGCGGCTTTATAGTAGTTATTTATCTTACCTTTAAATAGCTTAAGGTAGTTAATATAGTCCTTTATAAGAATTTTATATAGCCTACTAACTAACTTAGCTTAGTTAATCTTACCCTCGCTCTCTTTAGTTTATAAGGTAATAACGTAAGGCTAAGAGTATTTATACTAAAGTAGCGTAAAGAGGTTAGTAAATAGTATACTCTTATAAGTAAATACGTTATTAGTCTTTATTCCGTTAACAATTATAAATACCCCTTTTAAAGTCTTATAGTCGTCTCCTTTACTAGCTTTTAGCTTTATTTTCGTCGTCTTAGTAGTAGGGTTTATAACCCTTTACTACCTACCTTTAAGTAGTATAGTTTATTTATTATTAGTTGCTAGTAAATAATATAGTCGCGCTATAACTTAACGCTCCCTTAAGTAAAAAATGCGTAGTATTAACCTAGTTTTATAAGCGTAAGTTTAATTTAAGTAAAGTTAAAAACAAATTTTAATTGTTTACGTAGCTATATACTTTACTACTTACCTTATTATTATATAAAATAAAATAAATATAATAAAAGGGAAAAGGCGTAACTAAGGGTTATAATACCTTCTTTAGTTAGCTAATTAACTCTTTTTTAACGTATATAGTATTAACTTACTAGTTTAAAAGGAGGGTTAAAGGAAAAAAAAAGAGGAGAGAATAATAAAGAAATTAAAAAGGAGGAAAAGATTATATACTCTTTATATACCTTTTGTTTTTAATTAAAAAGTGCCTCCTTTATACCTTTTTTAAATAAACTTTAGCGTCTTTTTTTAACCTTTTTTTATATATAAACAACTACTTTATTATAACGTATCTTTTTATTAAAAGGTACCTTATACTTTAAATAATTATAACGTATTTTTTTATTAAAAAGTACTTTATACTTTAAATAATTATAACGCATTTTTTCGTTAAAAGGTGCTTTATACTTTAAATAATTATAACGTATCTTTCTACTAAAAGGTGTTTTATACTTTAAATAATTTTAACGTATTTTTATATTAAAAAGTAAATTATACTTAAAATAATTATAGCGTATCTTTGCGTTAAAAAGTAACTTATACTTTAAATAATTATAACGTATTTTTTCGTTAAAAGGTACCTTAGTATTTATTACGTTACTATTTTTATATATATATAGCTACGCTATTAGTCTTAAACAAATATTATTTATTAGTTAGAAAGAGAATAGGTATATAAGTTTATATTTAATAATTATATTCTTATATTATATATAATACTACTTTTAATTAATATTATATTTAATATAAAGATAATATATAATGCTTTTATAACTTATAAGCTATAGTATAGCTAGTTATATAAGTAGCTTATTATTACTAGTATATATTATACATAGTTATAAACATTGCGTTTATTTTATAATTTATTTGTTTTTATATATAATTATTATACTTTATACTATAAAAGGATCCTACTTTTACTTACCTCTTACATAGTATTTAACTTAAGTTAAAACGGCGAAAGTATAGCGCTATAGTAAGGACTATAGCTATAGCGCCTTAGTAAGGAGTATAGCGCCGTAATAAGGACTATAGCTATAGCGCCTCGGCGGAGAGTATAGCGCCGTAGTAAGGACTATAGCTACGGCGCTTCGGCGAAGAGTATAGCGCCGTAGTAGTAACTATAGCTATAGCGCCTTAGCGTAGAGTATAGCGCCGTAGCTACTAAACGGGATTTCGAAGTTTAACCGCTAGCCTAACGCCGTAAATGCCTTATACCTAAATAGTATTATAAACCGGTTACTTTGTTATTAAGTAAAGTACTTTATAAAGGTAAGAGTTATATACTACGGACTAAGCGTAAAGAAGCGTTTAAATATTAATAATAAGAAATAATTAAATTTATATGTAAAAGGGATATATTTAATCTTTATAAAAAGATTAATAATATATAAATTACTACTTCTTTATATAGTAGAAAGATTAAAGATATATAAACTACTACTTCCTTATATAATAAGTAGAAAGATTAAGGATATATAAATTACTACTTCCTTATATAAAGTATAGTAAGTAGCGGTATAAAAGCGGTATAAGGATAGGTTGTAAAGTAAAATAATAACTATAATGTATGCTTTTTTATAGTTAGGACTTCGCTTAGTAAAAACTATTTACTTAATTAGTAAAGAAGGAGAGTTATATATTTTAAATTAGGCGTAAGGAAGCGTTTAAATATTACTAAAGGCGTAAGAAATAATAACTAAGTAGTAACCTTATGTTATAAATGCCTTATACCTAAATAGTATTATAAACTAGTTACTTTATTACTAAGTAAAGTACTTTATAAAGGTAAGAGTTATATACTATAAACTAAGCGTAAAAAAGCGTTTAAATATTACTAAAGGCGTAGAAAATAGTAACTAAGTAGTAACCCTACGCTATAAATACTTTATACCTAAATAGTATTATAAATTAGTTACTTTATTACTAAGTAAAGTGCTTTATAAAGGTAAAAGTTATATACTATAAACTAAGCGTAAAAAGGTGTTTAAATATTACTAAAGATAAATAAGTTAATTTAAGCGTAAAGGGTATAAATTTAATAGTAAGAATATATAAATTACTACTTCCTTATATAGTTAAAAAATAAATAAAAACCGTAGTTATAGTATTAAATTAAATATATTTTATTTAAATATAAGGTTTACTTTTTATTTACTACTTTGCTTACTATGCTATTATTATACTATTATATAGTTTATATTTTAATTACTTAATTACTTTTCTTCTTATAATATTTACTATTAGGGTTTATTATTATATTAACGCTTATTTACTTAAGGAAGGGGGGTTTAACATATTTAAGCGTAAAAGGTAGTATTACTATATTACGTTATATTTACGTATTTAAGCGTAACGTTAGGGTTTATTATTATATTAACGCTTATTTACTTAAAAAAAGGGGGTTTAACGTATTTAAGCGTAAAGGGTAGTATTACTATATTACTTTATATTTATATATTAAAGCGTAATAAAGTATACTAATATTAGTATATACTATATTACGCTTAAATATATTTTATATAATTAAGCGTAAAAGAACGTATAGTTATACTATAAAATATATAAAAAAACTTTATTATAAATATAAAGTTTAAGCTATTATTATTATTATTATTATCTTACGTAAATTATACTACTATTTAGGTTTAGTACGTATTTTAAACGTAATAGTGTATATAAACATTTTTATAAGTTTTACTTATTTAGCGTAGCGTAAAATATTTTTATTATTTTTACCTTATATTTTTTTTTTTTTTTAATAAAAACCCTTTTTTAGTTTACTTAAGGTTTAATTTATTACGCTTTTTATTTACCTCTTCGTCGCTTATACTAACTATATTACTACTACTATTCTTTAAGTATAGTAAAAGAGGTTTAGTAGTTTATATTTATATAAAGTATAGCTAATTAAGCTATACTAACTTTTATTTTATAATAAGCTTTTATATTATAAAAAGCATTTAAGTTATAAAAAGGTTTTATATTATAAAAAGCTTTTGTTTTATAAAAGACGTTTGTTTTATAAAAAGCTTTTACTTTATATAAAGTAAAGCTATAAAATAAAGGCATTTTATTTAAATAATTAAAGTTATATATAAGGCCGTTAAACATAGGATTTAGCTTATTCTTTTGTTTTTTAAACCTACTTTTCTAGAAACCTAAACCTATAGCCGTAGTAACACTGTGTGTGCTGTGTATACTATGTGTACTATGTATGCTGTGTATGCTGTGTGTGCTATGTGTGCTACTATGTGTGCTATTTATGCTGTTTCTTGCTGTTTGTTACTGTTTTTCGTCGCTTGTCTTTGCTTTTTACCGTTTTCGCTGTTTTCGCTGTTTTATGCTGTTTTATGCTGTTTTATACTATTTTATGCTATGTTGTGCTGTGCTGTGCTGTGTTGTGCTGTGTTATGCTGTGTTATGCTGTTTTTCGTCGTTTTCGTCGGTCTTTGCTGTTTTCGTCTACTCTAAGCTTTATGCTAACATCTACGGCTTTATGCTTTAACCCTTTTTAGCCTAGGGTTTGCGTAACGCCTTATCTACTTTACCCTACCTTTTCTATGTTTATCGGTTTTCGTCGCTTTTAACCGTCTTTTGCTGTTTTTGCTGTTTTTTAGGGGGGGGGTTCTACTATTTAGTAGCTATCTTAGCTGCTTTAGCTGTCTTTGGCTGTCTTTGGCTGTCTTTGGCTGTAGCTGTCTTTTGCTATTTTTAGTTTTTTAATTGTTTTCTGTTTATTTCGCTGTTTTCCGCTGTCTTTCGCTGTCTTTCGCTGTTTTCGCTGTTTTCGCTATCTCAACTACTTTAGCTGTTATGTTATTTACGATGATAGAACAGTATGTTGTATGCCTACTTTCCTTAAACCCTAAACTTTACTACTGCAGTAACACTGATACATAACAAAGTTAGTTTACTCTCTCCTTTGCACACTCCTCCGGTTTACTCTCTCTCGTTTCTCTTTACTCATATCACTCCTTTGGAATCTCTTTGCCTGCCGCTACCGCCGAAAACACCTTTTGCGTGTATTTATACACCCGCTCCGCTAGGGCTGGCGGCGCATTGGCCAAGGCCTTAGAGGGCGGCAACTCCGTGTTGTCCCAGTTCCAGCGATGCATGCCGCTGACGTTCTGCGTGTCCGGGTGTGTGGCGCCGGCCACATACACGACGCGCTGGCCGCACTCCGGGCCGGGGACGGCGATCATGCGCGCAACGAAGCTGTAGACATGCGACAGCCCCTTGACCCAGCCCGGCAAGGGGCTGTTAGCCATTAGGTCCGTGTCAACGAAACTAGGGTAGTAGTGCACGAGGGCCAGCTTGCTGCCGTAGCGCGACGCCAGTGCCTGCAAGTAGAGCGTCGCGAGAGAGGTGTTGTGCGCACCGTTCGACCAGGCGCTGTGGTTGGTCGCGTCGAGCAGGCCAAGGTCGTCCTCGCGGACGGCGCCCTCCAGTTTGGGATTTAGCACCGTCACCACGGCGCCGCGGTGGGAGCCGGCCCCGCCCTCGGCCATCAGCATGTCCAGCAGCTGGTCCACGAGGCGCATGCGGCTGTAGAAAAAGAGCGACGCCACCCGGTCGAGGCCCTCGGTCGTCTCCAAGCGCCCGCTGAACGAGAGCACGCCCTGCGTAGTTACGACGAGGTCTACCCGCGGCGGGTGTCCGTCTTTGACTTTGGCGTTTTTGTCTTGCGTGCTACTTTTGCCTGTCTCTCTTTTCGGCCCGTCTTTTTGGCTGGCCGCCACCTCAGCTTGTCGAATCTCGGCCGCCACGCGGTCGACGTCGCTGAGCAGGCTGAGATCGCGTGCCGCTATAAAGACAAACTGGCCGCTCGGGCAAGCGGCCTGGCACTCCTCGATAAGGGCGGCTGCGGCCGTGGCGTTGCGTCCGACAATGTACACGCGCAGGTTGCGCGTGGCGCCGGGGCCAAACACCGTGGCCAGGGCACGCACGCCGTGGGCACCGATGCCGGCCGTGCCACCAGAGAAAACGGCCACAAACGGGCGCGTATCCGTGGTGTCGTGGGCGACAGCCGCGTTGGCGGCCATGACAATCTTAAGCTGGACCATGTTGGCGGTATTTTATCCGTCGGTAATGTTTTGATGTTATTGAAATTCGCTTCTCTTGGTTGGAATCATACCAGACAAACACGTCCCAGGCCGTTAGATCATTAACCTTTATGCGAGAGGCAACGGGTGTTAATACGTCACACAGTGACACATTACTCGGCGAGCAGTACCTCGGCGGTCGATGCCAACGCCCGCCAATTGCAAAAGGGGTTTGCTAAACTACGTCATAAGTACGCCCGTTGGGGGCGGAGCGAGATATTATTCCGCTCGAGTACCTTTGTTTGTTGCTAGTAAGCAAGCACAGAATACGAGCCCTCCCTAATTAGCTTGTTTTGGACAGATTACCAGTAAAAAGGTAAACGAACTACTGTACCTCTACCTTCGAACCGCAACAGTACCACGTGTTTTAGTCCCTCCACTTTATTTCGTCGATAGAGATGGCTTCCTGCTCTCCTTTTAAGGATTATCAAGTCGGTCAGGTTTTAACCTTGAGCGTTATTCCCAAGCACAGCGAAATACGCTTAGCCTCGACGGTCCGTGCACGAATTCGGCAACTCCAAAATCCCCGCACGCTTTCGTGCTGCATGATCGTGGACCTTCTAGACGAAGGTTGTCCTGACAATCCGGTGTTTCTTAAGTTTTACGACAGGCGCTTCTCGGAGCAACTTAGGCGCGATCACGGAATCCACTCGTGGTCGAGGGATGCGGAAAAAGAGTACATCAACGCCGTCCGAACCGGCGCGGCGCGCCAATTTCTTTGCGATCTCCACACTATCCCCGATTTTGAGGAGGATACGGGGGAGACGTGGGACGACGACCAGATCGAAACATTTCTAACTAACCAAGTTCACAAACTCTTCGACGCCGAGACTAGTGTTTACGATACCCTTCGTAACATCCAGGGAAAGCTGGTTCCCCGCCTTGTAGCGCGCGTTTATCTCGCCATCTCGCTCCCGAACGACGATATCGGTTATACCGACGCCGCAGAACTGCTTTACATTAAGGGAATCTTACTTCAGTACATCGACGGCTTCTCCCTATCGGAGGTGCAATTACACGCGCCTCAATCTGAATGGCAAAGCATCGTCGACCAAGCCGTTGCCATCGTCCAGGCAGTCGGCGACCACGGTATTCTCAATAGCGATGTTCGACCCGACAACTTTATCGTCCAGCGTAACAGTGGCGGCTGTTACTGGGTTTTTATGATTGATTTTGGTCTGTCTCGATTGCGAGGCCGGAACGAGTCAGACCGCGATTGGGCCAAAGCCAAGCTGAGCAAGGACGAGGAAGGAGCGGTTGGATTGGTAATGAAGAAGCGGCTTGCTAGAGAAGGCTTTAAGCTCCGATTCAAGAATTCCGAAAGGTACATGGAATGGGCCGGCGGAGACGATGAATGAGCGCATTTGTCCGGTTAGAGTAGAGTCAAAGCATCGCGCCTTTGCCTGCGCTGGACCGTGTACTGCAGCTTATTTCTGCGGATGTTTCTTCTCAATGGCCTTAAACTGTTGAAGAAGCGATTGCAGCGTCCGGAAGAAGCCTTATCACTGGCAAACCGTGTCGCCGTGGTGGTGAACTGCCCTGAGATAGATATTATTCAATTCGCTGTTAGTCACCTCTAAGCCAAAAAACCCTTTTCGTAAGAACATATATTAACGAACTTAAGGTCAAATATGCTCTGCGTCCAACTTTTGCGACAGTGCGATTACACAACAGAATGCAGACGGGACATGGACGTTGTTAGTTACTCGACTACTAAATGGAGGAACTATCGTTAGAGGAGCAAAGCTGCCCCATGAATTAATGGATACCCCTCGTATCGATATTAGAAATACGCTCCTAAAGAGTTCCGCAAGAGTGTACCCAGAAATCTATAACAGGGACGGCAAATTTGAGGTTGTTCGAGACATTGTAGGCCGGTGGCCGGCTCTTCAGGGGGGGGTTACAACTAGAGGCTAAGACTTCTATGATTCTAATTAGTAGGGATAAAAAACTGATTATACACGCTTATGGCGGGTGGTAGTGGGTTAAACATTCAGAGCATATGCCGGTTACAGGTCTCGCATTCAGCTTATCGAAATGCTGTGATCTCCGTCTCGTGAAAACGTAAAAGGTTACTTACTAGGCATTACTACGAACACGATTGTGCAAAGTGATCCTAGGTATTGCGGGCGCAGACGACATTTTCGAGCTTTGTTTCGGCGAAGCCACCCTCATGTTTGAATATCAATCGCGGCCAGTGCAACGTATTCGAATTTCGCATCGCAGCTGATTTCTGAGAAGCATTGTGATGGGCTCGTGGGAATGACATGGGTATGCGCTCCGGAGGTTTATTCACCTACGTTAGCGTTACTAATTGGAAAGTAGTCTATATAGGCTAATATTGATGCCTCTGTGCTACTCATCCCCCCCCTCTGTTGCAGGAAGGCGGACAATATTGCGTAGGCCACCGATCTCTATTGCAAGGATAATGCGGCAGACAACCATAGAGACTAGGTAGCGCGCGACGACTCCAACCGCGTCTTGGGCACTAATGAACTGGATGCTAGAGAAAACTAGCGTGCCGTAGATGATGTGTAGGATCGTGCCGTTGGATGTAATCCAAGCGACAACAATAAACAGATTACTCTCTCGGAGGGTGTGCAGCGTTGCCGGTTTTCGATGAGCACAGAGAACGAACTCTTGCCAGCTGGCGTACGCGGGTAGCTCAATGCTGCACGACATCCCTCCTTGGATACCCTGCTGTCCCTCATTATTCTTTTGCAGCCGCACCCGCAGCCAAACGGCCCATGTGCCGAAAGCGTGTACCACCAGTGACAGCGCGGCCCACAGGCCAGGGTGGAACGTGGAGTTTGGATTGAAGCTGCAGACAGTTTGTACGCCCAGCTGGTAGCCGACGTGGATAATGTTGGCCATGGCCGCGAGCGCAAACACATACTGGCCAGTAGAAATGAGGGCAGTCGGTAGCCTATGGTACATATAAAAATCGTCTGAAAAACCGAGCTGCATACTGCCGGGTAGTAAGCCCTGGGCTGCGCCATATTTGAGAGTGCGGAGAGAGGCGACGGCAGGGGTGCAAGCGGCGAGCAGAGCGGCGAGTAGGGGGCGGCGACGGCTGAGCAGGCCTATCTCGACGGTATTGGTGCCAAGAAATGTTAGGGTGGTGGGCAGAGCGCCTAGCAGCACGCCGGCACTGGCGGTGTTGGCCATAACACTCTGGCGGCTGTTTGTCATAATGCAGTTGACGGCATCGCTGGCGAGGCACGAGCTCACGCTGCGGTCGCCGCACTGGTCACCTGCTGCTGTGTTGGCGACGTAGGCTGCAACTTGTCTGCTGCAGTTGTTGCGGACGATCCCGGAAAAGTATGGGCGATACTGCGGAAACCACGTCTGGAAGTGCTGTTGGGCGGCGGCAAGGTGCACGCCGAGGAGAAGTAGTAGCACAGCAAGTTTGCCAGGGCTGCAGGGAGACCCGCCGCACGCAGATCCAAAGATACGCATTCTATGATTCTGCGTTCCAAATAGTGAGACGTACTTTTGTATAAAAGTGGTTGTTTGCTGTACACTTCGAGACCTTTGAAATCATAGTATGCGGGCAAGCGTGATCTTGCCCAGTACATACGACGTATATATATTTAAGAGTATACAGGGGATCAAGGTACTGATTGCCAGCCCACTGCGGCTGCTCTTAGTAGCCGCCAGTGCGGCGGACTCTGGCTTCCGGGTTTCATCTTTGGAAGACCAACAGCGAATAACGACTAAGCTATGCTGCGACTGAAGGAACGGACCGGTCAACAGGTTCAATAGGGACAAGCCACACACCAACAATAGACCAAAATAGTTCGAGGCAACGTCAGTTTTTCAGCTTGTGGGCCGCCCGGCTGTGAGGTCCAGCATTTTTATTGGAGAATCCCGAGCCGCTCACTATTTAGTAGCTACCCCCCTCCCCCCCCCACATCACCACCCCCCTCCTCATCGTTGTTTTTCAGCTTCACATGTACGTTTTAACCGAAAACGGAAACCAGCGCCAAAAACGCGAATAGGACTACGCGTTCGAAAGGCTGTCCCACGTTACGGCGTACCCTACACAACGCTAAGAAGGGGCGTATTAACGTGTTACTCTAGCAATATACCAAGAGGCCTAGGCGAATTCTCCCGGGCATCGGGCGCGTTAAGCCAAACGACGACGGATAATTCCCGCCGGTAGATGCCCTGTATAAACGGTAGCTGCGTGTTCTTCTCGTTAGTATCACCCCTACCCTTCGTTACTACGGAGGTCCTTCTTAGTACGGCCTATCGAGAGTTGTTGTTTTTGTTGCTTTATTCCTTATATATCACGAAGAATCTAATTTACATTATATTTCTGGAACATAATGCCAGTCGCTGGCGATCAGGGTCCATAACAAAGCAGAGCCCTCATACGGCAGAAATTGCTAGAGACTATGTATAAAAGGAGAAGCTGGGCTAGCCGGTCTGATCGCGTAGGACTCTATGAGAGTAGTCCTTATAGCCAGGGCTGCTAAGATACGCCTAGGACGCACTGGGAGTAGACGTCGTAGTAGGAAGCAGACCTTACTCAGTAATTTCATATGTTCACCTTAAGCCTGTTTGGATGCAACCTCTACCGGCGGCTGGCGCCACTGCTTTGTAACTGGGTTAAGCAGCTCGCTCTCAGCATCTTTCCATTCTTGGACGACCTTAGCCCTCCTCAACTCGGACCTGGGTGTAATCCTGGCCGGAAACTCTACTGGCATGCACACAAAGCCCTGCGTTAGCTGATCTGGGTCTGGTATAACGAGCCGTCCACCAGCGTCGAGGGCAGGCTCGATATTAAAGGCCCACAACATGCGCGACATGCCGAGGAAGAGGCTGCGTTCAGCTACGTGAATTCCAGGGCAGATGCGGCGGCCGGCGCCAAACGTGAACTGGTCTCGCTTGGACGGGTCCGGATTCGCGGCAGCGTCGCCCAGGCTCTGCCGGTCGTCGCGGTAACGCTCCGGGTCGAAGCGGCGCGGATCTGGGTGGCGTTTCGGGTCCATGTGGATGCCCCAGGCGTTGTTAATAATGCCGGCACCCTTAGGAATCCGGTATCCCATGTAGGTGTCGTCCTCAGTGGCGGCATGGGGCACTGCACCTAGGATGGTCGTGGGCATCCAGCGGATGGTCTCCTTCATGCACGCCCGCACGTACTGCAAATTGGAGTCATCGCCTAAGGTTGGCAGCCGGTCGTCACCGACTAGCCGGTCGATCTCATCCTGGGCCTTCTTCTGGACCTCTGGGTATAGGAGCATGGCCTGGATGAAGGCATAGAGTGTGCTGGAGGTGGTGTCGGATCCGGCTTCGAGGAGTGTCCCCGAGATGTATGCCGCCTGATCGTCACTGAAGCCGTCCTTTTTCTGGGACTCGGCCAGTCCGACGCAGAAGCATGGAGTGATTGTTCCCTTAGCAGCCCGTTCCTTGGCCTCTAGCCAATGGCTCCGATAGAGAGCCTTTTCCTTCTCGTGAAGCTCCCTAGCCTTCTTCTTCATTGACATCAGAAATTCGGGCAGGCTTCGCAGAATAGGGAAGGAGTCAAGCAGAGCAGCGGCACCAGTTTGATTAAGGTCAGCAAACTCAGAGAAACCGTCAAAGAGCTGCATCATCTTCTTATCCCTGTAGGTGGGCGTCCGCCAGCCGAAGACCATAGTGGTCGTGAGAGCATTGGAGTACCGCCGGATGTTGTAGAGAAACTGATCCGGCTGCATGACCATCTCGTAGAGCATCTGCTTATTCTCCAGAACCTGATAAGGCACATATGCGGCAGAGGCATTGATGTTGAGGAGTGCATGCACCATTTTGCGATACTGTAATCATGCATTAGTTGGAATCGATGCAAGAAGCCACAGAAGGACTCTGCGTTATTACGAAACTCACCCCTCTCCAAACTGGGCCGTATCCCTATGTTTAGGTTCTCGGGTCAGAATTAAAGCTCTTTACGATGGGTCAAAATGGATGATATGTACACACCATCATCAAAAGTCGGAGGTTGCCGCTAGCTAGTTTCTGGCCGACATACAGCTCCGGCCTATGCGAATATATGGCACTCTTTTTGTCTAGCAAGTCTTTGACGGCCTTGTCGCTCGAGAGCACAATAAGGGTCTGGGTTCCTAGGATAAGACTAAAGACGGGTCCGTACTGGTCTGCCCACTTGCGCAGCTGTAGGTGGAGGTCTCGGGCCGGCATCTAGATGCTTAGCCAACTTGCGCCTGTATTGCAAGAGACTATGAACACATACCAGATGGATATTTCCGAGAACGGGCAGGGTTGGAGGCCCTGGAGGGTAGTTTTTGGGTCTCCTTCCTACGAGCAGTAGCCGTAGGAGAGTTGCAAGGAGACCTACTGACAGCAGGGTATATGCGTTTAGCATGTTGGACATGATCAACATAAAGAGATGCGATTGCAGGACAGTGCCTATCAAGGTGGGATATGAGACAGATGAAGTTTTCGGTTTAAATTTCGGGCTGTCACCAAGACCATAACCGCAAATATTTTTAACCAGAGGGCTTTCATAATATATCAAGCAAGACATGCGGCGGAGATGACGTGGGATAGGGGTGGAGGGAGGTGAGCTTTCAGGTAGACCCCGCACATCCTGGAAATTTGGCGTGGCATTCTTCTGCCCGGGAGGGTGGGGTAACTTCCGGGGTACTAATGAGACGCCCACCGCTCAGTCCGACCGGGATTTCTAAACGGCACTTTATAGACTACAGACACTCGTACTACGGTGGGCCTTTGTGTGGCACGTCAAATACGCTTGATCGACTTTTTTTTGGCGTGCTTCTCCCTCTCTCTTTCATATCTATCTCTTCGAGAGGATTGTTCACATTTCCTTTCGGTCTATGATCGGTGGAAATAAATAATACACCGGGAAAGCTGCAAGATGCCACGGACTACTACAGCTCTCCTCGTTCCGGAGCTAAACGGCCGCTTCAAGCTTCATGAAGTAAACCTGGATGATCTCCAGCCGGACGAGGCGCTTGTGGAGATTCACGCCTCTGGCATGTGCCACACTGATATATCCTGTGCTTCTGGAAAGTTGCCATGCAAGCCTTACGCCGTGTTGGGACATGAGGGCAAGTTGATTCATAATCTTGAGCGAATCTGGTTCTGATAGCTGCAGGAGCCGGGGTTGTTGTGGAAATCGGGTCCGCCGTCACCACCGCGTCCAGTGGGGACAAGGTGCTCCTTTCTTTCTCTCACTGCGGGTCATGTCCTGGATGTGCCTCCGGTCATCCGGCTTACTGCTACAGCTTTAACGATCGCAACTTTGGCGGTAAACGCCCGGACGGATCAGCCGCCCTGTTCATCACTACTACCGCTACCACCACGGCAGGCCAGCAGCGGCCGATTTTTAGCTCCTTCTTTGGCCAAAGCTCATTTGCCAGACACGCAGTCGTCCACCAGTCAAGCTTGGTCCGGGTCAGCCCGGAGACGTCACTATGTCTCATGGCTCCGCTAGGCTGCGGCGTGCAGACGGGTGTTGGCGCCGTTCTCAACACTCTGGACGTTCAGCCCGGCAGCTCGCTGGCAGTCTTTGGCGTGGGCTCCGTTGGCATGGCCGCCGTTATGGCTGGTCGGATGCGCGGGGCCAGCACCATTGTTGTTGTCGACCTGCAGCCTGGGCGCCTCGAGCTTGCTCAGCAGCTCGGCGCCACTCACGGCATCGTCGGCCCTGACCGGGACCACATAGTTCAGTGCATCCGCAATATCTGCCCACCGCTTGGTGTCGACTTTGCCGTCGACTGCACGGGCGTTCCCGCCGTCGTCGAGACCATGATCGCCGCCCTCGGCATGCGAGGGAGAGCCGCCACGGTGGGAGCCCCCGGCGGCCAAGCTCATGCCATGGTCGACATTATGAGCCACCTAACCTATGGAAAGGAGTACGTCGGCTGCTCGGAGGGTGATAGCAATCCAGTCGAGGTACACTTCTCTCGCTCTCGCTCTCTCCCGTGTTTATTTCCTTCTTCTTTCTTCTCAACCCCAGCACCCGACACTACGCCGGCCCCTGTGCTAATTGCATTTGTGTCACAGTTTATTCCTTACTTGATTGATATGCATGCTAAAGGATTTCTCCCACTTGAAAGGCTGATCACATTTTATGATTTCAAAGACTACGAGAAAGCCATTGCTGACACGAAGAGTGGGAAGACGATCAAGGCTGTCTTGAAGTGGTTATGAAGGGCTTGAGATTAAATGGAAGTCACTTGCATGGAAGGTATAACATATATGGGTTAGAACGGCTCTGAAATATGCACACACAGTGAATCAAAACTATGAAGATTCATGGCATGACCCCTGCACTAGGCGGATCAAGACTATTATTGCAGACTGGCTATGCGGCTCCACCTTATCTCTACTCCGTACATACAGACTTCCGCATCATATCAACGTTGATAGGTCTCCCACACAACTCCGACCTGACCTGCCCCACCAGGTTTGCGGGGTCCCCGGAAAATAAAGTAAGCCGCTTATGGAGTACTCGATGCTAAGTCCATTTCCACAGGTCTCGGCAGTTTGCAATATTCAAGCCTTCACCTCCTCCCCACATTCTACATCCTGCGCTGTTACTGATGCCACGAGCGATACCCGAGCGATACCCCGAGCAATGTCTGACGAACCCAGCGAGCCAGGGCTAGCGTATTCGTGCTCGATCTGTTCCAAACGCTACAAGAGACGCGAGCATTTGCAGCGACACACAGCCTCCCACGGCGCTGTGCGTCCTTACCATTGCGCTTGGTGCGGCAGCTCCTACCACAGGGCTGATGTGCTTAGGCGTCATGCCCATGCCTGCCAGGCTAGGGCGGTAGACGCGAAGAGAAGTCTGTCCTGCAGGAGACGCGCCTGTGACCGCTGCGTGCAGCAGAAGAAGGCCTGCAACGCCGAACATCCATGCCAAAGATGCCGTCGTAGGTCTGTGCCATGTCACTATGCCTTTTCTGAGACGGCGGAGACGGTACACATCCCGGAAACGGAAGAAGCGGTTGAAAGAGAGGGGACTGATAGATGCGCTGATGCGGACAGCCAGTCAGTTTCCAGCAGCGAAGCACTAATGCTAACGCTGGAGGTCGGTGACTCTTGCATGCCTGGCATCGCTTCTGGGGCCTCCGGAGCAGACGGCTTCCTGTCCACAGGCCTCGACAGCTATGCGTCAGCCTCTGTCCTTATCGACGCCTCCAACACAAACAATCTGAACTGGCTGGACTTCCTAAACCTATCTCAGACCCAGCTGAGCAGCTACCGTTTCCACTTCCTAGACCACTTCACTAGCCGAACCGGACTGGTAGAGTCGTTTGACTGCGGTGACATGGCCCAGCGCAAGCAGGTCTTGTCGGCAGTTCTGAAAGCCGAAGAAGAGCGTGAAATTGCAGCTTCTCTCACTTCCGCCACAAGATTGGCGAAACCTCCAGACCACCAAGCATCTCCGGTGCATCTCTGTGATGTCGAATCTGCGGCTTATCCTACCTCTTCCCAAGCCCCCATTCCGACTATCGACCCTCTCCTTATAAAATCCCACCAGATCCTGCTTCGGGTCAAGGAGGTCGTCACCGTGAAACCCCGGAACAGTGCAGTCACTCTGGAATGGTCCGCTGCACTGGAGCATGGATGTGTGCGCTTCTTCTCGCCACCAAATCTTCGAAAATTCCTTGCCTTGTATTGGGCGATATGGCATCCGAACGTCAACCATATACATTACCCTTCCTTCGACCCGACCACTTCAAAGTCCATCTTAATAGCTGCCATGGCTCTCCTCGGTAAGATATAGATCTCAGACTATCTGTCTCTTGTCTCATCAGTCTCTTTTGTCTTCTTCTTTATGTAATATCTTCTGACGAAATGGTGTCGCATGGCACTGAGCAGGAGCCAGTATTTCGCCTGACACTACCGACAACGAACTGGCGAAGCCGTGGTTCAACTGCGTTGAGGAAATGATCTTTACAGATGACGATTTTTGCAGTGATCCTCTCTACACGTGTGGCACGACTGTGCTAAACCCCAAAACGAACAAAAGCAAAATCCAAGCTCTACAAGCTGCCTACGTCGTATGTCTCTACCAGAACTGGGAGGGCACAGATTCCAGCAAGCGCCGAATTCGACGATATCGTTTTAGCACTGTTGTATCGGTAACTATTCGGGCTGAACATTACCCCTTCCTTCTAGAGCTCTACACTCCAAAGTAGGATAGCATTAACTGGAGTGTAGGCAGCCCGAGACATCGGCTTCATGTCTGCGAGACATCCCGATTACAGCTCGATACCACAACACGAGCTCGACTGGAAAGACTTTATCGCAAGAGAAGAGCTAATTCGGTACGCCCGGTTGTTGTCTCAGCTCATCCTGATATGCAGGTCTCTGTCTCTGACTTTTTGATAGAACCTTCCTCTGGATATTCCTGCTTGATCACGCTTTTGTCATTTTCAACAATCTTCCACCCCGGCTGGTGATTAAGGAGATGGGCATGCACTTGGCCTGTCCGGAAGCCCCTTTCCAGGCCGCTACGGCCGAGGAGTGTGCCAAAGAACTGCACAGCTTGCCTTTCCGCCCTCATCCAATACGCAATATCACCCTCCGCGAGGCGGTAGAGCGCCTCTGCAGAGACACAGCTGGGCCGTGCATTCACCGCGCTTTTGCCGATCTTGGTCCTCTTAGTCTCTTCGTCATCATATCAGGTGGGGTTGCTATACCGCTTGCTATACGCTGTTCTCATGCTAAACCTTTCTTCCGTACTAGCCTTCCATTCCCTTATCTTCCACAAGCAGAACTCGTCCGGCGGTGACGGCCACCTGCAGCCTATCCACAACGCTCTATATAACTGGAAATCGATATGGGAGATCTACTCTGGCGAGCTCTCGTCCTCCCCACCACACGTTATGGTTAGCAGAGTCGGCCTAACGCCGGATAACATGTGGAAGAGAACCGGGTTTATGCGCCATAGTCCTGAGTACTGGCTTCTGGCCAGCCTCTTAGTAGATCGCCTCTCATCCGTACACTCGCCACCGAGCTTCGATGCAGCCGTGCTGACCGGAGGCGTTGCGACGATGGCTGATCCCATTTTAAGCGAATATGACCAGACCAGCATGCGCCAGGTGAATGAGCTTATTATGGAGTTTCGAAATGTACATATCCGCTAGCTCAATAGATTACCGGATTAGGGGTTAGCTTCGAAACAAAGATGCCGAGAAAGAATGCACCCTTACTAGATCGCTAACGGAGCGAATGAACCCAGTTCGCATTAATCAATCCAGACACCAAAAGACACTCCTGGCTAGTATTCTACTGGCGTTGTGACCCTCCTTAATCAGGTGGACTAGCGGGCGCACATATTTCGCCCGGCGGAGGGTTGTTAAAGCCACTTGTCAATCTCCAGTAATAGTCACATGACCATGCTGTTTTATTTTTAATTTCCAGATACGGAGTAGATCGAACATATGGGAGCAAGACTCTCTACAGCGCTAAGCGCACGCTCGGGGTAGTAGGCTGTCCCGGTAGAGCGTGACTGTGGCAGCTGACGGTGACAGCTGGTAGTGGCGCAGCGAGCTACAAGTAGGGGCTGTACCTAACAAATAGTAAGCGGCCTCCAGCGACGGGTGCTTGGCGAATGGTATAGAATAACCTAGTAATGGCAACTAGCCGAAAGCGGCGGTGGATTGCGCGGCCCTTCGCGAGGGCGGCTCGAACAGGAGATTTGGGCATATGACGTATTGGGTGGTATACAAAAAATATAAAAAGACGACAGAGCCACGAGAATATGAAGTCCGATTTCATTGCACCACTTCAATTGAAAAGCTTCTCTCAATTTGACGAGACCAATTGCTTCAGACATTCGTTGATTTTTCACACATCTTCAACGACAGCAGCCACACACATTCATATCTTCTGTTCATCCGCCTTTACACCCCACACAATGTGCTTCGGCTTCGGTAACCGGAGAATGAACTACGGCGGCGGCCCAGGCTTAGGTCCACGGCCTATTGGCATGGGCGGTATGGGCGGCATGGGCGGTATGGGCGGCATGGGTGGCCATCATCACGGAGGTGGTGGCTTTGGTGGTCCCGGGGGCGGGTTTGGTGGGGGTGGAGGTGGCCCAGGTGGTGGATTCGGAGGCCCGGGCGGTGGTTTTGGTGGTCCGGGTGGCGGTGGTGGTTTTGGCGGCGGCGGTGGCGGCTTCGGTGGCGGCGGTGGCGGCGGTCCGGGAGGCGGCGGTCGCTAAGGAAATCCGGACGTTGCGCTTGAGCAACGTCCCGATACTGGTGCAACTGGTTCTGGTTTGGGGGACTTCGGGGCTTTAGGTTTGGGCGTTTTGGGTTTGGCGGTGCTTTTCCCTACGTTCGCAATTTGGCTCAGCACACAATCAAGGGCATGGAACGGGTAGCATTTCCAGCAACGGGTCGAAGATTAGACAACAGGAAACGAAGTATACAACAGGGTACACGGGATACATAAAAATTCGCTAAATACTATTACGTACTGTTCTCATTACTATCTCGAATATATGTAGACGGACTCCAACCTTGGGCTAGCCCACATGTCTTATACAAAAATACTTGCCATTACAACAAGCGTTCGGTAATGGCCTACAATTCAATGTAATCAAAGGCCCGCGAACACCAAGCTATGGAATGAGGCGCCGCAGTGCTGGAGCTGAGAAAGGCTGTCGATGCTTCTTAGTTAGCGGTTGTCGACCGTAGGTGCTTGGGGAGTCGAAAGCTGCGGGAGAGGAGCGGCGGCGGTCCGGACGCTGTACGAGGCAGTGGCAAGAGGCGACAAGGCGGTGGATAGGGCAGCTGATTTTAAGAGGCGTGGACGTGAACGCGGGGGGGATGGAGTTAACAGGTACTCGTAGGGATGGAGGCGCCACTGTTATTGGCAATGATTCGGGGTCGACACAAGATGGCGCGGCAGCCCAGACAGACGGCGGGGCTGTGTCGCACGAGCGAAGCCGGACACGTGGTAATAATGTGTTTGTTGGAGCGGGCAGACGTGCGGTGTTGCATAACGCACTGCCGACAGCGCCCTGTCGGGATAACGGCGCCCCCGTGGAGTTGCTACTGGAGGCCGGGCGACAGATGGCCGGAGTATACGTGCTGTTGGGTGTGCGCAACCCACGCGGCTAGCCACTGCTGTGTCGCGCGATCGTGTCGCTCTGCTGGACGGGTGTGCGAGCGCTGCTGGCACTGGACACGCTCACCGTTGTTCTGGATCACTGAATCATCTGAGCGCATGCGGCAATCCACCGACCGTCGCGACGCGGTACGGCAATGAGGCCGCCATGAGGGTGTCTGCTCGCGCATCGCGATCTGGCGCTCAACAAGTGCCTCTACGGCCCACCCACGCGACACGTTGCGCCTACATGCCCGAGCCGCTTCTGCAACGAGCCGATCTCGATCCCAAAGTTTTCTCCCTCCACCAGCCGGCCACGTGGCTGACCGCGCAGAGGCCGCGGCCGCCAGGATCGGCATTGGCCCCCTCCTTTCGACTACTCCTCGTTCCTGCTCCCCCCTCTTCCCCATTACAGCTTTGGCGAAGCTTCTGTCCATTTCCGTGCCGACTCACTACCTCTCGTGGTCGGCATTTCCTCGCACAACTTATGGTTCGTCCGTATGCTGTCTGGTCGCTCCGATTTTCACCCCGACACCACCTGCAGCGACCGCCGCTCTGCCTTTAGTGGCTGTCGATGGCCCCCGCCACCCGGCCGAACTCGTCGTATGCTGCTGGGAACCCCCACACGCAACTCAATAATGCAGGCGTCGTCGGTCGAACGCCGTTGCTGCTGGTCATCATCCACCGCGGCTGCGTCAGCCACGTCGGCCGCCTGCTTTCCGCAGAGCGCGTCAACCCCAACGCCGCCAACGACGCTACCGTCTCGCCCCTTCGTTTGGCCGTGCACATCCACCCGGCCGCCATCGCCGTCTGACGGCGGCATCACCAACGTTCTAGTGTAGAGTGACACATGGTGGTCACGCATGATGGATTGATTAAGGGGACGTAACGGAGCCCTCTGATTGGCCGGAATAGGGGGGTAGGGAAGCCCCTGGCGAAATGCCGTGCCACAAAATCCGCGTGTACAAGTACACAATACAAGCCTACAATTGGACTGCTCTGTCACAGTGCCTGCTATGCCAGCCGGCGCAATGCCAAGGAACTGTACTCCAGATTTACCACAAGGTGCATATGAGTATAAGTCAAGCAAAAGTAGGACGTCTAACGTAAGCAAGCTCCTAGACACAGAATGGCATAGCCGGTCGATATGGGACAACTCGAACGTCATCCCGAAGGTCACACTGTACTTATCCCGAGCAGCACAAAAGTACTTTGATCGGCCAAGCAATTGCTGGGGAAGCCGCGCTAAGCAGCAGGTGGCCAGTTCGCACCCCCTGATTGGCCACTGCTTTCAGACACGCGAAAGGTACAATTTTTGGCAATGTACGGAGTAATCCTATTTCGATTGACTCCAGCACCAGAGTGTGCACGACGTCCTGGCAAAGGCGTGGCCAAAAAGGCTCTGCTTCCCGTTTAAAACGTTCCTCTCTTCGCGATGAAGTTCGCCAAGGAGCTCGAGCAGGAGCTCGTGCCAGGTAAGAAACACCGACTTTATGTTCTGTTTTCTTTTATGTGACGTAGCTGACCTCGTGGCCTCCAGAATGGCGCATCAAATACCTCGACTACAAGGCCGGCAAGAAGTCCGTCAAGGCCGTGGCACGCGCCATTGGCCGTGCCAGCACCACCCCCAACCTCCGCCGCTCCGCTGAGCCTCCGCGTCGACCTACCCAGAGTCTTTTTGCCCCGGGCAGCCCCTTCAGCGCGGCCAAGGGAACCGGTGGCGGTGGCGCAGGTGGCGGCAGTGGCAGTGGCGGCGGGCAGGCCGAGGACGAGGAGTCGCTGCGGGCGAGCCCAGCGCCGCTGGGACGGTCCAAGGTTGTGCCAGGGGCGGCTGCCGGCGCCGGCCAATATGGCAGTTTCGCACCGTCGCCACGGCTGCGCAGCCCCTCCGTCGCCACCGACGGCTCGCATCTGTTTGAGCTGCCGGCGCCGGCCATGCGGGTGCCTTCGCACGCTAGCGGTCAGACGGCGGCGATGGCAGCAGAGCCCACAGCCAGCACTGCCGCTGCGGCGCCGTCGCCATTCTCGACTCTCCCTCTTCCCTCACGGCCGCAGCCCCGCAGCATGTCCATGGTGTCCGGACGAGCACTGCCGCCGTCGTCGTCGATGCGGTCGATGCAGTCCCCCTTCGAGCTGACACCGCGGCAGCGACTTCGGCGTATCTTCTCCGTCGCCGCGCCCGTCGACGACAGTAAGAACGACATTGGCCTGCGGGCGCTCGACGAGGTGCGCGAACGCGAGCTCGACTTCTTTCACTTCCTCGACGGCGAGCTGGACAAGGTTGAGACGTTCTACCGGCTCAAGGAGGCCCAGGCCGGCGCCCGGCTCGGCCTGTTGCGCGACCAGCTGCACGAGATGCGCAATCGCCGCGTGCTCGAGATCCGCGCGGCCGACAAGCATGCCGCCGCCGAGTTCCTCGAGCCCGACAGGGCTGCCCCGAACACCACCGCCCGTTGGACTGCGCCCCTGCGAGCCCGCCTGATGCGGCCCGGCCCCAACTCCAAAGCCCTGCAAAGGATGACGCAAACCCCGCGGCTGAGCGGCAACGCCGGCACCACGTCCGACGAGCGCCGCGACTACATCCGCCGGCCGTCCGACGACGCCATCCCCTACCGCACGGCCAAGCACAAGCTCAAGCTGGCGCTCCAGGAGTTCTACCGCGGCCTTGAGCTGCTCAAGTCCTACGCCCTTCTCAATCGCACTGCCTTCCGCAAGCTCAACAAGAAATACGACAAGGCCGTCGGTGCCCGGCCCCCCTACCGCTACATGACCGAAAAAGTCAACCGCTCCTGGTTCGTCAACAGCTCCGTCGTCGATGACCTGCTCGTCGCCGTCGAGGACCTCTATGCCCGCTACTTTGAGCGCGGTAACCACAAAATCGCCGCCGGCAAGCTACGCGCCCTCACCCGCCGTCCCGGCGACGAGTCCGCCAGTGCGTTTCGCAGCGGCATCCTCATCGGTGTCGGCGCCGTCTTCACCGTCCAAGGCGTCGTCCTGGGCGCAGCCGCCCTTCGCCACGCTGACGCCGTCGCCCGCCAGCGGGCATCCTACCTGCTCCAGATCTACGGCGGCTACTTTCTCATGCTCTACCTCTTCTCCCTTTTCTGCCTCGACTGCCGCATCTGGACTCGCAACAAAATTAACTACACCTTCATCTTCGAATTCGACCCCCGCTCCCACATTGACTGGCGCCAGCTCTCCCAGTTCCCCAGCTTTTTCCTCCTTCTCTTCGGTCTCTTCTTCTGGCTCAATTTTTCCACAGACCACAACGCTGCCCTCTACCTCTACTACCCCGTTATCCTCATTGGCGTCTCGGCCATACTGCTCTTCTTGCCGCTGCCTACGCTGTGGCACCGCAGCCGCAAGTGGTTCCTCTACTCTCATGTAGGTTTTGCTTTGCTTCTTCTTTCTTTCTGTCCTCTTTTCTCCTTTGCCTTCCTCTCTCGCTAACCCCCTAGTGGCGCCTTTTCTTTGCCGGCCTCTACCCTGTCGAGTTCCGCGATTTCTTCCTTGGCGACATGTACTGCTCCCTCACCTACGCCACCTGCAACGTCGAGCTTTTCTTCTGTCTCTACGCTCACGATTGGGACAACCCCAGCCAGTGCAACTCGGGGAGATCCCGCCTGCTTGGCTTCTTCTCCACTCTCCCATCCATCTGGCGCGCCCTCCAGTGCATCCGCCGTTACCATGACACCAAAAATATATTTCCACACCTCGTCAACTGCGGCAAATACACCATGACCATTCTTAGCTACATCTTTCTAAGCCTCTACCGCATCCACGGGTCCAACACAAACCTGGCGCTGTTCATTGCCTTTTCCGTTGTGAACGGCCTCTACACCTGTGAGTCACTGTGTCTATTTGCCTTTCGAATATCTTTGCACCTCTGCTCACCTACAGCCATCTGGGATCTTTTCATGGACTTTTCCCTGCTCCAGGCCGACGCCCGCTACTATCTACTACGTGACATCGTCGCTCTCAAGCGCCGCTGGGTCTACTATGTCATCATGGTTGTGGACCCGGTCTTGCGCTTCTCGTGGATCTTTTACGCCATCTTCACGCACAACTCACAGCACAGTACCATTGTCTCCTTCCTTGTGTCCTTTGCCGAAGTCACCCGTCGTGGCATGTGGGCGCTGCTACGGGTCGAGAACGAGCACTGCGGTAACGTGGCGCAGTACAAGGCCTCACGCGACGTACCGCTGCCGTACCACCTCCACGACGCCACCACGCCGCCGGGTAGCGAGTTTCTCGGACTAGCCGAAGACGATGGCAGCGTCGGCCGCTCGACAGCTGTTGACGGCGCCCCGTCCATTGGCGGCCCGCCCGCGACGGCTGCAACGGTTCAGACCCACCAGACAGCTCAGACACCGCTTGAACAGTCGTTGGCTGCCGGAACCCCCGCGTCACGCGCCGAAACCAGCGCCGCCATAGAGGAAGGCACGGCCCAAGGCACACCGACCATGGGCACTCTGCGCCGTCGCCGTGGATCCACGGCGGGCAAGCGAACCATTGGCGCCATCATGGCCGAGGCTCATCGACAGGACTTTCAAAAGAAGCGGCCGCCCGAGGCCTCGCCCGCTGGCGGGCCGCTGCCCCTCCACGAGGCCAGTAGCGACGAGGGGGCCGACGATGATAGCGACGACAGTGACGCCGATCACGGCATTGTAGGTGTCGTCAGTGAGAGAAGCGAGGAGAGCGAGAGCAGCGAATACAGACAGGACGATCATGACCAAGGCCCGACAGTTATTTAGCGGTGGTTGCTTTGGTATTACTGCGTTATTATATGCAAATAGATGAACTTTCAAAATTGTGTCCGGCGACGGAACAGTCTACCAGAGAGCGTGCCCCATAGTAGCCTCCGCCATAATGCTCAATGCAGCTCTCGTGACATATCACTATTGAAATTTAGCTGAGAAACTAAAGAAAATAGAGGGCGAAAATCGGATAAAAACCAAGCCAATAGACCCGTGCACGGTCGGAGTGTAAGGCCGTAAAGATCACGTCAGCTGAAAGAACGTCCCACGGCGCCGACGGTGACCCGCGCCCCGGTCACGTGGTCGGACACTTTCGGCAACAGCTCCACTGCACGGCAGGATCGCCACACCGGCGGGGGGCACGGCCAACCTGACTACCCTAAAAGTGCCCGAGCCGGATGGTTGACACGCCGAATGTTACGACATTCGTATGTAACTCGATGTCGCAAGCATCTGCCTGAACGCTGACCGGCGAACGAGAAAATGCAAATTCACATATCAAAAGGCAGGAGCGTCCGGGGGAGAAGTTGGTGTATTCTCCAGTCACCATTCGGAAAGCTTTCCATCTCGCCTCCGACTTGTCATTGCGACTCCTATTAGAGTCAGCATCGTCTCGTTTCGTTGACGATCTTGCATCTGTCTAGCATTGGAGTCTTTCACTGTCTTACCTACACCATGCCCTTCACCTACTTCCAGGCCGACGGCGGCCGCCTTGCTGTCGAGGAAGACGGCCCAGCCGACGGACCATTAGTAATTCTGTCGCCTGCGCTGGGCGACACACGCGACGCCTTCGGGCCGCTGGCCACCCAGCTGGCTGCCGCCGGCTACCGCGTCGTACGCGTGGACCTTCGCGGCCACGGCGACAGCGACTGCTCGTTCAAGCGCTACGGAGACGATGCGACGGCTGATGACCTGCTGCTGCTGGCCGAGACGCTTGGCCATGGCCGCCCGGTTGTCCTCGGCGGTGCCAGCATGTCGGGCGGCGCCGTGGCCATTGTCGCTGGTCGACGTCCACAGCTGGTGGCTGGCGTGCTTTTCTTCGGCGCCTTTCTACGCAACGGAAAGTTCTCACGCCTTATGCGCATCGTCATGGCTCTGATGCTCTTGCGGCCATGGGGCCCGGCATGCTGGCGCATGTTCTCCGAGTCGCTTTGGCCCGGCCTCGGCGCCGAAGTCTCCTCTCGGCGCGCCGCCGAATCTACTGTCCTACTCACCCGGACTAGCCCCGACGACCACTGGCCGGCTTTCTACGCCACCGCCCGCGGAGCCGATCACAGCAAAGTCACCCCCTGGCTGCCCACCGCGCGCCCCGTGCCCGCCCTCGTCGTCGTCGGTAGTAAAGATCCCGACTGGGCCGATCCCATTGCCGAGGCCGCCTGGGTCGCCTCCCAATTTGACCGCTCCGAGTCCGTCGTCGCCCCCGATTGTGGCCACGCGCCTATGCTCGAGGCCCCCGACATCGTCGGTCCTGCCGTCGTTCGGTTCCTCGCCTCCCTCTGCGACGGCAATGCCTTCAAGACCACCGAAGTGTCTGCGCATTAATGCGGGTCGTTGGGCCGAACTTTCAAGAGGGGTTGGCATAATTAAGCTGGTTTTAGGTTGCAAATGTGCGTTAGTTCATACATAGGCATCAACACAATCGCGTTTTAGGACATGGGCAAATGTTATGTTTAGTCCCCTCTCGAACAAAGACAGCTTTCATACAACGTGACTGCAAATGCAAAAACAGTCCGGTAAGATCTAGGATGTTCAGAAAACATCTACCACCGGCCGCCACCGGGGCCGCCGCCGCCGCCACCGTAACCGCCGGGGCCACCGGGGCCGCCGGGGCCACCAGGGCCTCCGGGGCCACCACCATAGCCACCGGGGCCACCAGGGCCGCCACCAAAGCCGCCACCCGGACCACCACGCTCACCACCGAAACCACCGCCCGGGCCGCCCGGACCGCCGCCACCGAAGCCGCCCGGACCGCCGGGGCCGCCACCACCGTAGCCGCCGCCGCCCTGCTGGCCGCCATAACCGCCCGGACCACCACGGTCGCCACCGGGGCCGCCAGGGCCGCCGCCGCCGTAGCCGCCGCCACCGCCCTGCTGGCCGCCATAGCCGCCGCCGCCGCCCTGCTGGCCACCATAGCCGCCGCCGCCGCCCTGGTGCTGCTGCTGCTGGTGCTGCTCGTGCTGCTCGTACTTCCTGCAATAGGGGGTTAGTCTCATTGGCAACGGTACAGGCGCGGGAAGATAAGACCCACTTCTCGACAAAGTGCTCAAGCACGTTGGCAACACCGGCACCAGCCACAGCGCTGGCAGCGGTGCCCATCTTGCCGGCGCCACCGTGGTTGGCCGCCCAGCCGGCCACGGCACCACCAACGACGGTGGCACCAAGGCCGCGCTCACCCGAACCGGCGTTGACCTGGTTCTGGCCGCCGTTGTTGTACTGCTGCTGCTGGTCCTGGGAGGTGTCAGCCGTCTCATAGGGGTACATAAGTGGGATGAGATAAGATGAGGGGTTAAGACGCACGTTGCCGCCCTGGCCGCCCTGGCCGCCCTGGCCGTAGTAGTTCTGAGCCGACATAATGTATGCAGATGAGATTGTTGACACTGAAAGATTGGGAGTCGACAGAGTGGAACGACAACCGCACAGGCAATCGAGGGGCAACAGGAGTGTATTTAAGCTACGCGAGCTCGTCATTTCCCGTATGATGGGGCCACACATTCATCCACGGGCGGACTTTAGCTGGCGACACGCGTCCTCTGGGGCGGCTGGTCAGCGGAAAAGGCAAGAAAGGCTTGGCGCCGCAATTGAGGCAAAACAAGACTGGATGCAGTTCCGCGCCCTGGCCGAAAAACCCGCATCCACTTGCCTTAGCCATCCACACATCTTCATGCACTTTGTCCATTCGGTCCAGATAGTCCGACTGTGGCATCTTTCGACGTGGTCGCACCCTGGGTTGTTCGCTGCCTTCCTGTCCAACTGTCTTGCTGTCCTGACATCCGGATCATCCCCCCTCCCGCCGTTCGGCTCTATTGTAGATCACAGATTCCCGTGCCAACACGTCAGCAAAGCCCCACAATTCAGCTGCCAGTGCCAGTTAGCTCGCGCTGCTAGCCCATGCCCCTCCGAGGCGCCCTCATTTCTGCTTTATCTGCCCCTCCTTCAGCCCCGCCCTGGTCAAGTCCCTGGAGGCCAAGCCACAGCTGCCGACCTGGTTCTGCCCCACCCGACCGCCTTCGCGTTCTTTCGGTCTCGATGTTGCTGCCATTCGCTCCCACCGACGTGCTCGCTTTCACGTCCGGATAGATTGGTTCACTTTACAATAACGTGCTTGCTGCTGCCGTGTGGCGCGCCTATGAGTGGCGAGAGGATGCAATAATATCTTACGAGATTGTGGCGGCCCCTCTTCAGCCCCTCCGGTTCCCTGTGGGGACGCGAAAAATGGTCCGGCAGCTGGAATGGCATGTAAGATACGAGTATTATTGTGCTTTGCCGGGAGTACTCGTACGTAGAATTTAACCCACCATTATGGCTATGTAAGCAGCTCTAACTTTCTAACTTGCTTATTCCTCGCCGGCCCTGTAATGCACGCCGCTTCTGTTCCTTGCGCGCCTCTCTGTTGACCGCACCGATGACGCCCTGCTCATTTCCGCAAGGCCACCGTGCCGCCACCGCTGACTCATCCTCGGCCGTCCACTCGCGCGGTAGCACCGCGAACACGAGGTAAGACGTATGTGTCTTGACCTCGGGCTCTACACGCGTCGTCAGCAAGCCCTCCATCCACGGTGGCGTGGGTTTGGCATCCGCCACCTTGGCCTCTGATGGCACTGCCATCTTTGCTGTCTCCACTGCGGCCCCAGCAGCTTCCGTCTTCTCCGTTACCTTCCCCTCCGTCATCATCGCATCCGTGACATTCCCCTCCTTAACCGCCTCCCTCTGCTGCCAAAAAAGTGTGTTGTACTCGCGCGCGCGCGCCTCAATCGATCGCAGCCGTGCTACTGCCTCAAGCACGTCGCGAGGCGCCGGCCCGCCGCCACCGCGTCCACCAACCGTCTCGGGCCGCTCGCGGTACACAATCAGCTTCTTGTTGGCCACCTCGACCATGTCAATGTCGACCCAACCGAGTCGTCGCAGCGCTGATACCGTGCGCGTCACCTGTTCGATGCACGGCGAAAACGTGCATAGATAGACACTCCGCCGAGGGTTCAGTGGCGAGCCAGCTTGCCGCGTCAGGTGCGAAAGTGCGCGCCACGGAGCCGGTAGATCGAGAAATACAGCATCCGCTTCAGGGCTGCGCCCGTCATCTAGCAAGAAGCCGCCCTCGTACACATCCCGGCTCGTCAACGTCACCAGGCCGTCTAGACCGTGGCTTGCCAGCTCTACCTTCATCGTCTCATACCGCTTGTTGTGGAACTCAAAGCTGAACACAGCCCCGTTCCCGTTGCCGTCACCTCCAAATTTTCCATTGAAAATGGCGCGCGCCGACGCGTGCGTGAAGCTGCCGCTGCCCGCCCCCGCCTCGATAATGCGCGACCCTGGTCGTGCCCGTAGTCGGTGCAGGATGTAGCTATAATCGCCCGTATATACAACCTGCGTGCGGTGTGGCAGACTCAGCGTCCAGATCTCAGGTGTCGGCGGCAGAATGTGGATGAAGCCACTCGACGCTGTCACCGTCTCTTTTGGTTGCGTATGGGAAGCTGTAGGCCCTGTTGTTCCTGTTGCTTTCCCTCCCTTGCCATTCGCTCGGCCGTCGTCCCGCTTCCGCTTGCGGCCACGCGTTCCCGTGTCAACCACTGATGCCCGCACCTGCGAGCCCCACGGAACATCCAGCAGCGTGGAGTGTGGAAAGGAGCCAAAACGCGTGTTGAGCACGTTGCCTTCGGCATAGCCGTCGACCGCACCCGAAAATGCTCGCAGATACAGCGGCTGGAACTGATCGCGAGACAGTTGCACAATCGCCAGTGTATCCGGCCGCGTCCGCGGGCCCGGGTCGAGGAAGGGTGATAGGTCAGCCGCCATGATCGATTATTCTGGGCATACTGTCCTGCTTGCCTTTTGCTTCTCCCGTCACAAATTTTACGCGGTGAATTTTAGTGGGTCCCCAATATTGCGCCACAGTGACATACTGTGGCGCAGCCAATCGCTCTGGTCGTTACCCCCCCCTAACGGATCTTCTTTCAGTTTTTCTACATAGCTCAATCCATTATTACAAGTAGCCATATGAACAGGGCTAAATATCTTACACGCTTGCGGGGGACACTGGCATAGGCGCGGCCGACTCATGAAACAACGAGGTCCGGCGCAGGGCGAAGGAACTATGGACCTCGCTCACCACTCGACCGTCTTCCCAACGTAGAATCATAACACAATTTATAGGATATCTTTCAATCACGAGAAGACATCTGGTAAGATAACCGCTTGTTTCAATTGACTTTTCTAGGTGCCAAGAACTTGCTATTTACTAGCAGCTTCCTGTAGTGAGCTCATGTGGGCCACACCGGCTGCTAAGCGTCCAGCTTGTAAGCAGCCTAGTACTGCGGCTGGTTGTGCTCGTTGCTGCGGGACATGTTAATTAGGTGTCCTTACATGACTGCGATTCAAAACTCACGGGTTGAAGTTGTCGCGCTGACCATACTGCTGGTCGTACAGGTGGTTGGCGTTCTCGCGGGCGTGGTGCTTGGCCTTCTCGCGGTCGACGAAGTCGAGGCCCTTGGTCTCGACCAGCTTGTCGACCTCGGCACCGGCGAGGGCAGCCAGGGCCTCCTTGGCAAAGGCGTGGTTAACCGTCTTGCCATCGGAACGCTGCTTGTTCTCGAACTCGTGCATGGCCGCGAAAGCAGCGCCAGCGCCGAGCAGCTCGTGGGAGAGCTTGCCCTCGTGTTGCTCGCCGTTGTACACCTGGTCGCGAGCGTCGCGCGCGTCGTCTAATAGGAAAGGGTTAGTGAATACAGTGCCAGCTGTCGGAAGGAAGGTGCTTACCAAAGCCGAAGAAACCCATGGTGATAATGTTGGTTGGATATGGAAGTGGATTTGAAGTTGATAGAGATGAGATTCGGGGGAAGATGAAGGAGGGGGAAGGAAGACGAGGCGGGGTTTAAATACCTGTAGGTGACGAGGGGGGCTCTGCTCCTCGCGTCAGGGGACGAGGATGGAGGACAACGCTCTAGCGCCGGCCCACCTCAGTAACGGGTTGCTGGGGACAGCAAGGAGACATGAGGTAAGAAGTACTCCATTCTCCGTTCAGATATGCCCATTGTCGCCCCCTCGGCCGATCCTGTTTCGGTCTGGCACAACCGATGCTTCCCCCCCTTTCATTTTCCCTCCAACGCCGCCCCATCCGACACAAAGCCGTCGTGCTCTCTCTGGATAGCCGCTGTAGCCATTGGGAATCTAACAGTAGGAAACAGGAAGCTGGAAGTATCTTAGGAAGTTGGTATTAGGGTACACGTCAGTTAGCGTCGGCGCGGGGCAATTTTTGCTGGCCGACCATCCTCGACTCAGCACGCAATGGGCAATGTGCCCCGTCGCTCTAGATAGCTCGTCTTGGCGTAGCGAGATGGCGAGTATCATGAGCACAGCTTTGCTGTTCTTGCTGTACAGCTCCTCCTATTTCTGCACAGTGAGACAGATAGCTGCCCCGCCAATGCCAATCGCCAAGGCCACGGAGTAAAGCGCTGTGGGACCCCTGTTCAGCTGAGTGTGCTTTGGGCTATGCCGCTTGCAGTGCGAGCCACGCACGCGGCCGCCTTTCCCTGGCCTTCTGTTGAACTCCTTTTTCCATGCCTTGACGCCGGCCACCCGGCGACGGTTTGGCCCAATACTGGTAGCGGCGCGCTGGCGTTGCACATCTGCTCTGTTGGCTCCCTCCCTATGCTTATATTTGGTCCGCGGACAGTCAGCGCAACCCCTCGAAACAGGTATCTATTTTCTGGCGGGGTGCGGGGCCCGCCCCAACCCAAGCTTTGTGGCCCGGAAGGGTACGGCATTGCTGGGTAAGCGGCTTGGCCAGGCCTTCACAAAACTAAAAAGCAATCATTCCTCATCGCTTGACGGCAGCGACGACGCAAGACGCAGGCGCGAGGGGGTGGGAAGCCGACGCCAGTGGCGATTGAGATCGTCAAACTGAATTACTCGTACTGCACCGTGGCCGCACTGCGGCTGCACTGTGGCCGCAGTCAGCTAGTATTATCCAACAAGCTTTGTGCCGCCACGCACCAAGTGTTGCCAAGACTTACTGCGGTGCCGCCCTCCGATTATCTGAAGCTGCTCTGGCGGTGTGCTTGGCAATGCTTGTGTTTATCCGCAATGCGACCTTCCGAAATAGGGTCCCAACTGATATGAGGGGAGAATCCACAAGACAACAGAATGGTTGAAATGCCTCCTAGAATGGTACGCTTTCATTTTGCTCATGTTATTGTGACTAAATGCATGTCCTTATTAATAACGCTGCAACCGAAATACGGGGACTTCAGCATAAAATATATTTGCAGTCCTACATTTCTTCTGACTGCCCTATGTTTCGACCCTCCGCCGCTTGTCCCCGCCTGGCCCATCCCGAGACGGCGGCCGTTTTCGACGGTCGTGGCCGTTGTCGTCGCGTATCGGTGACCGTGACCGTGACCGTCTCGGCGATCGTGTCCATTGCTCACTGTGTCTCTTGCGCGCGCCCAACGGTAACGCGTTGGCACCCTTGGCGTCTAGCTCGCTGCCGCCCTCTGGCGCACGCCCACCACCACCGTAACCGGCATAGTCACCGTAGCCCTGCCGGTCGTGGTCGTGGTAACGGCCCCGATCCCACCCGCCGTTCTGCGGCCGGTCCCGTCGGTCGTCTAACACGCCCCAGCGACCCGTGTCCTCAGACCGCAGATCGCGGTACTTGGACGCGCCTTTGCGTCCCAGCTTGGACATGTCGCGCATCTGCAGCGCCTTGGGCAACATCTCGCGATTGCGGATCTCATCCACGTAGTGCGCACCCATCAGGTCGCGCTTGTCCAGCCCCTCGGCCCGGCTCTCGTCTTGATAGAAGGCGCCCTTGTGAAAATACTTTTGCATGAAGCCCGCCTTGCCTCGGCTGTCCTTCTCTTCTTTTTGCTTCGCCAGGTGTATGTCGTCCTCTGCCTGTCGCTCCTCTTCTGTCAGGTTGCGCCGCCGCTCAATTTCAGCCAGTTCCCGCTCGCGCTCCTCGATCTGCTGCCGCTGCCGCTTGATTCGCTTAAGCTCGCGCAGCTTCCACGCCGCGTACTCCGCCTCTGGATCAACATCATCGTCCGTGTTAACATCCCCAATGTCCTCTCCGTCTGCGAGACCAGCAGCTGCTGCTGCTGCTGCTGCCACAGCCTCGTTTGTGTCCTCCCACTGCTTCTTGGTCACCACCCGCAACGCCGCCCGCTTCCGTAGCTGCTCCTCCACGAGCGCGTCCACCGACGCCTGCCTCTCGCGTGCTACCTTCTGCTCTGGGTCTTCCTCATCTTCCTTCTCCTCATCCATTGCTGCCTCGGCTATATTCGCGGCTCCGCCCTTCTTGCTTTCCGCAGCTGCAGCTCGTTCTCGTTGTGCACGCGTCATGAATTTCGGCAGCACAATCTTGCGTGTTGGCATGTCGTCCTCGGATGAGCTCCCCTCGTTGTCGTCTTCGTCGTCGTCGTCGTCCGACACTTCATCACTGCCACTCTCTTCATCCTCTGACGACTCTGTCACGAATCCTTCTTCATTCGCCTTGCGTTCCATGGCTTCTCTCGCTTTGCGGCTCTCGTCCTCATCTAGCCGCGGGTCGCGTATCGCCTGAGCCAACGATCCCGGTGCTACTATCCGTCCCGCGCCCGCCCGCCTCGGCGTTGGATGAGCTGTCGGCTTAGCCTTCGGTTTGACGCTCGGTCTCTCGTTGTTATCACTCTCATCAGACGAGGACCCCGACTCAACGCCTGTTGGCTTGCCGGCTCGATATCGAGCCGGTCTGGCCGGGTTGGCCGTCATTTTCGGAGGCATATCGGTTTCAAAGTCGGTAAAGGACTTCGCCCTACCTCAGAAAGACGTGGACCACGTTTACCGTCTCGGTCTTGGCAGGTTGGACAAGAGGCGCTGCGTGGAAGAAAACGACAGTCGCGCCTGGCTTGGCGCGTTATCGTTGTGGCTGGGTTGTGACGATAAGAATGTACTCGTGGCGCAGCATAGTTACATAGTGCTCATAAGTTGGGAACACTATTATCCGTACGGAGTACGGAGTGTCCAACAAATTTTTGTATCGGATCTAATCCTCTAGACGGAAGGTTTCAGTACACACAGTATATACAGGTACATCATATGCATCTTGCATCTGTGCGTAAATAATAAAAACATCAATCTCCTCAGCATTCATACCTTCGAATATTAGTGCTGTTACCAACCGCAAGTCCATGCTCGTAGAAGACGCGTCCGCCGATCACGGCGTTTTGCTCCGACGTTAATAGCCGCCGCTTTGCAGCCCCACCAAAGTCGGATTGTCCGACGAGAATTGGGTCTATTCTCCGTCGTCTCTGCGCATCTCTCAACCGCTTCTTCCACGCACACAGCCTTTCCCACAACCCTCCGCGATGGCAAAGACAGTCCATGTCGGCACGCGCAGCTCAGCCCTGGCGCTGAAGCAAGCGGAGCTGGTGGTGACGGCCCTCGAGAAGGCGCATCCGCAAGTCAAGTTTGTCATTGATGCCCGCGAGACGGCTGGCGACCGCGACAAGGTGACGCCGCTTCCCAGCTTGGGAAAGGGCCTGTGGACGACCGAGTTTGAGACCCGGCTGGTCGATGGCAGTCTCGACCTCGTCGTGCATAGTGCCAAAGATATGCCCACAAACCTGCCAGCAGGCTGTCTCCTCGGGGCCATTCCCGAGCGTGACGACCCTCGGGACGCCGTCATCTTTCCGCCCGGCAGTCCCTACAAAAACGTGGCTGAGCTTCCTGACGGCAGCATCATCGGCACAAGCAGCGTGCGCCGGTCTGCCCAGCTGCGCCGCCGCTACCCCGGCCTCGACTTCCGCGATCTCCGCGGCAACATTGACACGCGTGTGCGCAAGCTCGATGACCCCGTGCCCGGCCCCGACGGCACCACCGTGCGCTACGACTGCATCATTCTGGCCGCCGCCGGTCTCAACCGCATGGGTACCAGCGGTCGCATCTCCCAGCTGCTCGACGCCGCTACCTCCGGCACCCTCTACGCCGTCGGCCAGGGCGCTATTGCCGTCGAGATCCGTAACGACGACGACGACACCCTCTCCCTGCTGCAACCTATCATCCACAAGCCCACCATGCTCGCTTGCCTGGCGGAGCGCGCCGTCATGCGCGCCCTAGAAGGCGGCTGCAGCGTGCCCATCGGCGTCGAGTCCACCTGGGACGCCGGTCAGCTCAAGCTGCAAGCCACCATTGTCAGCCTCGACGGCAAGGTCGGCATCGATGCCGAGCTCACCGCTCCCGTGTCGTCCGCCGAGGAGGCCGATGCCCTCGGCCTCCAGGTCGCTCAGGACATGATCCAGCACGGCGCCCAGAAGATCCTCGACGATATCAACAAGACTCGCGGGCCTGCCCCGCCGCCAGTACAAGGGTAGTCTGGCCATGAAGAGGGCGGAACCAGAAATACAGCAATGCATACAGCTTGTGCTTGGGAAAATATATATCAATATCAACGGCGGGTGTGCCGCAATATGTCGTCTCTCTGCAAGCATTCACTCTTCCATTCTTCCACCCATGCGCCGTTTCTACGCTGCTTTCTCGCCGCCTCGTTCAATGCTATCCATTGTTGAAATGCGCCACAACTGTCATGTATAGCCACGTCATCAACGCCCAAAGACAAAAGCAAAATGAACCGTCCTAGTAACAAGCCCTCTCCCTTTTGGCCGTCTGGCACCTGGTCGCCTCAGTGGTCCTCCGTCGTTGCCGTGTACTCCTTGTACTCCTCGGCGCCCATTAGCGACTCGAGGTCCTTCACGCCCTGCACGTCGATCTGCACCCGCGCGATCCATCCACCACCGGCCGAGTCGTCCTCGGGTACCTGATTGATCGTGCCTGGCTTTTCGTCCAGCGCGCGGTTGATGTGCGTTATCTTGCACGAGATTGGCGCATTGATGTCCGCTGCTGACTTGACCGACTCGACCGCCCCGATAGCATCCCCTTGGCCCACCTCCTTACCCTCCTCTGGCAGCTCGACATAGACAACGTCGCCCAGCGCTTCTGCTGCGTATTCAGAGATGCCAATCACACCAGCGGTCTGGTCGGCGTTCAGGTCGATCCACTCATGGTCTTTGGTGTACTTGCGCAGGGCCACTGTGCGTTCGAAACAGGGCGGTCAGCAAATACCCCCCGCAGACAATGCAATCTAGAGATTCAGCCTACCTTGTGCCGTAGCAGAGAAGCTCCGGGGCGCCACGGCGCCAACCAACGGCGAGGCCAGCATCGGCCGCGCAACGCGGACAGTCAGTGCCGGAGAACGGGCGGCGGCCCGCAAGCAGCAGCGAGCAATCGAGGCCATGGCGAAAGATGCAGGTCAAAGGGACAGAAGATCAGGCCGTCACTGGAAGTCGACTAACAGAGGACACGGCGGGTGACGAGAAAAAAAATGGTCGCAATGATTCTCGAGAGGGGCGCTGGACGTTGGCCATAAAGTGCCGAGAACTCTATTGGCCCGGCCATGAAAAACGGACGATTTCGCGAGCAAATGCTTAGTCATACCCGAGCCTGGTACATTAACACCAAAAACGGCAATGTTGCCAAAATCGGTTCGGCATCCTTGGCGGCCTTTGTGGGCACTTTAATGTCACAAAATGTTTTTTTTTTCATCTACAAGTGGTCTGGTGCTTTTCAAGATCAATGCCTGGGTGTATCACTATACGGATCGAAGCCCATTCTCTGCTTTGCCTCCCACTTCGCTTTCCACTGTGCTTCACCACAGAGTCCTGTCGTCGATGTTTCCTCCAGAAAAAAGGAGAGGATATGGTCTGGGATCGCTAAATGCGAAGTTTGCTGGAATTCCTGCAGACTGGTCAAGCGTATCAGCATTTCCAGCAGCGAAAGAGAAGATGTGATTGTTCCAAGAAGTGAGCTGGATGGCAGTTCGCGCTCCACATGTCCTTGTGCGTCGACTGTCCCCGTATTCCACGGGGCCTTTGTCTCCCTTTTATCCTCGTCGCCCGGTTCCGGATTGGACAGAGTTAGATTGTTTCGGATTCGGTTAACAGCGTGAATGGAGTCTGCCGAGATATCAGATGGTCTGCTCGTATGGGTGCTGCTTTCTCTGTCGTCGGTCCTTGTCTCTCTTGTTATTTCATGGTCATCGACTTCCTCGTTATCGTTTTCGTCCTTGTCGTCATCGCTGCCACTGATATCATCAACAAAAACCTCCAGTGCCAACCATTCCGGATCCAAGTGACGGGGGAAGTGCCAGTCGTCCTGCTTATCAATGTTTACAGTCTTGCGCACGACAGGGCAGCATCCGATTCCTCCCCTCTGCTGTCGGTCAATATCTTTTTGATCCTTGGACCCGGAAGGTCCAGCCGAACATACACCGATGCCTAGCTCTGCCGCCTTGTCTACCTCTTCCGTGTCAATCGCCGAACCCAAACGATCCAGCGCTGTAGTAGGTACTGCGGCATGGAAATCCCGCTTCAGAAGCAGAACAGCATTGCTTTCGGGGGAATCGGCGCCTCCGATGTTTAAGATGCGGCCAGTATCGGTATAAAATATCTTTGCTATCTGATGGACAGGAACGGATTCACGGATTCCTGCTTGGTAAATCGCGCCGTCCATACAGGGCCGTTGTTGTTGGCCTTCTCCGTCATGAACTCGCCCATCATCTAGGTCCTCCAGGATTTCAAGATGATAGGAGTATCCGGCTTGTCTCGTAGTTGATACTGCCTTAGTAGCCTTTCCGGTATTAATAGACGGTACCCTTGGATGATAGCCCTCCACTTGATGGAATTCGCAGTCAGAAGGAGTCCGACAGAGCCGAACACGAGCCTTGTGCACTACCTCTTGCCAAGTGGGCTTTCTCTCTCTCTCCTCGAGTCGGTTTGCGTCGGGCACTGCGGTCGTATGACTGAGAAAAAGCATATAAATGGACAGAGTAAATGATGGACCAATTTGCGTGACTCTCTGAAAATTACCAGAATACTGCGTGTCACCAAGAGTGAGAAGCATGCTGGCCTGTAGTAATCTCGACGGGGATATGGAAGCCGGAAGTGTCGTCGAGAGGCTTTCCCCAGATGCCGTTATGGCGAGCTGGATAAGCGGAATGTCGCCATCTATGCGTGCCAGCAGAGTTCTTATTTCGTCAATAGCACTCGAGAGCTGGGCCTGGAGGCGCCCAGCTGCCACACCTCGACGACCAGTCGCTTGGCAGAGCTCTTCAGCAACGGCCGCTTTCTCTAGTCGCTTCCCCAGGACCGAGATATCTCGATGCAAAGATTTGGCAAGTTTTGCGGCGCTCTCCAGAAACGTATTTCCACGTCCTACCCTGGTTGTGCAAGTCAACGAATGCAAGTGAGGCAGAACCCAGCTATCTTACCTAAACTCGATTAGGTCCAACGCCGGCGAGATGATCTACGACTATCAGTTCCTGAAATGTCCACAAAGTTCGTAACCCGTAGAGCGTTCCCAACCCACCTTGATCTTGTTATCCAGAGTTTTTTGCAAGGCCCTGAGCTCGGCATGTTGTGTTTTGCCGTCGACCGTCTTCAACAACCTAGAGCATTGCTGTAAAGCAAATGAAGAAGTTAGTGCAATGCCACAGCGCATGGCATAGTTAGAGGCCTGAACTCCGAGACGGGAGAGAAATTCGTCCATGGCCACGTTGGCAGCCAAAGGCTTACAGATTGTCCAAGACATGTCAACACAACGAAGCGAATGATGCCTAATCAGGCGGCACGCCAATACGAAGTGGTCCTTCCCCGCTTGCGATCGGTGTCTCCACCCTCGTCACATGACCACCTACTTACACTAACTGTAGACAGATGGCGGGGCAAAACCCAAAAAAATGCTCTGGATGACTCGCAAAACATCCGCTGCCTCGTAACCAGGCGCCGATTTTGCCTCCGATTCCTTGTGACTATTTAAACGATTCGTTCTCGCACTTAATCCAAGAACAAGACACCAACGAAGTCAGGGACCCGAAATCATCAAAATGTCGCACCTGAACTCTTGGGAAGACGACCCAGCCGCCCAGGACGACAACCTGGCCCGGCAGGCACAGCAGCAGCTGAACATGGGCCGCGGTGGTGGCTCCAGCCGTGGCCGCGGTGGCTTCCATCTTGCTTCGAATGTGTTCCAACCCGGTGCGGCCACTTTCAACCCTGGCCAGCCATACGGAGGCGCGCCTAGCTTTGTTCCTCAGTATCAGCAGCAGCAGCAGCAGCAACAACAATATTACAACCAAGGATATGGATTCCAACAGTACGGCGGCCAAACTGGATATGATCAGTATAACCAGACATATACTGGGGAAGGATACGGCAGCCAGCAAGGTGGTTACAATCAGGTTTACAACCAAGGCTACGGTAAGTCATTGGCTCTTGACGGACATAATATAATCTAACATTCTCGATCCGTGAAGGCCAACCCGGTGGAGGCTATCAGCAGGACCCGTCTCGTGCCGGTGCACAGATTTCCAACCGGGCCCCTCCTACGGTTGCGAAGCGGACTACCGAGAGTGTCACGCCAGCGGCAGCACCTGGAAAGGTTGATATCGGAGCCAAGGTGCTGAGCATCGGTGGCGACACGAAGCCCAAGGTGGCCAAAGTGCTCTCGGTGGGCGCCCCAGCGCCCCCCAAAGAGGAGCCGACGAAGGAGGAACCAACTGAGGAGTCCAAGAAAGAGCAGACCCTCGTAAAGGAGCCTGCGAAAATAGCCGAAGCCGGCGCCAAGGCAGCGGCGGTAAAGGCCATCGACAAGACTACAGGCGACAAGGCCGGCAAGACCTCTCCTTCGCCATCGTCCGGCCGGTCTAGCCCGTCGCGTGGCGGCACCGAGACACCCACAAAGCGTGCCGATGCGGTGCAGAAGGAGCAGGCGGCTGACGTGGACGACGAAACACTGAAGGAAATCTACGGCAAGGAACACGTGAACATTATCTTTATTGGCCACGTTGACGCGGGGAAGTCTACGCTTGGTGGATCCATTCTCTTTGTCACCGGGATGGTGGACCAGCGTACGATGGACAAGTACAAGCGCGAGGCCAAAGAAATGGGCCGTGAGACGTGGTACCTGTCGTGGGCGCTGGATTTGACGAGCGAGGAGCGGTCCAAGGGCAAGACAGTCGAGGTTGGCCGTGGCCACTTCGAAACGGAAAAACGTCGTTACAGTATTCTAGATGCGCCTGGGCACAAGACCTATGTGCCCAGTATGATTGGCGGTATGTGCATATTATGGATGGTCATATTGTCTTCTTGCTGACGCCTCCCTCCCAGGTGCCTCCCAGGCCGACGTCGGCATCCTGGTTATCTCGGCGCGGAAGGGCGAGTACGAGACCGGGTTCGAAAAGGGCGGGCAAACGAGAGAGCACGCGATGTTGGCCAAGACGCAGGGTGTGAACAAGCTGATTGTGGCGATCAACAAGATGGACGACCCGACGGTCAACTGGTCACAGGAGCGGTACAAGGAGTGTACGACGAAGCTGATGCAGTTTCTCAAGGGCACGGGGTACAACCTGAAGACGGACATTTTCTTCATGCCGATTGCGGCGCAGCAGACGACGAACATCAAGGACCGTATCCCCAAGGGCGTGGCGGACTGGTACGACGGACCGTCTCTGCTCGAGTACCTGGACAACATGAAGACGGTGGAGCGCAAGCTAAATGCGCCGTTTATGATGGCGGTCAACAGCAAGTACCGGGATCTCGGTACGATGGTGGAGGGCAAGATTGAAGCGGGCGTGGTGAAGAAGGGCATGAGCCTGGTGATGATGCCGAACAAGCACAGCGTGGATATCACGGCGGTGTACGGCGAGACGGAGGACGAGGTGCCTATCGCGCAGTGTGGCGACCAGGTGCGGCTGCGGCTGCGCGGGCTAGAGGAGGAGGACATCCTGCCCGGGTTTGTGCTTTGTTCGCCGAAGCGGCTGGTACACACGGTCAAGGCCTTTGAGGCGCAGGTGCGGATCCTCGACCTGAAGAGCATCCTGACGGCGGGCTACAACTGTGTGCTGCACGTACACTCGGCTATTGAAGAGGTCACGTTTGCGGCGCTACTACACAAGTTGCAAAAGGGCACCGGTCGCAAGAGCAAGGTACCGCCGTCGCACGCCCGCAGGGGCGACAGCATCATTGCTCGGCTAGAGGTGACAGGAGGCGCGGGCGCTGTCTGCGTAGAGCGATTCGACGACTACCCTCAGTTGGGTCGGTTCACGCTCCGCGACCAGGTACGTGACGTAGGAGGTGTGTTTCTGGGAGCTGAGAGCTAACGTTCTGTTTAGGGCCAAACCATTGCGATTGGCAAGATCATCAAGCTCATCACCGACACCAGCGCTTAAATGAAAAAGGGTTGTGCCGGATCTGGCGGCGGTGACGTGACGGACAAAATGGGTAAAGGCAAGCTGGTAGGCTTCGTTCGGTCAGGGTCTTTGCTGTGATCCATTAAACGTCGTGTGTATTTTCCTGATTTCTGATACATAGAGAAAAGTCGCCAACAGAAGAAATTCTTTGGGTTATGCTTCGAGTCTCGTAGGCCTGTGCCATATCTAGCTCTCGTGCGGCCGTGAGAGGAGTTTCAAACTGACATCGACGTGATGCGTTGGGTTACTGCACTGTGGTATATCGTTACACGCCTCAGTCGGGACGAGTCTTGGTTGGCGGTCACCACCGCGACGCGACCGCATGTGGCAAAGTCACGTCGCGTCGCGTCGCGTGTCCCACTCTGGCCAAGGCCCCGTGCATTTCGGGTTTCCGTACGAGTACGAGTACTGGCTGCAGGGTCTTTGCTAGCCAGCCACGCCGCTCCGCCCTAACTAGAGCGCATTTTCAGCTGATGTCTACAAAGCCCATATGGGCGACGAACTCATAGAGCGGGCACTCTAGTGTTATTTGTGGTCTCGCGTCGGACTAAGGCCTCACTTGCCTAGAGCGAAACACAACACGACCGTGTGCATACCAAAGCTCCGATCGAGCAAGATCCCGATTGGGTACGTGATCTGCCGTAAGCGCCGCCACGCCTTAAACAAAAGCGTCCTAGAAAAGGGAAAAAACAGGCGCTGGAAATCGAAACCAGGGCCCAACCAGCAAACAAAAAAGGACCCAGGGCCGACGCACAACATCGCCCTAGCATCACCACCGCGTGCATTAGCTGTTTCTCCCCGTCGGCCTGCCGTCCCCGTGCTCTGGCGACCTGCGTCCTTTCGTCCTCCATCCAGCATTTGCTCATTTGCCTTCGCCCTCGCTGTCCTGTCGCTGCCCAGCCCTGACGGTGTCGCCCTATTTTCCCCTCCATTCGATCGTCCCCACTCTTTTTACTCTCTGTCGCTCCACGCTTTATCGAGCCTCGTCTGGCCTGCTTTTTGACGCCCTTTTCTGGCCTATATTCACGCGCATTCCTCCTCCCGGCCTGTTCCACCGCGGCACCACCTGTCAGGGCGGTCATCGATCGAAAGGCCGACTGCGAGAGGCCCCTCTCCCCACGGTCCCAAACGGACGGCTCATTCCGTTGCCAGCATTCCAGCCCGAATCCCGTCAAACACTCGACGAAAAGGCCTCCCTCGCGGGCATCGTCCTGCCCCCTCTGCGCCTGACCCTGTCGTCGCCCCGTCGCTGGCTCGGCTCTCCTCGGCTCGCTCTCTTGTCCATCATCCTGGATTCCTCGACGCTCTCGGTCGGGTCTCCCGTCCAGTTTCACGACGCCGTCGATACGATGGAATCTGAACCGCTCGCGTCCACTCTGGCGCAGACGCCTACAATCGCCCACGACGCCCACGACGATACACTTGGCGGCCTCGATGGCAGCCCTCACATGGGCGGCAGCTTCGATCCCAGCCGCCATCATACCCAGTCCCAGTCTCTCGACCAAGGTCTGAACCACTCGGCTGAGTCCCAGCTCCTCGACGCCGGCTTAGACACCTCATACCAGCACGCCCACGGCGCCTCCAATGAGCCAGACGCGCCCGTCCGCTTCGACACACCGCCCCTGCCCGCACCGGTGCAATACACGCAGTACTCGCCCCTGCCGCAGCAATCGCCATTCCAACCCCAGCCGCCGCCTCGCCCGCAATCTCAGCCTCAGCCTCAGCTTGCGCCCCAGCCTCAGCTGCAACAGCAACAGCAATACCAACCACAGCACTATCAACAGCCGCCACTGCAGCAGCAACCACAGCAGCCGATATCACGGCCGCCTTCGGGCCTGTCGGGCCACGGCGGGGCTAGCGCCAGCGGCGGCTACCCGGATCATGCATCTAGGGGCAGCGGCGCCCATGCTGAGCCAAGCAACGGGCGGAACCACGTCGTGATCAAGGTCGGTATGGTCGGCGATGCGCAGATCGGCAAGACCTCGCTCATGGTGAAATACGTCGAGGGCAGCTGGGATGAGGACTACATCCAGACGCTGGGCGTCAACTTCATGGAAAAGACGATCAGTATCCGCAACACGGAGATCACCTTCAGCATCTGGGACCTAGGCGGCCAGCGCGAGTTTGTTAACATGCTACCACTCGTGTGCAACGATGCCGTTGCTATCCTGTTCATGTTCGACCTGACCCGCAAGAGCACGCTCAACAGCATCAAGGAGTGGTATCGCCAGGGTCGCGGCTTCAACAAGACGGCCATTCCCATCCTGGTCGGCACCAAGTACGACCACTTTGTCAACTTCCCGCGCGAGGACCAAGAGGAGATTTCCAACCAGGTAGGCTGCACGCGTTGCTGAGCCCAGCACTCTAGCACTGTTCCCGTTTCTGACCCCCACAGGCCCGCCGCTTCGCCAAGGCCATGCGTGCTGCCCTCATATTCAGCAGCACCAGCCACAGCATTAACGTGCAAAAGGTCTGTAATGTCATCCTCCGAAAAAGGTGCGCCACGCTGACCGCGTCTCCAGATATTTAAAATCGTCCTTTCCAAAGCATTCGATCTCAAATGCACAATACCGGAAATCGAGAATGTAGGGGAGCCGCTGCTGCTATACCAGTCATGCTAGCATGAAACGCTACGGCGCTGCTCGGCCCAGGTGCCCGCGTCGCGCCCACCACCTCCCTTCGTTTTCTCTTCTCCCCGCCCACCATGCGTCATGCCCATTCTGTAGTTTGATATAATCCTACTTCTTATCACCACTTTCCACATGAGGTGAGATGAAACGGAGAGGTCTAAAAGCAGTGGGAAGGCCGCCAAAAACATCTGGGTCTCTTTTGTCTTACATTTGTATTTCGGATGGCCCTTTCTGATGAAAGGGGGCGCATGGTATACCGGAGTGGCCTGTCTCTCAGAGAGCGGTACACGGTCTTTATTATCTATAGTACCCCATTCTCTCGTTGTCATAAATAACCCCCCGGGCATTATGTTGCCACCAAGATCGTGGTCATAGGAAGGAACGATAGACGGGCACTCAACCCGGGCAAGTGCCTCCTCCTCTGGGCCTGTTGTCGCTGCGGGCTTTTCTCCCTATCCCAACCGCATACAACATCAGTCCCTCTGGTTTCTCTCCTCCTGTGACAGCGCGACGGCTTCCGGCTGTCTACACATTTATTGCATCTCGTTCTCGACCTACCGCACGTGAAAATCAATATCCTCCCTAATGAGCACAATATAAATTTGTCCGCCGGCTCTGCCTCTGCCATCTACTATTAGAAGGATTAGAAGGATCGAAATCACCGACGCCAGCATGGGACAGGCATGCTGCGCGCTGGACAGGCGAGCCAAGCAGACTGAGCCAAACGAAGTGGTGGCCGACCTCGAGCCTCTTCCTGAGATACGTCGCATCCCACCTGACCCACTACCATCTGCCACACCCAGTGCGACCGACCTGTCACGATCTCAGTTCGCTCGTGTTCGCTTCCCAGGCCGGCCACAGACGAGACGACGCAACCGGCTTACGAAGCAGAGGAAGCAGAAGAGCATGCCTATGTCCGAGCCAGTCTTGCTTATGACCCAAGGGTCCCAAGTGTCGCTACCGGCACCGGGAACCACGACCAGGTGTCTACAGAGACACACGTGGGCCGATCCTCTGGGCGTTGAGTCCGGACCGTGGCCACAGCGCAACGATCGCAGCTTCGACGGCTCGAGCGGCCCACAGGCGGAGTTACTCGCCCCCACGCCTCGGCGACCGCTCTCACTGCTTCTCTCACCGGGTGGCGGCACCGGTGGAATTCAGTTTCTAGAGGCGCAAGCATCGGCATGTGCTGCCAGCACAGCAAAATACGTGGGGGACGCATCACAAAGCTCCAGCGTATACTACACGGCCCTATCGTCCCCCCGCCAACGGACGCCGATACCTGCTGGGAATGGCGAATCAGAAATTATGGACGCCGTCCTGGCTGCCGGAAATATCCAGCTCGGCTTAGGGTCGTTTCGGCTGCCCTCCAGACTGTCGCAGAAAAGTAGCGAGACTGTCGTGCGGGCCAGACCGCCGCAGCGTGACGACTCTGTCGGTCCAGCTGGTCCACGGACAAGCAGCGGAGGAACACGGTAGTCAGCTATAGTCCAACACAACGGGCGCGCGCATAAACGTGGTTCTTCCAGCGCCTAGGAGAGTTGGATTGGTTGCAGAGCAGAGAGCCAAAGGCCACACGGCACCTCCAGCTAGCATCCGGCTCCTGTGAGTGCATGATGTCTGTCCTCGTGACATTTCACGCGTGTTCCTTCAAATTTTGCCGGACCTTATCATTATTTTCTGTCGAAATACATGTGTTATGTGTCCTCTTGTGTCGGGCGGTCAAAGGACTAAGCTGGCAGGCTTGTCTGACTGTTTGGATCCCGTCGAGGAAGGTGGCCGCCGTGGTTACATTGGTTTCGTACCCGACCGTTACATTTTTGATATGTACCGGTCGATCCCTATCAGAAGGTCTACGAAGTGGATGAAGCACTAGTTGCATCACAGTCTTCGACGATGCCTTTCCTGACCATCCCATGAAGTGTCTCGCTTGCTGTGGAGGTGTGATTCCATCAGTTGGGTAAAGTAGCCGTTCGGCTGTTGATTTCCGAGATTGCAAGATCAGTTGCCGGGTGTAGTAAGCCGCGCTGGATATTACGATCAACTTAATCCAGGAAAGCATGTCTGACAGGCTGGTGCTCTGGATGGTCCAGATGATACCAGAGAGGCTCTCTAGCGAGATGGAATGGCGCAGCAGAAAGCTGATTTTGGCCAGGGCCTTCTACAACAACGTTGAAGTTGGTGATGGCTTTTGTTGGTCCACAGCGTATATCTACGTGTTAGCAAATTCTGCAGCGTCGCCGCCCTCGTCGGCTGGTCGGAGAAGCTTGGCCTCCGGAGAGGTTTCGCGAGAGGCTCCATACTCCCGAACGCCCATGCTCTTACGACTTACGGAGCCCCCAGTACATCACATTCCAGTCCTATGCACAGTGCAATTTTGAAAAGGGCTCGAGGTCGCAGGGAGCATCAAACGCAAAATTTACGACACGAGGGTCAAAACGTGTTAACTTGCATATCTGGTGAAGTTCGCAAGCTAGCAGGAGAGGAAGCTTCTCCTGCTCTACGCGAATAAGTTAGCTCTGTTTATAAGAGTTCAGGACACTCCTCCCTACGAAGCCAACTAAATCCTCAAAATCGGGGATGTGTGTGAGGAACAAAATATCAGACAAGCTACTTCGACAGTTGTGGTTTTGGTGCAAACATCGCACACAGTCATGTGGGACAGCGACATTCGTGCACATAAACGTGACGATGCAGGTCAGATAGTCACATGCCTAGTCACATGCGGTGCGCAACTAGTAATAATAGGTACCCGCGTACCTGTATGTATCTGGTCCCAGATCCGCAACAAGGCAACCACAGCCCCGCGCAGTGCGTCCACCAAAACCCCACCAACAAAGCTTCCGTGCAAACTACGCTATGGCCGTTACTTCCGTCTCTTGCACGACGCGCTTGCCAGTTTTGCTGGAGTGACACTTTCGCTTTACCTCTTTTTCGATTTGAGAAAATACTGGGTTTCCTAGTCAGCTTCGTTAACCTTACTGAGCTATCGACCGCCTTCGACTCTCCTCCCTACAGGCCCTGTTCGTTTGGCCTTGTGACAGCGCTACCAACAGCATGGCCACGATCAACCCGGCCGGCGCTTCGTCCGCCACCATCAGCCAACTATTGATCAAACTGAATGATGCTGATCCCGATTTTCGGTTCATGGCACTGAACGATCTCCTCGCAGTGCTTACGCTCGGACGGCCAGAGATCCTGCACAATGACTACAACACTGCGGCTCGGACGGCTGACCATCTGGTCCGGGCGCTGGACGACCAGAACGGCGAGGTACAGAACCTAGCCATCAAGTGGTAAGTTGGCAGAAGGGAACGGAAATGTAAAGATTCCGAGAATTAAACTGTTGTTGACGACTGGCAGCCTCGGCGCTCTCGTACATCGGCTGCCACCTCCGAACATTGCGCCGCTGATGGAGAAGCTATCGACCCTGAAGCTGAAAAACTCAGTTGACACGGCGGTGCAGTCCCTGGCACTAATCACGGTGATTGCGGCGCTACCGCGGCCGACAGGTGGCGAGCCGCCGGGAAAGGACATGGTGGAGGCATACAGCAGCATCAGCCGGATGCTGATTCCGCGGCTGATCGGGCGGCCCACGCCGATAGTGGCCAAGACGACCGGCAGCAAGAATCTGCGGCAGGGGCCGCGGGTCGAAGATATGGTAGAGATTGGTGGTGGCATCGACATGACGGCAGAGGCGGTGGATGTGCTGATCGAGGTGGTACGGTCGTTCGGAATGATGCTGCAGGCACTGGAGGTGGAGGCACTACTGGACCTGGTGGTGGCGGTGCTGCACGATGGGCGGTCTAGCTCGGTGACAAAGAAGCGGGCAGTGGTGGCGGCGGTGATTTTGGCGGTGTACCTGCCAGATGAGGCGCTTAGCAACCTGATCAGCCAGGCCGCGGAGATGCTGGAGAGCAACGGCGCGGGTCCGGGGACGCAGCGGCTGTACATTTCGATGCTGGGGTCGTTGGCCCGGGCGATACCGCTGCGGTTCGGCGGCTATATCATGACGGTGGCACCGCTGATCCTACGGGCGCTGAACCAGGCGCTTTTGGACGCGCAGCTGGAGGCGATTAGTGAGGGCAACGACGGGGCAGACTTTAACGACGTGCGAGAGGCGGCGCTGGTGGCGCTGGAGGCATTCCTGGCGTCGTGCCCGAACCAGATGCGGTCGTACACGGCCGAAACGATGCAGGCATGTCTACGGTACCTCAAGTACGACCCGAACTACGTGGCGGACGAGGATGGGGACGAGGACGAGGCGATGGGCGAGGACGAGGACGACGGCTTTGGCGGCTCAGATGAGGAGGACGAATTTGAAGCAGACGGCGGATTCGATGATGACGACGATGCGAGCTGGAAGGTGCGGCGGTGCGCAGCCAAGGTGTTGCACACGCTCATTTCGACGCGGAGCAGCGGGGACCTGCTTGAGAATGGGGTGTTGTACCGGGAGGCAGCTCCACTGCTGATCCGACGGCTGCAGGAGCGGGAGGAGAACGTGCGGCTGGAGGTATTGGCGGCGCTGTCGCTGCTGGTGCGCAAGACGGGCGAAGGGGTGGTGTCGGAGTTCTCGGTGCAAGGCAGTGCTGGGGAGATGCCGCAGCTGCCGCTAAGCCGGAAGCGGCGTCGGCAAAGCAGCTCGGTGGGCGGGTCGACGCAGCTGCCCGTGTCGCCGACGGTGGAGCAGCCGGTGAGCCCGACGACCGGCCCACGGGCGGACTTGGCAGAGCAGACGGGGGCGCTGGTGGCGGCGTGTGCAAAACTGCTGCAGGGCAAGCAGATCCCAACGAAACAGGCGGTGATCAATCTGCTGAACGACCTGGTGACGGTGCAGCGCGGAGGCCTGTCGGGGTACTTTGACCAGGTGCTGGGAACGGTGATTGAGGCAGTGCGGGCGGCGGGAGCGACGGGGACGTCAGGAACGCTGGCGATGGGCGGGGGAGGCAACGCACCGGCGACACCGGCGACCCTGCGGGTGGCGGCGTTGCACTTAGTGGGCCACATTGCGAGCACGCACACGACGCAGACACTACAGCCGTACATTGGACAGATGGTGGACGGGGTGGTGGCAGTGGCGCATGACCGGTTCTACAAGATCTCGGCCGAGGCAATTGGGACGGGCGAGGAGGTGGTCAAGGCGATCACACCGCCGCGGGCGCGGACGGCGGCGGTGGCGGGCAAGTTCCAGGGAGAGCTGGTGAAGCTGTACGCTGTGCTGATGGAGCGGACGACGGGGACGGACGTGGATGCGGAGGTACGCCAGCGAGCGATACAGGCACTAGGGACGCTGCTGTCGCGCACACTGTCGCTGGAGGGGACGGGACTGCTGACAGAAGGACAGCGGGCGGCCGGATTGGAGGCGTTGCTGGAGCGGCTGCGCAACGAAACATCGCGGCTTGCGGCAGTGCGTGCGGTGGATGCGGTGGCAGCGGCGGCGGGAAGACCAGGGGTGGCGGGCAGTGGCCCGGCGCCGTTCGAGGCGGCGTGGGTGCAGCAGGTGGCGGTGGAGCTGTCGGAGCAGCTGCGAAAGGCGAACCGGTCGCTGCGGGGATCGAGCATCCAGGCGCTATGGCACCTGGTGCGCAGCGCGGCGGCCTACAATCAGCTGGACGCCACGACGGTGACGGCACTGGTGGAGGCGCTGCAGCCGGTGATTACGGACAGCGACCCACACTTGCTGGGAACGGCACTGCGGATCGCGGGGGTGCTGGCGGAGGAGCAGCCAGAGCTGGTGGTGCGGCCAGCGCTGATTGGGTCGTTATGCCGGCTGCTGCCGACGAGCGTGGCGGCGACGGTGCTGGAGCCGTTGCTGGGGCTGGTGACGGTGATTGGCCGTAGCGGCCAGGGCGGACCGCTTATGACGGGGCTGCTGCAGGATGTGGGCGTGGTGGGCGACCCGGCGGTGGTGGGCAAAGTGGTGGGAAACCTGCTTGTGGCGAGCGGCAGCTCTGCGGGGGTGACGATTGACAGCTTTGTGCGGGAGACGCAGACGTCACGGGCGGACCCGGTGCGGGCGAGCCTGGCGTTGTCGGTGCTGGGCGAGGCGGGCCTGCGGCTGGGGGCGGCGTCGCCGATCGGACCGCAACTGTTCCTGGAGCAGTTCGAGTCCGAGTACGACGCCGTGTCGGTGGCGGCGGCAATTGCGCTGGGCCGGGCAGGTGCCGGCAACGTGACGGTGTTTGTGCCAGAGATGCTAGTAGGACTGGCGGCGGGCGGCAACCGGCAGTACCTGCTACTGCAGTCGGTGAAGGAGGTGCTCCAGCAGGCGGCGGTAGACCACACGGACATGGCCGCCTTTACGGACGCGATCTGGACACAGCTGCTGTCAGCGGCGGCAGGACCGGAGAACAATCGGGCGGTGTGTGCCGAGTGCGTGGGCCGGCTAGCAATCATTGCGCCGGCGACGTTTGTGCCGCGGCTGCACGAGCTGCTCGAGGCGTCAGCGGTGGGCACGCGGGCGCTGGCGGTACAGGCGCTTCGTTACATGCTGCCGGAGACGGGCGAGGCGTTTGATGCGGCACTGCGCGAGCACCTGGCGGGCATGTTGAGCGCGGCCCTGGGCGACGGCGACATGGAGATCCGGCGGCTGGCGATGACGGCGCTCAACGCGGCAGCACACAACAAGCCGGAGCTCGTGCTAGGACACCTGGGCGAGCTGCTGCCGTTTATCATGGACGAGTCGCGGGCGAAGCCGGAGCTGATGCGCGAAGTGCAGATGGGCCCGTTCAAGCACGTGGTGGACGACGGCCTGGAGGTGCGGAAGGGCGCGTACGAGACGCTGTACGCGCTGATGGAAACGGCTTTCTCGCGCATCAGCATCCTGGCGCTGTTTGAGCGGGTGGTGGCGGGCCTGGCCGACGACCACGATATCCGCGCGCTGTGCAACCTGATGCTGTCGCGGCTGGCGTACATTGCGCCGGCCGAGACGGCGCGGCAGCTGCCCAGCATCGCCGACAAGTATCGTGCCATCCTGTCGACCAAGCTTAAGGACAATGCCGTCAAGCAAGAGCACGAGAAGCAAGAGGACGCCAACAAGAGCGTGCTGCGCGCCACGCTGCTGCTGGCCGACCGGCTGCGGCCGCTGCTCGGCGACGGCGGCGCGACGGCGGCGGCGACGACGGGCGGCGCCGAGACGGCCAATGCCAAGTGGGCCCAGTACTGGGAGTGGGTGAACAAGACGTTTGACGTCCAGCTTCGCGTCCTGCGCGAGGAGAACCGCGAACTCGGCACCTCGCTAGGCAGCTTCTAGGAGAGGATGTCGGCGGACCGACGGCCGCCGGCCTCCGCCTGGCGGGCACGCAAAGTGAGCAGGAGAGGCAAAGATTGAAGAACAGAACAAAATGGTAGTGTTAGTCCGCAAAAAAGTATGCAAAAACGAATAGCATGCGCCGTCGCTATCCTGTATCTCCGAGTAACAAAAACGCCATGCCATCCAAAACGGGTATCCAATCCAAGTCCTGTGCCAGTCCTACATCGTCGTATTCGTCGCCAGCCGCGGCGGGTGTTCCGCGACTGGGCTCGCCGTCAGCACGGTGCCACCGGCCGTCCACGCCCCACTGGTGTCCACCGCCATCGGCGCTATCGGGGCGGCCCGGACGGCCATAGACACGTGACCTCGCTCATCGTCCGCCACGGCGGCGGCCTCGACTCCGGCCAGCTGCGCGTCCTCTAGCGCGACGTCGGCGTCGGCGTGCTCGCGCAGCACGGAGCGCACGTCGTCGTAGTGCTCAATCTCCTGCATGCGGTCCTGGTCCGTAGCAAAGTAGACGCGGCGCACGCTTGTAACGACCAGCTCGAGCGTGATGACGGCCGTAAGCGCCTCTAGCGCCGTCGCCCACCAGACGGCGGTGCGGCCAAAGTTGTGCAGGAAGGTGCCGCGCACCATGTACGGCCCGTTGATGTTGCCATACACGAGCGACAGCAAGATGCTCCACAGGAACCAGCCCGTCACGGAGATGAACAGGCCGGCGGCCGTAACAATGGTCTGGTTGTGCGTCTCGAGAACGCTGCTTTTGTTAGCAAATGCAGCCACCCGTGGGCTCGCGTCTTTCGCCTCCACTTACAGCATCTTGACGTTGATAAAGACGACGCACACGGTAAAGGCCAGGCTGCCCATGGCGTAGAGTGACGTGTCGCTGGTAAAGAGCGCGTGGCTGTAGGTGCCGTACAGAAAGTAAAAGATGATGACGGCCTCGCACACGGCCATGGTCACCCAGCCGACGTACTTGCGGAAGCAGAAGCCCTGGTTCTGCTGGCCATAGGCGTACAGCTCGGGCACGGCCAGCAGCGTCTCGGCGCGCAGGTCCTTTTCAAAGATGCCCATCAGGATGACGGGCAGCGACGTGAAGAGCGTGTTGAAGACGGTCAGGCTCGTCGACTCGTACAGCGACGTGCCGGTGTAGCCGCTGTACTTTTGGTACAGCGCCTGCACGAGGTAAAAGACCATCTCCTTCCAAAAGGTGCCGAGAATGTAGCGACCCGTGCGGATGTAGTTCCAGCGCCCGTGCACCAGCAGCAGCCGCTGCAGAAAGCGGAACTGCGCAATCGCATAGTCGGAGATGCGCGCCGCCTGCAGCCCCTCGCGCCCCGAGATGCCGATGCCGACGTGCGACGCCTGGATCATGGCAATGTCGTTGGCCCCGTCGCCGATCGCCAGCGTGATCGCCGACGGCACCCGGTCCCGGATGCACTGCACCAGCGTCGCCTTTTGGGCCGGCGACGCCCGGCAGCAGATGACCGAGTCGACCCGCGCCACCAGGTCGAAGAACAGGATCTGCATCTCCTCCTGCGCCTCCACCGCCGCCAGCGTCTGTCCGTCAATCACCACCACCGCGTGCGCCACCATGCCCCGGCCCACCTCCACCAGCGTCGACGCGATCCGCTCCTGCAGTCCCGCCGCGTCGGCCGCCGCGTCCAGCACGTACAGCTCCGAGTACGGCTTACAGATCCGCGCCGCGTGCGCAATGTTGATCGCCGTCTCCCGCTTGTCGCCCGTCAGCATCCAGATCTTGATGTTGGCCCGCCGCAGCTTGTCCACCGTCTCCGGCACCCCCTGCTGCAGCTTGTCCTCGATCGCCGTCGCGCCTGCCAGGTCCAGCCCCTGTTCCAACACGTCCGCTGCCGCCTCGATCCGCTCTTGCCGCTTCGCCAGGCTCGTCGTCGCCTCCTGGTACAGCGCCCGCCATTCCGCATAATCCGCCTCCTCCACGTACCGGTACGCAAACAGCAGCGTGCGCAGGCCCTCCGACGCAAAGTCGTCAATGTGCTGGAAGCACCGCTCAAACACCGCCCCCTCGTTGACCGCCAGCGCCTCGTCGACCAGCCCGCCGTATCCGTCCTCGGGCAAGCTCTCCGCCGCGCCCGCCCCCGCCCCCGCCAGCGCCTCGGCTGCCGCTCGTCGGTGCGCCGCCAGCCCCGTCGACGGGCCCGCCGAGTCCTCCAGGTCCTCCATCTCGCGCCGCGTCAGCCACTCGTCCATCTCGCCGGAGAACACCCCCGACCGGCGGTGCGCGGCCACGTCCGCCGACCGTCGCGCCGTGCCCGAGCGCCTCAGCCCCCGCAGGCTGCCGCCGATCGTGCCGGCGCGCGCCAGCATCACACTCGACCGTGGCGAGCCCACAATGCTCGCCGTCGTGCTCTTGCGCCGCATCGCCCGCCCCTGCTCGACGCTCTTGCGCTTGCTCGCCCGCCGCTCCACCGCCGACGCCTTCTGGATCGCCATCTGGTTGAGCTTCAGCCGCGGCAGAATCACGCTGTCCGCCCCCTTGCAGAACAGGCAGACCCGTCCGTCCGGCATCCGGATCACAATGGACATGCGCTTGCGCTTGCTGCTAAACTCCACCACATCCAGCACTTCGTATGTCTCCGTCGTCATCGTCCCGTCCGCCTGCGCAAACTGCAGCCGGATCGCCTGCGCCGGCCGGTCCACCAGCAGATAGCCCAGGTCCTGCGCCGCCTGCACCAGCGCCAGCTCGTCCGGCGACGCTGCCTGGAACCCAATCTGCCCGTCGCTGTGCATCTCCGGCAGACACGTGTGGCAGAGCGCGATGCACAGGATAAAGTGCCGTGCCTTGCGCGAGAAGGCCGTGTGCGGCCGCTGCTGCAAGTACTGCAGCAGCTCCTCCGTCTTGAGCACCGGCTGCGCCCGCGTAGGCCGCGCCGACGACCGCCAGTGCGACATCGACATGGACCGTCGCGGCACCGGCGCCGGTCCCGGACTGGCTCGCGCCAGCAGCGGCGCATCCACGGGCTCCTGTGGCGTCACGGGGCGGCGGTCCTCCGACGTGCGCACGCCCAGTCGGCCACCGCTCTGCGCCTTTCCCTTGCCCCTCGTCGCCTTGCGCTCCACAAACTGGTTCTTGCGCCTCTCCTTCTCCTCTGCGTCCCGCACAATGTCCATGTCGTGCAGCCACGCCGTGCCGGCCACGCTCATCTTGCGGAAGCGCATCTTGTTTTCCGTCAGCGTGCCTGTCTTGTCCGAGAAGACGTAGCTGATCTGCCCCAGGTTCTCCAGAATCGTCGTCGTGTTGACCGTCATCGGCGTGTCCGTCTCGGCATCGTACATCTCAACGTCCTGCATCAGCAGCATCTGCCCCACCTTGATGATCTCCAGGCTGACATACAGCGACAGCGGGATCAGCGTGTTGAACATGATGATAAATGCAAAGAAGATCTGCGCCAGCGTCAGGTTGTCGTCGTCCAGGAACCACGCCTTGCGCGCATAATGCGGCACCCACACGCCGTTGCCGATCGTGCACCCCACGGAGAGCACCACCACAAACAACACCAGCAGCATGATGATCCGGTTCACCACAACCTGCATTGCCGGCGCCTTGGCCCGCTTGTGGCGGTGCGTGTTCATCCGGATCTTGCACTCCTCGCCCGTGTTGACCACCACCCCGATCACCTCCGCCGTGTTGCGCACGATCGAGCCCCGGAACACAATCTGGCTGACCGTCAACGGCCGCGCCGTGCCATCGGCAAGCACCCGTCCCTCATAGTCGTACAGATCCAGGTTCGGGTCCTCCGACACAATCTCCGCGTTGCACGCCGCGATGCCCGCCAACGAGTCGCACTGCTCAAAGAGCAGCGGGCACGCCTGCTTCGTCTTGAGGTTCGTCTCGCCGTCCAGCGCCATCGTCTCAATGTAGGCCACCCCGTTCGGCCCGCTCGCGTGCAGCACCACCACGTCGGCCGGCACGCTGTCGTCCCGTCGAAGCCGCACAATGTCGCCCACCCGCACATCCTGCCACTCCACCGCCGCCCACGGCATCCGCTCTCGCGAGACCGTCGTTTGCGTCTGCGACAGCCCCAGCGCCGAGCCGTCCGCGTCCATCCGGTCACCCGCCGACGGCACGCTCTCCAGCTCCGTCATTCCCGCCATGTCCATCTCGTTGTCGTACAGCCGCTCGCCCGATCTTTGCCCGCGTAGCGCCTCCCGGACATTGGCCCACCATGACCGCAACCGAGTCGGCTCGCCGCCCTTCTTCTGTGGCCGCGGCCGTGGCAGCTTGCCCCGGCCGTCCCGCTGCTTCTTGAATATCACCGTACGGCCGGGGTCCAACACCCACGCCGTGCTGCGGTTCTCCACCCGGTCTAGGCGGTATCGCCGGTAGTCGTCGTAGCCTTCCTTGGCCATGCTGATGCAGACGAACACGAGAAGGGGCACAATGGTCGTATACTTGCCCGTCGTGCTCAAGCCGGGGATCATCTGCAAAATGCTAATGACGAGGAAGTAAAAGTTGGCCAGCTTCATGAACTGAAACACAAGCTGCTTGGGCAGAAAGTCCCACACCGTGTATCGGCTGGATCGGATGAAGTTGGTGACGTACGGCCGGTTCGAGCGCTCGTCCAGCAGCGGCGAGCTGCGGGCTCGTCCAGGCTCCAGCGGGATGTGGCGGCCATCCACCGACGGCGGCAGTGGCTTCTGGCGCAGCAAGCCCTCGATAATGTACTTTTGGTAGAACGCCGTCGTCTGCGTCTTGACTCGGCCGTACGGCCCACTGGTCCATCGCCGCTGTCGCTCTCGCTGGCGGTCGAGCCAGTCGCGGTAATGCGCCAGCGTCTCGCTGGTCTCGACCATGCGAGCCGATACCGACGTGGTGGGGCCGGAACCTTTCATCGTCCCGCTGTATCTGTTGCCGTCGTCATCGCCGTCGCCGTCGGAAAACCGGACGTCAGGCCGCGCTGTCGAGAATGAAGCGGGCGGATCGGCAAAGCTCACGCCACTCCGATGAGAGAGCCGGTTGCGCTGTTTTCGGGCGACATCCTCGCTCGATCTTGCCGTCCTGGCCTGGGTTGAGGATGAGGCTTCGTCGCCCCCCGCTGCAGCCGCGATGCTTGTCTGGTTCGTTCCTCTTTGCCCCCACGGCGACCGCCCTCCCGGGCCCGTCACCTCCGTCTCCTCGGGCAGCTGCGACGGCCCTTCTGTGTTTGAGTTGATTGTATAGAGCTGCGTGCTCCGTCGCGGCGGTGCGTACAAGCTCGGCGTCGGCGAGAGAGGTGTCGTTGGCGAGGCCGTTGTGTATCGTGGTGGGGGGCCATGGTCTCGTCGAGGTGATGTCGGTAGATAGAGTGAGTGCGGCCGCTCCTGCTCGCGGTCTTGCTGGCCAGCCGCCGACTCGCGAAGGATCTCCTCGGAGAATCGAATGCGGGCATCGATGATGTCGGCCGGGTCGCTCCGACCGTCCGCCATTGTCGTCGTCGACTAGTCGCCCAAGGCGGCTCTTTGGCGGAGAGGCGTCCAATATCGGTCTCAGCGACCAGAATCCAAGACACGCTTCGCACACAGACCAGAAGGAGACCGCAAGAGACAGCTTTCCGGAGATCGCGGAAGCCGAATAGACCGCAAAATCCAGAGTCAGAAAGCAGGGCCGGCAAGCGGGACAGAACCGTTGCGACAGCTGATCCGCTGGATGTGGCAGGCAGTGGGGCTGATTGGCTGCCGAAACTGCGGGCCACTCTTGCGTCACTGCCGAGACCTTCTTTCTACAGCGTTCGCTGTCTTGAATACTTGAGCTGTTTCCAATGTACTCTGTCGGAAAGTATCTTATCTCGTCCCGTCGCAGGACATGCCGGATACTCTCTTAACAGGCCGCGCCTTTCTGATCTTAAAACTGCCGCGTCATACAGTCCATGGCGGAGCTGTGGCTCGGATTTCGCCGCAGCCGTTCCGGTTCTGCTTAGCACCTATTTTTGGCGCCATAAATACGAAATGTACTCGTACTTACGAGTACGTATTGCGGCAGACGGCTCAGTCTGCCCCAAAGAAGAGCCCAATAATCACCCAACGCTTTATTCGATGCTTTGGTCGGCTAACAGCCGTGGGTTCGTTTAGGACAGTCATCAGCTTAGTGGTGCAGCAAGATACGTCTTACAAACTCGAAGATATGTAATTGTCGTACCCAGAAATAACGCTATGAGTTTGAAACTGAAAACACGAGATCGAACTGGCGAGTACAAGGAGACAGTGTGGCGCATGTGCACGTACGACTACAAGTACTTGTACTCGATACGAGGTACGAGTACAAGCACTCGTACTCGAAGAGCTCGTAGACAACAAAAATGAGGCTGACCAAAATTTACGGCAGTCACTCCCTTTGCACAGATCTGTCACCCAGACCTTGCAAATATCGTTAAACTAGCCACAAAGGCTTCCATCTCGAAGAAACGTTGCATTTTCCAGTATTAGATCCAGCCATCACCTCGTTAAAAATAAAGAAATAAATCAAACAATAACAATATCAATCTACTCCCCTCCAATAAGGACGCCGTTTCATTCCAGGGTCTTCCAATTCCAAAGTCTTGTAGCTAAAACCCAAGACCAGTGAAAAAGGGCCGCCTGAAATCCAATCCAAGCCCCCTTCATCAGCGAATGATCGCAAGATGATGTCCGCCTCAAATTACCAAACTTCAAGCCACCGGGGCTTTCCAACATCGAAATCTTCGCCGCAAGACAATTAAAACGAAGAGGTTCCCAGGGGCCACGTCTCGATCCAAGACAGGGTATCCCTCTGGGCATTAAGTAACTTTTGTCAGAAGCTCCAAAACAGATGCTTCAGGCCTATAATAGCCGCATGCTGCGGGCTAGTGCCAGGAACAGCAATGCGAACACGAACGACGAGTGTGACGGAGAACAAACAGAAGGCAAAAGCAGACGGAAGAGAGGAATGTGCACGATCGCTGTGCCAGACATGCATGATCGAGATCCGAATGTAGGTTATCGTCATGCAGATTCGTGGCCGACAAAGGAAATAAAGAGAAGCGCGAGGGGAACCACACTGAAAGGAGAGGAGCGACTGGCGGGAAATCAGATGCAGATGTAGATGCAACCAATCGAAATTAAAAGATGAGCGTATGAGTAAAGTGGATGGCAGAGAATAGAACGAAAAATATCCGCTCTTGGTATATTGCAACAACGCACCCAAAAACGCCAAGAGCAAAATAGCACAACCAGCGGGTATATAGACTCGGGCAAAACCAGACAACACGATGCACAATACAAGTAAGTCTCACAGATGGCTTCACACTACCGTGTGGGACAGACTCTCAGGAGACAGACTTGCTGTGTCGATACCGTCAAACTGAACCAGCTGGTGCATCGCCAGTTCGGCCTGGCTGGGCTCCACAAACGAGGCCGGCGAGTGCGGGTGCATAGGTAGGTTGATTGTGTGCTTCGAGTACATCTCGTTGAGACTGGTCCCATCGTCCGATATGGCAGACGACCCACCGTGCATCGGGTATATATCAACAGATGCGCTGCGCTCCATCATTGACATCGGCGGCGACTGGTCCACAATGGCTGGGCCAGGGCGGCCGTCAAACGACAATGGAGACACAGACGGCTGTGTCACCATGTTCTGAGGGTCCATCATGGGCGACAGAAAAGCGCTGCCATACGGAGTGTTGTAGCTTGACGCCGGCAAGGCAGCCGATTCTGGGGCTTGAGAGGCGAAGAAATTCGGGCTCGAGTAGTCTGACGGGGATGGTGCTGTCGTAGCCGACATTGGGTACTGCCGCATGTCCAATCCGAATCCGGCCTGCGTGTCAATCCGTAGGTTTGGGCCAATCGGGCTCAGGCTGTTCGGCTGTTGGGGAATTGGTGCGTATATGTTCGGGTTGTGCGGGTGGGCCTGCGTCTCGCCCGGGTGCTGGATATAGAAGGACGGCATTGGCGTCTGCAGCATGGAAAAGTCGACGGCCATTGGAACAGACCGACTGCGTTGACGTTTGTGCCCAGGACCTGCCCGCATACCGGGATGCACGCCGCCCAGACCCCACTGGGTCTCTTGGAAGAGGCCAACGTGGGGCTGGAGGAAGTTGGGCTGCGAGGAAGGTCGTCCAGTAGGCGAGACTGGAGCGGATACGGACAGGTTGTGGATGGGATCCACGACGGCCGGAGCTGCCAAAGAACCGGCCGCACCCGTGGCAGCGGCCACGGCTGCGGCTGCCGCAGCCGCAGCCATGTTGTGAGGGTTGTGGGGATTGTGAGGGCTGTGACGGGTCAAAAACGACTCGAGCGAAATCAGCTTCGCTAGCTGCCCGCTTAGAACCTTGGGGTTGCCACCGAGGTGGTGTACCATGCACTGTGAGGCTTGTTGATTCTCCGTGAAGTCGCCAACCATAAAAAAGCCGGTTGTGCCGGGAGAGGAGTCCATGAAGAAGTTGGGGGGCTGGTTGAGCTCGATCACAATACCGCCCGCCTTGTTCGCATCATCTTCGTTGTTGTCGAGAAAGATGTTCTTGATGTGCGAGAAGGGGTACTCGATCTTGTACCCGGCGTTCTCATTGTTGATGTAATACGTCATAGTGCATTTGTCCGGCGAGTAGAACACAATCAAATCCATCGTGTTCTGACCGACACGCATCCACTTTCCGATGCTCAGGGACCGGCATGTAAGATGGTGAATCACTAGTGAGGATGTCAGATAAGTCCACGAACGCCAGCGGGGCCGGCTGCAACGGAAAACATGCGACATACAGACTTTGCCCTGGTTGGCTTGATCACCACCCAGAAGCATGCCAGGACCATAGCCCATCAGCCCCGTGCGGCCGTAAAAAGCGCCGCCGAGGCCTTTCCCGGTTTCAGCAGCCTGCATGGCAAGATAGGTACGCATAGACTCTGGGATCATATCTATGTCCTCGCCTGTTTCGAGGCTCTTTTTCGCAAGAAGCTTGATTTTCGCACGTCTGTGGGCAGTTAGAATACAGCTTCGCTTTACCAACTCAACATGCATACGTACCGATTCTGGAACCAAATCTGAACCGACCTTTCGGTCATGTTGATCTGATCGGCGATCAACAAACGGGTCTCGGCATTGGGCGTCGGGTTCTTGTTAAATTCCATTTCAAGAGTTGTGAGCTGATCCTGTGTCGCTCTCTGACGCTTCTGGTTCTTCTGTTGTTGAGTGAGGGTGCTTTTTCGAGTCGGGCGCTTCGATGCTGATGAGTGAGAGACAGCGGTCGGGGTAGAGGGCGACGGGGTCTGGCCAAGGCTATTCGCCGTCATGTTCGGCGCACAAATAGACGCAGAATCAGAAGTGGGCGTGCCAATGGACATGGGCATATGACTGCCAGGCGGGGGAGCGAGCGGCATAGACATCATCATGACCGGCCCAGGGTGGACCGGCAGCTCAGTCTTCACCTCAGTTGCCATTCCGGGAAACGAGGTGCAGGGATTGCAATCGTAGAGAGCAATTTTGAGGGCGCTTTGAACAGAGCGAGACCGTAGGTCGACTAGGTCTCTCCGTGTCTTCGTGAAGTGCCTGTCGGGTGGCCGAGTGCCAGTTGGCGATGACGCCGGCGGATGCTACTGGCCGGTCGGAAATGAAAGTATAGGTGGTAAGGAGTGTCGTGCTCGTCCAAATCAAGGGACGGCGGTTTGTGGACTGCTTGAGAAAGTGGCGCGAGCAAGGTTGGGCTCGAAAGAATGGATTACGGAAACCGTTGGTCGAAAAATGGCTCTCAAGCAGAAAGAATGTAAGGCCCCTAAAGAGTGAGGGTGGCCAGATTGGGGAGAAAGACGAATTCAAGGGAACGACTATGGGTGAGAAAGACAAAGGAGCGAAAAGGGGTGAAAGAAGAGGGTAAATAGGATGGGAAACGATATCTCGAAGAATACAACGACCGCGGAGGATAGAAGGAAAGGAGGAAGAGAGGGAAGGGAAGAGAAGGGGGGCAAAGAAGGAAAACGTGAACAGACGAAGAGAGGGATGGGATCCTCTTGGGGGGGTGGGCCGGATGGGGGTGTGCAAGCAGGAGAGACGGAAAAGGGGAAAGGAAAAAGACGGAGAAAGTGGGGGCTTTAGAGGTGCAGCTCCCAGAACAGCCAACTCCACTTGGGCGACAGAGCACAAGGGCGCAGGGTCCAGCAGCACTATTTGTAACGTGCTCAGGGCCGTGCAGCGCATCACCACGCAAGTTCTCGGCGGGCGATAACTTGCTAGTCCAGGCACCACGATCCGCCGTCCCTCCACCGGCTGCGCACAGTGCGGTCGCCGATTTCACCAGTCGCGACCAGAACAGAAATACTTGTAATACGGGTACAAGTAACTTACAGCCACACATGCACAGAGTTGCAACAATCTTGCTATGTATGCATTGCTATCTTACTTTACTGCTTCTACATAAAGTCATCGAGTACTCGTGACTGTGAACCACGCTGGTGATACTCATTGCGCAAAACGCTTCACTGGCGTAAATGGGTAGTTTTTTTTTTTACCGACACCCGGCAGTGCCCAAAATACATCGTCGGTGGCGCCAGTAATTGGTGCAGCGCACCGTCGGCGTCCACCGTTGGCGAGCTCAGTTTTGGTGGGACCGTTCGAGCCCCTCCGCCATGTTGGAAAGCATGGCCAGCCGCCAATACTCGTACAAGCGTTTTCGCCACCATCTGAACGGCCGGCGCCCGCGAGTACAGGAAAAAAGGAAAAGAAGCGTATTCTTGTTCTGGTTCGTCCCGACTACCAAAACGCCCATCCTGGCGTCTCGCCAACCAGCTGCTGTAATTGAATTGTTGAGGGCAGGCGCACGCGCATCGGATAAGGCGACAATGCGGCAGCCGGGTGGGCAGTCGTTTTCTGTTTCCCTGTTGGTTTACGAGTTGCTTTCGGGGAGTATTATTCGCTACTATGCCCCTTCCTCTCCCCCCACGATGACCCTGGCACGTCTGTTTACGGAGTAGCCTATGGTTATCGTGTGGTCAGCGTGCCACCTCCACACCTACTTCAGGCGAACCAAGGGGAGCTTTCGACAATGCGGAAGTCCAGCCCGACACCTGAGCGCACTAGCCACCAAGCTCGGCGCAGCGAACGCACGAGACGCCACGAGTGAAAGGAATCGGGATGAGGAACTGCTAGGCAATACTCGAAAGCAAGCGAAAAAGAGATGTAAAAATGTGTAGAGCTATAAGCAAAGTGCAAGGAGAGATAAGAAACGCGAGAGAGCCAGCTAGCAAAGCGGCCTCCCTGTGTTCTCCCATATGCAGACATCACAACGCGTCCGGTGCAGGCGCCGCTTTCGTCTCTCAGAGAAGGTCAGCAAGGCAGGGCCGTACGAGTACTCGTACACGAGCACAGTATCTATGCACGGCCCTGCCTCTTTGGCTGGCTGGAACCGCACGAAAGTCGGTTTCTGCAAGGTACGAACCGCTAAAGCGCCACCCTAAGGCCGTAACCCCTGGGCACCTTGTTAGGCTAAGCTAAATATGGGACTAGCGTTCTGTGAGTCGACCGTGAACCCCTGCACTAGGTGCAATCAGGCACAGTCACGCCGTCACGTCTACTCGTAGGACAGCTCTGTTGAACACCAGAGGTACGAACAATATGCAGTGATCATACTCCGTGCTCGTACTGCATACGAGCACAGGCGCGCACACGTATGTACGAGTACGGCCCTAACTCGTATCTTACGAGTTAAAGCCCCGCAGGATGATGTGCCCTCGATTAGCGCGAAAACCCAACACAACAAAAAGTATCTTCTTGTAAAAGCAGCAGACTACAAGTGTGAGTAAAGGTGCGGGCTCATGGGAATACGAATACTCGTACTCGTAAGATACGTGTCGCATTACTTGTACTGAGGAAGACGTGGATTACTCCAGCATCTTTGCAAGGTGGGTTGAATCTTGACCCGATTCCGTTGCCGTGCCGGTGCGTTTCGCTGACTTTTTTGTTTCAGGGTGAGTGCGGCTCGCTGCTAGGATGTAACCTCTCCACGTCAGTCTCGCGGGAAAGGGGGGAAACGCACTGGACGGCCAAGCCACGGCCGTCTCGTGTCGACGCCATCTCGCCGCCGGCCTGCCGATCGGTTGCGCCTGTCCTCACGCGCCCAGCACACGAGACACACAAAGCGCGGCGCGTTCTGCGCCAATCGGCTTGGTGGTTGGTCGCAGGCCGTTCGGGAAGAGCTGGTGACCCAGGGTTCACCACTAGGGAAGGAGTTGGTCAGTGAGCCCCATCATTCCTGCGGCTTGGCCGGACTTTTTAGCGGGAAGCCAGAAAAGGGGGAAGCAGCGTTAGGCGGCGCTGCTGCAGGTACGAGGAAATGTGGGAATCGCCAAGACAGGGGTAAGATACCAAGCACGAGTACAAGTATCTTGGAGGTAGGATACGTAACATAAGATACATACTGGAAGCAAGAACTTGGACTGGACGGGCTTCTCGCCAATCTGCCGAGCGACCAGACGAGCTTCTGCGACGACTGCCAGGGCGCGCAGCCGCGTACCGGTGCTGGGAAGACATGTGCGAGTTCAAGTTGCCTGACCATAGCTGATCCCTAACAAAACGGGCAGTCGCCTCTTTTGCCGCCTGCACCGTACTCGTAGTGCTGCGTGATCCTGGGCGCAAAGCCGGCGACGTACGAGTACTCATACTCGTACGGCGGGCAAGGCGATGCGGAGTACGAGTACAGAACGACAAAGTCGCAAACGGTGAGATCAGAGTACTTGTACTTGTACTCGTACTGTACTCTACTCATACGGCGCTCGTCATCGGAAGAAAAAAAAGCAGCCTTGTTTCGACAGCCTAGGTCTTACCCCTTTTCGGTCTGGTCCAACAACGGGGGCTCGCTGATGTGGCAGGCGCCGATGTGGCACGCTGCACTGCCACCCCCCCAAACACAGGGCGGCAGAGCGCCGACGGGTGTGCGCGGATGGGTGCCTATGGGTGCCCGCAGAAGCGCGTTTCGCTGTCTTTTATGCTGAGACGCCTGGTATGGACCGGGGTTTGTCTGTACGAGTCATTGGCACTGGCCACCATCGTCAGCGCCGGGGCCTGGCTGACGCGAGGGCGGTGTGCGAGTATCGTAGCCGTCTCCATCAAGATCCAGCCCCGAGGTTTTTTCAGACTCCTGAGTACTTGTCCGTACCCTTCTTCATAAGCATCGCCTGCGTCCCCCGATGAAGTGGCCATTTTCGAGAGGATCGTCCGGATCACACCCCTGCAGAAACAAATGGCACCTGACCCGAGTTAACCGCCTGGGTTAATACGAGTACTCGTACGGAGTATATCTTGCCGTCTCCTGACCACTCCCTCTAGCAGGGGTGCTCGCCGAGGCTGATCTTGTATCTTGCAAGTATGCAGATCCGATACAGAGCGAGCTTCCCTGCCGGGGTCGCACGCCACAATGGAACGCCGGCAGCGAGAAAGGGAACGGCTGGCCGTGCTCTGTATGTTTACCAGATACCCGTACTCGTATCTTGTTTCAAAAGGCCACTGGCTACGATACGGCCGCTCTGTACCGCTCGCTTGGTCGGGCACATCTCGGCGCACCGACCATCTGGACACAAGACTACGCAAGTACCACGACTCTGTACTGGTGTTCGTATCTTACGCTGAACCGGGTCTCACTTGTGTGGCCTTATGAACAAACGTGAGTGCGAATGACAGTGACATTGGCGATCTCCCATGCGTAGCCAGAAATCGCCCGTGTCCATTCCTAGTAAGTATACAAGTACGAGTTCCCTATTGTACAAATGGCTATTCACGATGACGCGGCATCAAGCCTGCCCTGACGCATGTCCCTTCATCTCCCACTGTATGTATACATATACCGTAGCTACCGGCAGCAGAGCAGGAGCAAGAAGGATAGTCCACCGATGCAACAGTCTACCAAATGCTGCTGGTCATCGCCCACCGTGTCCAATTCAGGCGAGTGGTCGCTACCTCTACAGGATCGCATTTCGCGCCCGTTTCCGCGCGCTCCCCAGCGCCGAGTGTGGCCGGTCGTCGCGCTCCCGCTTGAGCTTCTCGTCCAGCACGCGGGCTGTACATACGTGTTAGCGCTGAAGCAACAAGCAAGATCAAGCAACCAGATGTTAGCCACATACTGAGAACGTCGTAGCTGAACTGCGGAAACTCGAGGCAAAGCGCCTGGAACTCGGCCTCGGCCTCGGCCCGGAGAGTGTGGCTCCGCGTCGCCCAGAACTTGGCTACCGGGCTGCGCACCACCTTGTCGTCCGCCGCTGTGTATTCGTATACATACCGCGCGTACGCGATCTCGCCCTTGGCCGTACTGTTCACACAATGGATCTTTGACGAGGCCAGCGCCTGCAATTGCGGCAGCTCCAGTTGACCTGCCAGGGTGTATACCCGCGCGTGCTTCAGCAGTTGCTCGCCCGTCTCATCCACATCCGGGACATCGGGGTCAGCCTCTAGTTGGTGCGCGTGGCCCACAGCTTTGCGCGGGAAGTAGTCGCCGGTATAGAGATATTCGAGGAAACATCCAATCGCGTCGAGATTGTGGTGTGTGAGGTCAATCGAGCGCGGCTGTAGAGCGTCAGTCGGTATTTTTGTCTCCAGCCTCTCTCGTTGGGTCCTGCCTTTCCGCAGAAACTCACGCTCTCGTCGTCCGTGAAGTCAGCGCATAGCTGGGCAAAGAACGGGCTCTGCACCAACAGCGCCTGATGCGCCGTCAGAACCACCGCCCCCTCGCCCTCACCCACGCGCAGCGCTACCACCGGGCTAGCCAGAAACGTCGAGAACCCTATGCGCTTCGCTGCCTTCTCCTCGCTCGTCGCACTGGCCGCTTCGCCGGGCACTATTGCCGTGCCGTCGACCGTTGCGCCGCTATCGCCACCGCCCTGCGCTGCTTCTGGTGTCGCCGCACTGGCTTCACCCGTCTCCGTCATCTCCACGTCGGCCGTCACCTCCCTCTCCGTGTTGCCTTCCTGTGCGTTTTCGGACGCCATGCAAATTGCTGGTGGTGAGGAGAACAAGAACTGGCCGAGGGGTAAACGTAAACAACGCTCGCACTAGCCATGTTTTAATTTAAATGTCAGGCATTCAGCACAGACCCACCAGGTAGCACGGGCGACTCATCTGCAGTAATTGTCAACCGCAAGATCTACCAAAGGCATCCGGCTACTACGAGACATCGCAGTTTAGACCGCAACAAGTCTAAGTAACTATAACAAGCAGGTTACGTGTGCGGGGTATACTCGTACTGCGCTGGCCTTGCCTATTAGGTGTGGTTACGAGCAGACCCCAACACCAGGCAACTGGAGCGATGCATACAGCAAGTGCAATAGCTCAGTACGAGTACGCGTACAATAAATGGTCATTCAATATAAAATACTGCCGAGTATAGTTTCTAATACTCCTTTTCCAATACCCACCACTTATAGGTTGGCTTTGTAGTGCATCTACTCATAAGTGAATTAACACTGATAAACCATGTCCGGAAGGGAGCGGTGCAATACGATACAACATACGGGATCCTGTTGTAGTCCAAGTGCACTGACTGAATAGAGTATAAGTATACTTAATTTCTTAGTCGCAGTCTGTGTTTTGCTCGCGGGCTGGCACCTCATGAACATAAGTGCCTTTGTGCCTTACTCCTCTGGGAACTGTTCGAAGATACAGTCAAGATACAAATATACTGTGAGATACAGTACATACATACTCCTGTATCTTATCTTACACGGGGAATGTACGCCCAGCTTGGCCGAGCGTCTACTCGTCAGGGCCACTAAAGCCGTTCTGGCAAACGTAGATTTAACTCGTGGAAAGGTCTTCTGTTATCACTATTAATATGAGGGCATCGCAACCCAGACTATATGCAGGAGTACACACTCCGTATGTATCTTATCTTGAGATATCCATGAACGATATATACTGGCACAATGGCAGTATCTATAATGATATCTTATATCGCCCTGGAGATCGGTTGTGCTGCTGAAGTCTAGTCCGTACAGTAACCTGAGTGCGACAGCATGTTCGTCCTTGTACATAGGGTAAATTAATTCTTTGTGGGTCTGCTGTCACGTCACTCCCTTACTCCGTACTCTGAAGAAAATGCAACCCAAAGGGGGGGAAAGAAGATAATAGAGATAGTTGGTAAGGACAAGCTCGGAGAAAGAGCTGAAAACCAGGTTTGGGGATTCCCCTATTCATTAGTCCCGATCTGTCCACGAGTGCGAGATGGGCCAGCAGTACTGCAGGGGCGGCGCGGCTCAAAGTACGGCGCGTATCCTACAGATTATAAGACGCGAGCGGGAGCTTGAGCCTGTTTTCTGCATGTCGCAAGGCGCATTTCAAAGGAGAAATCAGCTTCGGTCGCCACTCGAATAATGGTGGGTGGTAAAATACAACGTAAAATACTATTATGTAGACGGCTGGCCGTTTTAGGCGTGCAGAGCGAACTGTACGATACTCGCAGGTGGGCCAGAGGGGCTAGCATGCCCAGAAAATAGGTGCCAGCTAGAGGAGCGGCTGAGACTGCCTGCCAATGAGCCTTGTACGAAGTGGGGCCACACTGTAATTTATCCTCACCCTGCCGCCCCTTCACTGGCTGATCTCTTCAACAGGCTCCGCCTACGTGTGCCCCTGCGTTTGAATTTCGTGTGCTTCATTCAGCCTCACAGCCCTTTCAACCCACTGTGCTACTCACACGATATCTTGCAAGTACTCGTACTGATACTGGTAACGAGAAAGGGAGAGGGAGTGCCTGCGTGCCGTACATAAAAGCACGTTGTAGATAAACCCGGCTGGGTTGGACAACTTTTTGAGCAAGCTGTCCGGGTTCTCAATGGCCTTTTCGAAGCATGTCTGCCTATGACCCAACGTGAATTGTGAACCACACATTGGCAGGGGGCCTATCACCGTCGTCTGGCCCGCACGCGCCTCCACCAACGTCAAACTGCCCCAGAATGCCAAGATGAAAGATACCATAGCGTGGCCAACGGTGCCAGCCGGGTTTTCTGCAAGGCACATTTAATTTAGACAGCAGCGGAGGAGTCGCATTTTTACAAATCTAATTACGGGACCTTTGTAAGTCGTAAGTCGGAGGAGGTGCTCGCTCGCGATTGGGTGTGCAATGTCTGCCTTGGTGGCAGGGGCGTCCTCGTTCTTTGGTGCCTGCCGCAGTCCCTCATCGAATATAAATATGAGCATGATAACCTCTGTTCTTTCACCTGTTTTTCGCCTTCACAACCAACTTTTTTTTGTCGCTCATTTATCATACTTCTTTCCAACCTCGGCCAGCCTTTTCACCTAACTAACCAGCTCCTACAAGTTACTCTCTTTTTCTATCCCAACACCAGCAACATGTCGAACGGCCCGATCAACGACAAGGACATTGAGGACTGGAAGAACCGGTTCAACGGAGTACTGGCCAAGCCCTCGGAACACGTCAACCAGCGCTCTCCCGATGACTCCCAGTCGTGGCACGAGGCCTTCTTCGGCTGCTGCAGCCCTATCGACCTGTGTCTGATCAGCTGGTGCCTTCCCTGCGTTACCTTCGGCAAGACGCACCACCGTATCCGCAAGGATGCTAACCTGGAGGGCTATGAGCCCATCAACACTTCGGTAAGTTTCCCAAGTAATCTCACGGCATGACCAAACCCCTCTGACCGGCAGTGCCTGATGATGTGCGCCGCCGGCTGTGTGGGCCTTCACTGGATCCCGCTGTCTATGCAACGCGCCGACATCCGTGAGAAGTACAACCTGCAGGGAAACTGCCTCGTCGACATTGCCACAGCGTGCTGCTGCGGCCTCTGCGATCTCGTCCAGCAAGAGAAAGAGGCAACTTACCGCGAGCCTCTCCAGGGCGGCATCAAGAAGCAGTACCAGTCCAATAACGAGATGACTTATCCTGGTGCTGCCCCCCAGTAAGGGTCTGGAAACAGCTTTGCTATTTTGCGTTCGATTTGGCATTCGCCGTCTGGTCGATCTATTTTTTGCTTTAATCATTTCTGGTTATATCCTGTACTCAGTTGCTTCATGTAGTCAACCATTCATGGACAGAAAATACAAGCAACCCTGCACCGTTCTGCAAGTATAACGTTCGGCAATACGTCGTTTCATGAATGTTACCAACAAGTTACTCACGTCTACGGAGTAGGGTAGGATACTCGTACGACGGCTGGGGAAGATTCCCGAATTGGAATAGACCTACAGTCAGTAACGCAATGGGCCCCAATTCCATTTCCGGCATCCTGGGCGAGTGGCTTCCGGCCTTGGCGATTGTTTCGCATTTTGGATATATCGCGCATTCAACTAAGCTGGTAGCCCAAGTCGGCGCCCCCTTTTCTGCATCTCTTAGGCGGAGCCATGGTTCCAGACTTCCGTCTTTAAAATGCTGGCCGTTGATACAATCATGCACAGAGTTATCTAACAAGCTTACCTCGCCGATGCCGATAGTCTTCGAATATTCAGATTGTGCTGCAAGCGGGCACCCAGTGCTGAGACCCGTTGATAGAAACATTATCATCCAGATTTGCAGCAAGCGCCATGGAAAGCGGCCCACGAACCACCAGATGAGAAGTCGACCAAAAGTTTAGTTTCACTGGACATCGAACTCTCACAATCATTTTTGAAGGTTTTACCAGCACGCTTGCTGGAAGAGGACACCACAGCAGCACTTTCATCTGTAGCTTCTTTCATCGATAAGAAACAGCCGAACGGCTGGCGAGGGCGTAGACGTACAATATCCTGCTGCCTCATTTTGTAGCTACAGACTTCCATAAAGATTGATGACACTGCTAATGAAATTCTTGACACCCCTAACTTGGCTGAATAACACGTGAGTGGTTTGCAAAAAGTTGTGGCTAGTTAATTTAGGACGACGCTGGCATTAACGGGCGATCTGCAAGCAGCAGACTTCAAGGTGATCGCTCGCAAGATCTCAGGAACCGAAGTACAAGACACGAATAATGGTACTTAAGGCGGGACCTATGAGAGGAAACGACTTCATGGCGCCCGTTCCGGCTCTTGGTCCTGTTTCCTGGTTCCAGGAGACTGGCGACTACTCATGCTGATTGAGGGTCGCTTCTTGACGCATGAGACGAATGTATCGTGTAATAAAACAATGTTCGTAAGCTGCAGGGATAGCATTGTAGATAATACTAGCCCGTAAAGATTCTCTCATCTTGTCGTCGAGCGTTATGCAGTATGTCCGGCCAAACTGTGCAATAATTTACTGCAACTGGGATCAGAGTCGCTGAAAAAAATTGGGTAGTAAGAGGAGCAGAGGTCGTTAACGGACCCAGGCGTCAGTAGGAGTTGGCAATATCCTGGGCTCTTCAACCTATTACTTGGCGCTTCCTACCGTCAACTGGCTAGTATCTGTCTGGTGTGACATACGGTTACACCTCTACCGACCATCGATACTGCCTTCGACCGCAAGTCCGACTCTGATCGCTGCCACGGACATTAGCCCGCGCGCTGTAGTCGTTATTTCTGGCCGCGGTTCTGTTGTCGGTCCTTCTGGCGGTTCTGCTGGGTGACGGTGACTCTCCTCTGGCGTCGGCAACCAGCTATGAGGCGTCATGTCACTGTTCAAGAGGCCAGCTGTCGCTTACGATGCACACACAACCGACCACTGTCCTGACTGACTCATGCGTGAAAGATGTACGTCTGCCCCCATGGCGCCCCCCTTGCTCAGTCTCGAAGCCACGCCACTACTCATCATCTTTCTCACCCATCGCTTCTCCTTAAATACCTTGAGCTCCGCTTGGCCTGGCCTCTTGGCGCTATACTCCGTCTTCGTGCTGCGTGCGCCGCGCGCGCCGGCCGCCACGTCGACGCTAATGATAGTGCTCACCTGTCGCTGCGAAAAGGCATTGCGGCTGAACTGCGATTCTTCTGTTCCCGGGGCCTGGCCGCCCAGCTGCGCCACCGCCACCAAGACAACCCCCTCGTTTTCTGCGTCGTCCGCCTCTTGCGCCCTCTCGCCCTGGGTGTACCACGCCTCCCGGTCATAGCCTCTGGAAGTCGACGAAGACGACATAGTGATGTGGAAAGTGTCCCGCCTCTCAATTGGTTACTGTTCTTGCACGCCATCGAGTGGCCCAGCTGCACCAGCGACTTTGTCCATCTCTGCTGCGCATAACAGCCATCGAATATCTTACTTCCTCCTCCTCTCGCTCTCTAGGACCGGAACACTTTAGCGGCGCAATGGCCAACTCCTGGTTCGGCCGCAAATCGCTTACCGTACGCAACAAATGAAAATGGTGGTGCATTAGCCAGCGGGTTTGCAGGCCGTTTGACATTGTCGTGTGTATCTTTTTTGACTTTGCTTCCATAAATAAGTACAAGAGGTCTGTCGTGAATCGTATTCCGCGTTCCTCACGCAACCAGTGTAACAAAATGGGAGAGCCGGTCCCAATCATTCCACAAATCCAAATCGGAGTGTGTTCGGCGGCTGCTCTGACACGCCTGGCCGGAAAGTCCGGCCGCCGCGACATGACCAGGGCAAAAGAAATGTCAAAAGTGGTTCGGGCCTACATAGATGGCCAGTCCCTCTTGTTAACACGGGCGTCTACAGTATGTAAGCAGCCGTTTTTGGCGCAGCCGGCCCAGGCGGGAGAAGCCGCCGGAATTGAGAGAATAAGACTACTTGGGTTGGGGTGACTTGTGTCAGCCCCAGCCCCAGTGGGCACCGCCACGGGGCTTCACTAAGTAGATAGACTGTATTATTACGGACTATTATCCTGGGGTTTTGCTGGGTACTGTACTGTAGCTACGTCGTAGTTCGAATCTGCCTGGCAGGGCTGATTTCACTAAGCCACAGCGCGCCCGGACTTTTCCGGGGCAGCGGGGGATACAGCCTCAACGCTTATTGGAGGGCCCCGGCTGCCTCTCAGCAGGCACATCTAGGCTACGAGCAAAGAGTCATATGGACGGCTCCGTGGACCAGTCCCCGCCCGAGCAGTTTGCCTGTCGCCAATGGCGAGTGACTCTATCGGCGCCACAATGGCTAGACCCTTCATGCGGCTCAACGGCATTGCGCTTGTCTAGGCATTGTCCGTTACGTCAATGTGTACAGGGTGGAGAGCAAACGAGTCCAAGCCAGTGAGCGCCTGCGATGACGAAACCGTTTTTACTACTGTGCCCACCGAGATGGGCAGAGTGCGCGGCTAGATCAAGTGCCGTTACTACGTACAAACAGACCGCAATTCTGTAGTGCTATCGCTTACGGACAGGATCTGGGGAGCCTTTGTCCCGCCATTCTTGGCTATTTTTCCGGATCTTGTTTAAGGTGTGTGTCGGACTTCGTCATCAGCCTGCACAAAATGTGTGGGTGTGGTGATGTCTGGTCGTGGTGGTGGCAAATGCCCTATTGAGGAAATCGGTATGACGAAAAAGAAAAAAGGCGCTCGTCGGTTGCAAGGGGCTGCGTGCCGGTCGCGGCGATTTTGCTAGGCACATGAATGCATCGTGCTATCTGGCCTCTGGGCGTCTCACCAGATACGCCAATTTCTCACCGCAGCCAGCGGCATTCAGAGGGAGTATTCCGTACTCGGCAGCCTCTCTAGGCTGCCAAGAGATCATGCGGATGATCGGATGGCCCAGCAGGCGCCGAAACGAATCTCTACGACCCGTGTTTCGTTTTGCTTTGATGGACCGCTTTGAACGGCCCTCGTGCAGGTCTCCACTCTTGGCCTCCTAATAGTAGCCTGTTTTGTCTCGCGCCTGTTGGCCGCGACCATTCTCGTATGCGCAGAAGCGCCTTCGCGTCCTGGTCCTTTGAACGCTCGAGTGATTGGATTCTTTGGAAGCCTTTTTTTGCGTAAAATGGCCTGTTTCTTGGCCGCTTGCGGTTTCGCGATTGTGGCCGCCGGCCCTTACTTCTCTGCCTAAAATAGAGAGCGCTACAAGAATGCACAAGAATGGCCAAGAGAGACCCGAACCATTCTGTAGGCCTGCTGACTAGAGCCCATCCACCATCGACTGCAACAAAACGGCCCCCGGGTTGCCTCTGGTAAATCCTTCACACCATCTCCTGCCATGGGAGTCACCAGGCCCCCCATCCACGACCCCCTTTTTGCCGTGACGGCCCTGGACTACGCTAGCCCGATTAGGACTCGGCTTGGCTCCGCCCTCTAAGACACCAAAAACCTTTTCTGCAGTGGAGGGCGGAGCCCCAGGCAGCGACCAGGCAGGCCTCACCCTCCTTGACAAGCCGCTGCCCATTGACTGGGCAAAGCGCTGCCAGTTCCTGCATGGCAGCGGCGCCAGTCCCATCTTACAACCTACGGAAGAAAGTATAAGAGTAGAAACACGTCCGCATCTCAACTGCACTTTCCTCTCTTGTCCATAGCGACTGCCTTTTGCAGATAAAACACCTGGCATTCCTGTTCTCCATCCCTCCAATTCCTCCACCCTCACTCTCCACCATTCTCCTCCTGCTTGCAGCCTCATTCCGCTCCACGCTCGTCTTCCTCTATCCCCGAACCAGCGCACTGCCACGGCCTCTTACACCACCTATCGTGGTCGACTTACCCCATGTCTTTGAAAGCCAGTTGTGACCATCGTCTTATACCCAATACGGCCGATTGACAAAGGAAACAACCCGCCCGTCATTGCCTACAACTACCCTTTGATTTGACCATACCATTTTCCGCTGCCCACTTTCCAGCAACATCTCGCAACATCCTGCAACACCTCGCAACACGCAACGCTCGGCTCTCTGGCCTCATTCAGTAGCGACAGTCAGCTTTACAATCTCCCTAGATCTCCCAGACTCCCATCACCATGTGTGTCCGGAACATCTACCACAACACGTACGGTGACGGGTCGAAAGACATCACCGAGCGTGTTGATTCGTGCTCGCCAGGTTATATGTGCCCCAACCCTCGCATTATTGAGTTCAACCGCAACTACAAGCCCTCCCGTCGTGAGGTTCGCGGGGGCCGCTCTGTCCCAGCACAGCACCGGGTCCTCCCACCCACACCGCGGTCGCTATCACCATCGAGCCCTCGATTCAGCGACCGTCGCCACTCTACCGTCTTCCAGGTGCCCGAGCCGCCCAAGTTCATCCGTCCCATCCCCATCCAGCGTCCTGGGACCAACGTGCCGCGCGGAATGGAGACGCCGCCTATGGAGCGCGGCCGCGGCCCCATCATCGTGGACAGCCGCATGCCGCGGATCGTGACCAGCGGCAGCCCGCCGGCACCTGTCGAAGTGATGGAGCACGCCTCGTCTCCGCGTCTGCGCCGCCGCCAAAGCTTGCATCGTCACGAGGACAATACGTTTCTCAGCCCTCACCGCCACCACTCGTCCCGCTCTCCGCCCGGCTACGGCTCGGCCGAGGACGACAAGGATCGTGCAGAGCGCCGTCACCGCCGCCGCGCGGCGCGCGAGCGTGCCTCTGTGGAACCGTCATCAATGCCGTCTATGGGCAACACAAACGTGTTCGGTACCTCATACGAGTCACCCTCCTCAACTGCCTCTAGCTATGGATCTACGTCAGCCAAGCTCCCCTCGGCCACCTCGGCCGCAAAGAAGGAGCTGCGGTGGGCGGATGATCAGCGGCGGCGACAGAACGAGCGTATCGAGCAGCGGCCCAAGCTTTCTCGGTCGCAGTCGGTCAAGGCCAGTGCGAAGCCACAAATCGAGATCAAATCCATCTTGAAGAAGAGCAGCAGCCGGCCGGCTTCCCCGACAACGCCGCAGACGCCACCGAGGAGCCGTCGGGCATCGATGTCGGTGTCGCCTGGCACGGACGACCTCGTCGGCTCGTTTGCAGGGCTGGGCATCCGCGACCACGGCACGTCGTCGTCCCACCGCCCGGCCGAGGTCGGTACCGATGAGTATTTGGAGCGGCTACGTGGACGCTTCAGCCGGCCACCCCGAGTGTACATCGCGGGTGGCAGCTTTCGGAAGCGGTCCGAGGTCTGGTACCCCGAGGAGCGGCGCTCTCGTTTCATGTAATGGAATTACAGCAGCGTACTGTAGTTTTCCGAAGTACCCTGCTATTTGGGTGGTTATGCCTTCGAATGCTGCCGAGATACAGTACATAGACAAACAAGACACATTTTCTTGATAAGACCCTTGTTCCGATCTGACTGTACCGCTATCATTGGCCGGCTGCCTTCGGAGTACTTGGTAGAGATGACTCAACACCGAAAACTAGCGCACGTAGACCTGCATGATACGGTCGTAGCGCGGCGGCGGCAGGCAGCTCGCCGAGGACGCAAGGAGCCGCTGCTGCCTATGACCGAAATCGACAGAGAGCGGCGACCGCGATGGGTCAACGGGAACACACCCTCGCGGGATGCGACGATGGGGCTATGTGACAGGCGACATCGTAACCTGCCGTCGGCGGGATACGAGGGCGAAAACTGGCTTGTGCCACACAAGAAGAGCAGAAGGGGGGGAGGGGCGGCACGATGCAACCCTTTAAGCTGCGCGGTCAGCTGCCACCAAGGCCAACCAGGCTACCGTCGGGATGGGCCCACCAACAGGACTTTTTTATTGACACCGAAGAGAATGTCTGGTTGTCTGTTGGATGTGGAATTGACGGCGTGCGGACAAGGGAGATTTTGGTGAGGGGGCTCCGTTTGCGAAGAATAATCAGACTGGGTCACCCACGACCTGGCAGTGCGCGCACCATACTTTGCGGTTACACTGCTGCTCTTTGTTCCAAAGTGGTAGCTTCAGGTCGACTTTCGTAGGGTTAAGCTCAAAGTGCAGCCGCGCTGGACTGCGTCGCTGGCCTGGGCATCGTTGACCGCATGGAGCCCAGACCGTGCCAAGTCGTTCGCCAGAGTGGGTTGCTAAACAAAGATAGTGTGCCGCCCTATGGGCACGAGTAACTGATGCGACTGTTGAACTCTATAATTGTGATATTTCGTAAATGCTTGAAGCTTTAACGTTAGGCGTTGCTGGTGCCATGTGCCGCTGCCCTTTACAAGGCCCGAGCCACATCTCCAGGGCAGTTCACCCCCACCGGGCCACTAGCTGATCCCGCTTGGCGCTGCCCTTGCCTGTCGCGGCTAGGCCTTGGGTGACGGCGTCGAGACGGGTACGCATGTGGGCGACCTCGTCCGCCATGACGACGATGGAGCGATCAATGTCCGGGTCGAGCAGCTGGACGGGAGAAAAGGGAGTCTCGGCGAGGACAGACTCGCGAACCAGCCAGAGGGCGCGGCGGCCGTCCGCCAGATGAGTGGCGACGTCGGCCTCCAAGGCCTCTTGCACATTGGTGGCGACGCCGTCGGCCTTTGCCTGGCGGTTGGTCAGGGTGGCCTGCAGGGCGAGGGCGTTGGTGCGGGCGGCCGAGTCGCCGGCAAGATCTCCGTCGTCATCGGGCACGGGCAGCACGAGAGCCAGGTTTTGTAGCAGCCGTTCGAGGGGTGGGATGTCAGCTGGGGGACCGAAGCCGGAGGAGCGACGACGGCGGACGGGCGAGGCCAGCGCGCCATACATGGACCGACGGCGCCGCGACGGCGAGCCCGTGAGACTGTACCCTCGGTCGTCGGGGCGGCGAGCTGGCGGCGTTGGCACAGCCATCTCGGCGCGGGCGGCGGCGACGATGGCTGTGGTCGCAGCCTGGTGGGCGTTGGACGTCTGGATGCGGGCTGTGAGAAGGGCAACCTGCTCGAGAAGAAAGTCGAGGCACTCGTCGACCTGTGTGTGTTTGCGTGTCAGTATGGCACAAACGGCCCTTGCAGAGGAGTGCCTCTCACATAGTCGAGCGCCAGCAGCGAGCGGTCGGCGTGGCGCCGGCTCTTTCCCGAGAGGTATCTCAGGGCCGGATCGAGGTAGCGCTGGTCGACGGACATTTGGGCGACGGGCAGGATTTCGGCGTAGAGCGACTCCAGCTCGTCCTGCAGCGCGGCAGCGGCGGCCTCGTCTTTTCCGGAGCCGGCTCGCGGCGGCCGGGCCGCCTCGGTCGTCGCGGCGGCCTCGGCTGCCTCGAGGTAGACGCGATCGAGCCGGGTGCGGATCGTCTCAACGGCGTGCTGGATCAGACGGAGACACACGTCGCGCAGTTGGGCCACGGCCTGCGGCTGGGCATCGTCGTCGTCCGGGGCCGTCAGGGCGCGGCCCAGCTTCTGCAGACTCAGCAAGAGGCGGTCGTCGGAGCGGCAGAGTCCATCGACCATGCGCTGGGCGTATCCCTCGGTGCCGCGGCCTTGCTGCTCCAGCTCGGAAATACGGCCATCCACGCTGCGCGCCAGCTGCTCTACACCAGCGCGCAGAGTCTCCCTTCGCGATGTCCACTGCCGACGGTGCTGCGCCTCAAACGCTGTCCGCGCCTCGGCCGCCTGCTCGGTCGTCCGCACGAGTCGCGACACGGCATCTGTCTGGTGCTGTAGCGTCTCGGTCTGCTTGATCACCACTGCCGTGGACCGCTCCAGCACTTCCACCGCCGCCCGCAGCGAGGCCTCTCGGACCGGCAGCACAACCGGACCGCCGTCGGGCGCTGGTTCCAGGTCCAGGCCTGCGACCGCCTCGCTGTCCTGCAGCGCGGAGAAACTGGTCTCATCTCAGCCATGACATCTACAGCCACGACTCAGAGGGGGGGGCACGCGGCCACGTGAGATACTTACAGCTCCAACTCGTCCCGCGACAGAAGTGTGTCGTCGGTCAGATGCACTTCAGCCCAGGCACAAAAGGCCTCGTCCCGCACACAGGCCTCGATGGCCGCATTGTCAAAGGATCCGTGCGAGCGAATAATGCCCACGAGCCTCTCCTTGGACATGTCGATCGGTGGCCGGCGGATCGTCCATATCCCGGTTGCTGGCTGGGTGGTTGTTGTGTTGACTTGGGCCAAAATAGTTTAGACGGGGATAATTGTGGCTGTGCGAATTGTGGCTGTGCTTGGAGACAAGCCCATGGCGGCGAGCTTTCCATCGCACAACGCTGGGGCCATGGGCAACCAGAAAACGGTTGCGTTTGGGACGAGACTTGCCTATACGATGCTGATACTGTGGCCGCCCGCCATAGCCGTACATAGCCGACTTTGAGGTAAGGGCCATGGCCGTCCCATTCGATAAAGTACGAATCGACTTGATCGACAATGCATCGTACGCGTGCAACGGATGCCACCTCAGGTCCCAGCGCTGGTTTTCTCCGGTTCCGGGAATATCCGGCTCTCTGCCTGGGTGATGTCACTTTCACCCTGTCTCGGCAGAGGCAGAACACGGCGGCACCACGCCGCCCGATTCGACCGACGCCTCGAACAGACGCTGCCAGACAGGCGGCCTGGCAACACACCTCGCGAGGTGAACACGACGTGGACATTACGTAAACACGACGTGGACATTACGTAAACACGACGTGGACATTACGTAAACACGACGTGGACGGAGCCATCCGGCTTTAGAGGTATGCATCTTACGATGGGCAGACAGCATATACCCCTGTCCCCTGCCGCGACGTCCTGTTTGGTGTCAGCAAGCGAGAACGAATGCGGTGTGGAATACAGCTTTGGCGCATGCATGTCTGAAAACAAGAGGTGGGGGCAAACGAGCGCAGCGATGAAACGGGCGGCGGCGCAAATGAACACATGAAGATGCGTCCCATCTCGCCCGTCCCCGCCCCCTGCACAATCTGCACAACCGGTGGACCGTGGTACGGACGGATTGCGTGCAGGGAGGGCATGAAGGACAGCAGCCAGGCGAGGGGGGTTGGGTTTCCTGGCCTCGGCCACGACAGGCTTCCCCGGCCCCCCCTTCCCCCCTGTGGCTCGCAGAGAGGATCTGGTGCAAGCAAAAACGGCCAGATAGCGTGTGCGTGTGAGTGGATCGAAGCATCTGCGGCCAGTGCGGCCACCCAGTTGGAGGTACTCGTCTACCCGTGGCCGCGTCTTTCTTTGTTGCGGGCACGGGCTCGAGCGGGAAAGGTTGGCCATGGCGTCGGTGGGAACGACACAGAACAGGCCGACTCGGGAGGCCGGCACACCGACACACAGACACACGGACGACGTGGCCAGCGCCGTCGTTTGGCTCGGGCACCCACAGTTACTTTGCCACAAAGTGCGACATGGACGGATCGGCTGGCCCATACAAACAGCCGGGAGGAACAGAGTCCGGGCAGTGTGCCGTCTCGCGAGCGGCCAACGCGCAGCAGGCGTTGCACTTAGCAGTCAGCTCCCGCGCCGTAGTTGAGCGGACGAGAGACAAGGTTAAAACGGTGGTCAGAAATGACTGACCCGTGACATGGACGTGGGATTGCTGGCTGTCCGGGACACAGCATAGTATCGACAGAGCTGGCGCTCGTCCTGTGCGGATGCCAGGAGCATGGGACGGCACGCTCGCGCGCGACATGCTTGCCGCTGGGCCCTGCTGTTCTAGGACAGCAACGTCATACGAGGGGTGGTACTCGTCCACGTCTTCTGTTGGCAATACGCTGCCACTTCTGCTCCCAGTCTATTTCCAGCTGTCCAAGCCCTCCCTCTAGCCTGTTTTCGTCGGGCCTTTGCCGTCGTGCCTTGTGTCTGTGTTCCTTTGTGCGCAGCAATACTGGTGTGTTGTCCGCATGGATCAGGCCGCTGGTCTGCGTGGCCGCTCAGAGCCTCTACATCCCAGAGACGATCGAAGCCGAGCCGAGCTACGACCGAGCCTCGACCGGGTCAACCCTAAAGTAGAGAGACGCAGCCCGCACGCCTGCTTCGGCGTCTGGCCGTGCCGGCGCCAGGCTCCCGACTGCGCATATCAGAAGCCATCCGGGACCAGCCCTGTCAGCCGTTGGTCTCTGCTGTCGGCGACGCTCCACGACGCTCACGAGAACGACCCCCCCGTCTGTGTGTGTGTGTCCTTGTGCATGCACTGTACATGGATGTCGGACCTCTGGCTGGCAGGTATGCATCCAGGGCCAGTGCAATTAGCACAGCCAGAGCAAAAATATCTTACATTGCAATCATCCATGGCCTGGAGAACCCTGCCATTCTGTCGACATGGCCCCCCTGTCCGCTACTTGTTTTGGCCCTCCCCCTCACAGCACGCTTGCCCTATCGGCGACGATTGAAGCATGCGTACGGCGGCCTGCAAGACATCGCTGTCCGTTTCTACTCCGCCCGCAGAGGACGCCAGCCAGCAGCACCACTAGCAGCACCATCTGGCGGTGCGGATCGTGGGAATACGAGCAGGCTCGGCTGCTCAAACGCAGCTCTGCTGACCGCAGACGAATGAAAAGGCCAGGTCCGGCCTTGCCTGTCGTTTGCCCAAAGCAGAGGAGTCTGATGCAAAGCGGATCGATGGGATCGGTCAGCCGCTCGAGGCGTGTCAACGCGTGCGTTTGCCCAATCTGTTGATGGAACTGCCCTCCCGCCACCCGGAGCTGCTTCCCGCTGGGTGTTCCCCTCCCACACAGCTGAGTCTCGCTCATGCCTGGCTCCCACTCCGACGCTTCCCGCTTGTCCGGGCGGTGTCGCTGCAGACATAGAGCGAGGGCCGAGCAAAGCTGACGTCGACCACCTTGTCTCTCACCTTTTAACTGTCTTGCCTTGCAGTCTCCGCCCCTCGTCTGCCTCTCATCTGCCTCTTGTCTGCCTCCACTCTGCCTCGTCCCATATTATGTTGGCGTCGGCAAATCTCATCGTTGTCTTTTGTTCCTGCACTCCCTTTGGCCAGCGTTGATGCCTCTCACCAACGTCACAGTGTCCTCTGGTGACGTTCCCGCACGGAACCAGAACCAGAATCTCCAAGGCCCAATGTGCCCTTACCAGCTGTGGCTCGGCCGGCTGCCGGCTCTGCGGTTCCCCAGTCGTCCCGTGGACAAGTCCTTCTTGGCCGAGCTGAAAAAGAACCGGCGGCACTACTACGACGGCATCACCGCCCTTATCCTCGTCTTTGCGTCTGAGCTGTTGATTTGCGGTCTCGACTATGCCACCCGGAGGATGAACGACTTCCCGGCCCCGATCTTGGCCATGGCCCTGGTGGCTGTTGTCATGATTCTGCTTGACAGATTTGTCGTCAACGTCGACACCTTCTACACCAAGTACTTGAGACAGTCGGTAGGGATACTGAGCGGCCAGCCACGCATCCTGGGTGGAGATTACTAACATCCGCCAGACAGACTTGCTGAACAGGCACATGTCTATTGGATTCACTGTGCCGTTTACCCTGATCATGAAAGACTCGACTCTGACAGTAGAGGATGTCGGTCTTATCACGGCCGGATTCGGTAAGAGTGATTGGCTCTTTTTTTGGCCGAGAACCCCTGCTGACCAAGAAAGTCGTCACCGGCCTCCTCAGCACCTCTCTGGTATACGTTGTGTCTTACGGCGTGCAGGCTTCCATTTCGCGAGCGTCGAATGACTTCTCCGGGGTTGAGCCGGCCATGCTGGCCACGACAGAACCGGACCGGGATTACAGCTCGGCCTCGTCGACGCTGACCAACGACGAGAGCCAACAGGCTGCGAGCTCGAGGTGGTTTGGGCTGGCCGCATTCATGGCTGAAAATCCCGTGCCCGCTCTGAGTTTGGCCGGCGTTGCCGTGGTGGGCCTCCCGACGGCCCGAGCAACCGGCAGCGACACTGCGCTAGACGTATTCTTTCTCTTCTTCTTCTGGACCGGCTTGCTGGCGGTGCAGTCAGCTGTCAAGACGGCCGCGGGCCTCCGCCGACACCCACGCCGCCGTCTGGTCATCGTCACCCTTCTCAACGCCGTGCTCTGGTGCTCGCTCAGCACCATGGCCTACATGGCCGCCAAGGTGGCGGCGCAGCACACGACGGTCGCGCAAGCCCTCGCCGACTTCCGCACCGGCACCACCCTGGCCGATCTGATCTACGCTGGCTCGCAAGGTGGCGTCACGATGGGCGCCGGCGACGTCGCCACATCCATCCTCGATGCAGGCATCGTCATCTGGGGATTGAAGCTGTTTGAGTGCCGTGCTCAGCTCCTGTCACGCGCAGGCTTGACTGCCCTCCTCGTCGGCTCCGTCTTTGCCATTCTCAACATCCTCGGCGGGCCGCTGATGGTGCACGCTATGGGCCTGAGGCCCGAAAGCCGTGCACTCGCCTTTGCTGCTCGCAGCGTCACGCTCGCCCTGGCCGGCCCGGCAATGACCAGCCTCGGCGGTGACTCCGGCCTCAATGCCGCCCTGGTCGTCTTCAATGGCATCGCCTTCCAAGTCGCCATGGGGCTACGCGTCGGCCAGTGGACGGCTGGCATGGTGAGACGTGTCACACGCAGAGCTACAAGCAGGAGCGACGTGCCGTCGGATGTGCTTGCAAACGCAGGATCCGAGCAGGTCCTCCATAGCCACAAAGAAGCCGCCAGCGGTGCCGCGCCCGCCGTGCTCCACGCCTACGACATGGAGAAAAACGCCGGCCGGCCGAAGCGTGGGGGTGATGAGTGCATCGTGTCGCTGCGTGGTGGCGAAGACACGGCCACTCTCGATGCCGCCAGCCACGATAGTCTCGGCACAGTGGCCGTTGGCATGACCGTCGGCATCAACGCTGCCGCCATGGGCACGGCGTACTTGTACGAAGAAACGTCTCGGGCCGCTCCCTATGCGGCACTATCCATGACCGTGTTCGGCGTCATGGTCGTCGTGTTTGCCTCGGTGCAGCCGCTGGCTGCCTGGCTGGTGTCCCAAGTCGCCTGAGGCACCGGCGAAGACTGATATGGTCCATTTGCGCCCCAGGAGGGCGAGACAAGAAATATGATATATACCCTCATTGTATTTACGGGTTACCTTCAGGAATGGCGACTGCGACAAACACAAGCATAGAGAAATTACATGTAAACGAGAGACGTGCCAGCAGACGTGACACGGTCGAAACATAGAGTAGCACGCAGCAGCACGCAGTAACACGCAGAAGCACACTGTGACACACTGTAACACGTAGCAACACGTAGCAACACGCAGCAACACGCAGCAACACGCAGGAATACGCAGGAATACGCAGGAATACGCAGGAATACGCAGTGACATGCAGTAACAATAGCTCGCAACGGGCCGTGTCTTTGGTGGGGCTGTCAGGAAACGCCCGGAAAAGCAGCGGCTTGGCCAGTGTGAACTACGGGAAACCCGCACCGTTTCTCCGCTGTTCCAGTCGCTCTTGCCCACGTACACCGTGCTGCATCGACCCGTGTCGTGTGCCGTTGCTGGTTGCTCTTCCAACCCGGGCGGCCTTAAGCTAGCCTATGTCTGTTGTCAGCGTAGGTTAGACATGGGCAATAAGGGCAGAGCGGCCATACCGCTCAATGAGATGCAGCCCGCTGGCCGTCGAGACGATACCGCTGACCTCGCCCGGCTTCAGGGCAAAGGCCGCCTCCTCAAACTCCTTTTGCATGTCGCCCCGGCCAAAATACCCCAGGTCGCCCGACTTGCGCGCGCTGCTGCAGTCCGACTCCGACAGCGCCAGCTCGCCCAGCGAGATCTCGCCCCGCCGGATCCGTTCCTCGTAGCCCGCAATAATACCACGCGCCTCCTCCTTGCTGCGCGTGATCTCCGCTTCCCGCCAGCTCGCAGGCCGCCGGCTATCCCGGTGCTTCACGAGCAGGTGCGCTGCCCGAATTTTGCCCGTCTGCTGCGGCGCCTGCTTCTCCTGCTGGTACTGGCCCGAGTGGTACTTGGCCATGTACTGCTTCAGCTGCTCCGTATTGGTCTGTGCCGGCGGCTCCCACCGCGACGCCTTATCCACGCTGTTGAAATAGTACGGCAGGTTCTTGCTGTTGCTGTGCCGCACCTCCCAGTTCGGCGGCAGGCCGGTCTCTTCCTTCAGTAGTCAGTTAGCGGGGCGATCTTGCCGGCAGAGAAAAGCACGGAACGGCACCACGTACGCGATTTTCCCCAGACATGGTGAAGGTACTGTGGCGTCGATGCAAGAGGGTTTCGGGCGTTAGGTGGACGATAAAGGCAATCGTGGTGATGCAGGCAATTGCCGACAGAAAAATCTCAACTGTTTGGATCAGCCTGGGGGAGACCTCGTTCCTCACGGCTAGGCCAATCGCAGCCGCTTCTGCTGTCGTGGTCCTTGATTTCGGCTAGTGCGCGGGGGTGGAGCCGTCCCTATGACTACTCGTACATACTCCTTACGAGTATTTGCCACTGCAGCCTGGCCACCAACGCAATAGAGCCATCGTTAGTCATCACTCCGCCCGAAAAAGCACAGCCGTATTAAAAAAGGGTCCGACTCGTCTTCATTCTTTTAACAACCACCAAAACCTTCAATTATCCTATCGACGCCAAAATATCAACCGCCTCTTCCCGGAACCACGCCATGGCTTCACCCCAGTCAACTACGTCCCACGAGGACTCTAAAAAAAATCTCGAGCAAATCACCTTCCGATTCTGCGCCGAATGCTCCAACATGCTTTATCCCAAGGAGGACGCAGACGCACACAAGTTGCAGTTCACGTGCCGCACATGCCAGTATACCGAGGAGGCTACTTCGACCTGCGTCTTTCGGAACGTCCTGAACAACGCCTCTGGCGAAACCGCTGGTGTCACCCAGGATGTCGGCTCAGATCCAACGGTTGGTGATGCCTCTGATGCCGTTGTCCACGATGCCTCCCCTGCACCCTCTGAATCTTGTCACCCCCCCTCCCCTGGCCAGGCTGTTCTTTGTCTCTGCTGCGGCACCACCGTTGTCTGTCGTTGCTGCGGACAGCAAGTCTACTCTAGCAAGCCAGCTACCGGGCCGACCAGTCCAGCAAGCTCCTACGCTTCGTTTGACGAAACCGACTCCGACATAACTGACGTTACCGACTTGGATCTTATGGACATTCTCTATGATGGATACAAGCCCGAATTTGAAAACGATGCCGAATTCTACATCGGCTGAGGCGACGACAGCCTAAACCTTTCCCGAGATATTTTTACTTTACCTTGGAATGGGTCCACCCGCGACCGATGATAGGAGTGCCGTGCCGGGGGGGGGAGCAACGCATCGTCTGCTTTTGATTGCATTTCGCTGTACTTGCACCTTATCCCCAGCCGTACTGTCCTCCTGCATCTTGTCGTTTACTAACGCATATGCTTGCGTCTGCCAGCTGCCCCGATCGAACAAGATCTGTCCGTCTTGCAAGCATGACGAAGCCGTGTTCTTCCAGTCACAACAGCGCAGTGCCGAAACAGGAATGGTGAGTCGGCTTGCCTGTCTACCGCTGTGGGCTGCCTCGTTAACCGCTACATGCTAGAAATTGTTCTATGTGTGCTGTGAATGCGGCAACATTTTCCAGTAGCATGGGTACGATGAGCATGGTTTTACGGCATTGGGATAGCGGGTGAATCTGGAAGATTTGGGAACTCTTTTGTGGCGTTTTGTTTTTATGAGCAGCATCCCGGCCTGGACGGCCTGGAGAGGTGACTCTTGCTCATACCCAAGTTTACGTTAGACAACTAAATAATGCCAACTTTTCTACCTGCTCCGATTGTGTCTATTTTTGGTTTTCTTCTTGCTCTCCATAGTCGCGCTAGATCAACATGCCTGCTTTCGTACATCGTCATCCAACGCCCGTGACAATCCGGACAAGGCCAGACTCCGCCGTGTCGGACTGGGCGCCATCCTTCTCATATGTGCATCGTCGCCATGCTCAGAATCTTTGTCCACTTCTTCCGCTTCAGCTCCGCGCCCACCACGCCTGTTACCCGGCTGCCTACAGGGTCGCCTGCCTTGTTGATCAGCACGCAGGCGTTGTCCTCGAACCGAACCACGCTCCCATCCTTGCGCTGCACCGGGTACCGTGTCCGCACCACAACCGCTTGCCGCATGTCGCCGCGCTTGACCTTGTTGCTTGATGCGCCCGACATGTCCGTTGCGGCCATGCGGTGCTTCTGCACCACCACCACGATGCGGTCACCAATGGCCGCATGCCGTTTCTGTCCGACAATCTGACAACATTCCACCAGAGCGGCACCCGAATTGTCGATGCAGTTGAGCATCGACTGTTGCTTGTCAGTATTCTCTCCTCACACGAGATCCGAGCCCAGCGCTGGCTGTCCCACCTTTAGCTGAATCATTATTCCGGCCCTTCAGCAGGTAGTCTCTGCTGCCTCGATCTCAGATGTGCGATCTAGAACGGAAGCTGTTCGCGGTGGACGACGTCGATCTTCGCTCCCATATCGCATCACGTCGATTATCGCCGTAGATTTTTCAGTGCATCAAATATTAGTCATCCGCATTGTTGTACCACCAATCGTGTGCTAGTATGTGGACCTGTCCTCGCCGGCAGCCCGCCCCAAAATGGCTGCTTCCGGCATGCTGCTGCTGAGCCAGGCACGCTGCACATATGTGGTCCTGCAACAACAACAATAATATTCTATTTTGGGAAGCATTGTTGCGAGTTGTACAGAGTACCCGTAGTCCCCCAATTTGTCCACCAATGCCCACCACCCGTATCCTGCGCAGAGTGTGCAATAATATGGAACTCTCCAAGCGGCCTCTTCTTGAGACACTGCGATTTCTCCTTTCCAAGGCCTTGCGACTAGTAGCCTGGTGGCCCCACAATCTGCGCTGTTCTCCCGGCCAACGCTGCTAATCCCCAACACTGAGTTCCTTTTCCTCCTTTCAATTTCTTCACTCTCGAAACAGCCAGTACAAATCCGTGAGCACCAACCTTGCGTTCAATGACAGCTGGTCTCACAGTCAACACCACCCACCCGCTCTCGCGCATCTCCATTCTAGGGTGGCCACTGCGCCGCCGTCCCCTCTCTTGGCTCCTCCCCTATTCTTGTACTCAGCCTCCCATCCAGCTGTGGCTGCCACTTTTCATCTCATCACCGTTCGGCATTTGCCTACGCGTCGGACACGCCGCCACGCCCCTTGCGGCCGCCTGTTGCTATTCCCCCGCAAGACCGATGTGAGGCCAAAGTAGCCTAATTCTCACCCACACCCAACCCGTCCACTCTTTAATTACCCTTGATCTCTGCCCCTGATATTTTACGAGCCGGGAGCCCATCTCATAGCATTCTGGCCTCGCTGTCTCCCCCCTTCAGCATTCTACGCCTTGCATTATTTGCAACCCTTAGGCGCAATGCCTCTGAAATCTCGATCGTCGCCAGCCAAAAAACATGCGTTGACACTGGCTCAACTGGCCTCTTACGACGATATCTTGACAGACGCGCTCGTCGACCATGTAGGCCTAACCATTCCTCGTGACGGCCTTTGGGCTTTCCCCGTTCCCCGTGTGGTCCTCTGACACACCTACTCAGGTTTATTACTGGACGGCAATCCCGAAGAACCGTCCCAATTACCACCCCTCCCGAGGAGTCAAGGAGGAAGAAATTTCTCGTATCATCCAGACACATCTTATTGTGAACCCAGATGTTGACGTTGCGGAGGAGAAACTTCTGGCGACAAGTGGGCTGGCCAAACTTTACAGAGCGTTGAAGACGGACAATGAAAAACAGGATTTCCGACGACATATGCGCCGGTACATGCAGATATACCTTCCGGGCTGCCCGTTCGAAGTAGCTTCAACAAACCGATACACCATTTTTCAGCAAGAGGCCAGCATTTCCGCGCGGCGTTTCATCAAGTCAAATGAGACCATCAAGTATCTTTCCGGTATCCAGGTTGTCATCACACCAGAAGAAGAGGCGCAGCTATCCGAGCGCAAGAAGGATTTCAGCATTGTCATTAGCTCTCGGAAAAAGGAGGTGAACCTGTTTATGGGACCAGCTCGATTTGCGAACCATGACTGTGATGCCAATGCGAGACTCGTCACCACTGGACAATCTGGTATTGAAATTATCGCGACAAAACCAATTGGTCAAGGCGACGAAATCACAGTCACATATGGGGACAACTACTTCGGCGAGAACAACTGCGAGTGTCTGTGCAAGACTTGTGAAGATCGGCTGGTCAACGGCTGGGCTCCAGAGGAGGGCGCCGTGCCTGTTAAAAGCATTGAAGATGCTCCGATATCGAATCAGGGTTACTCCTTGCGTCGGAGAGGCGAAAAGTCCGTCAGCCGCGGCGGTTCCGAAACGCCTTCTCTCACGCCAATCGCAAGACCGAAAGTGCGCAGAACGAGGCTTCGAATTTCTGAAAATATGGGAGAGTCCGCTTCTCCGTCCGATAACGAACTTGCATTGAGAGAAACCACTGTGGGCGAGCGCCGTCGTGGCCATAGGAGGGAGGCGGGCATCTTTGCAACACCACCAATCACACCCGCCAAGCGACGGAAAACCGCTGTCGCGTCAGCGTTTGAAGAAAGAGCACCATCCACGCTCAGCGCCTGCTCGAGAGAATGCTCAATGGGCGACGACCCAACGGATGGCGAAGAAGGTAGTGGCTCTTCTCCCGTCGAACAGAGCATTGTGGTGGCCCAAGAAAACGACGAGGACGACCACTGCATCCCTGGTTGCATCCCAACTCCCGAAGCATCTGAGAACGTGTCCGACTCCGATTCGGAAGGGCCGCATCCAGAATCGGCCGGCATTCCCCGATCTTCCATAGCCGAGATGACTGGAGGCACCAACGCCTCGGAGAATGATGGTGTGCATCAAACAATCGTGGTGGCATCTATGGACACGATTTCTCTTCTTACACCAGAAGCGTTGACGGATAACGGCGAGGATGTGCGATCAATCGGCGTTTCAGATGAGCCAATCGTTGGCAGGGCTTGCAATTCGTCGACTACAGGAGTCGGAGAAGAGAGGCGGCGCGAAAAGAAGACAGCCCCAGCTTCAGTACAGGAGACTGAAGAAGCCAACGCGCCGGTACAGTCATGGCATCGCGTACCTGGCGACTACACCTTAACCCCTCTACTGCTATCAGAGCCAGAGACAGCTTGGGTATTTTGCACCGTCTGTTCCAAGGCGTTTGTCCAACGAGATGCGTACTACACACGGATGTCCTGCCCAAGGTGTGAGCGGCACTCGAAGCTCTATGGGTACCTGTGGCCAAAAACGGAGCCCGATGGGAAATCTGACAAGGAGGAACGGATCTTGGATCACCGATTGGTGCACCGCTTTCTCGACCCGGATGACGAGGCCAAGGCTCGGGGGAGGAAGCGGCCGATTGGACAGCTAGATACGAGCGCAGGCCCCGAGAATCCCCGCAAAAAGCAATGGTCCAACTGGGAGGCAGATGGCCAAACGAAACTGGGATCGGGCATTTGGCGGAAGCTGAAGTACATGAAGCCGACTGCAGGAGCGAAGAGCAGGGCAGGCAGAACGGCAAAGACAGCAAAGACGGCAAAGACGGCGAAGACAACAAAGACGGCGAATGCAGCGTAGATAGCCGAGAAAGCCAAAGTGGTCGAGATGATCCAAGTGGGTATCCATGACAAGCCAACAGCATGGCTACTAATGTTTGGAGAGCCTTGCCGTGGAATACTGCGGAAGCCGGGAATGTGGCAACGGTGATTTCCGAGGCTGGCGATGATGTACGTTTGTAATGAAGAGGCCCTTGTATGAGTAGTTAGGTATCGGATCGGTGCATATCTCGATTAGGAGTCCTGGACAGGCATCTATTAGTTGGAATTGATTGTAATAGTAAAACAGTCGAGATGTTGGGTGTGGTGCTCGGTTCCTGATAAAGCTACTGTACGGACTACATATTACTCGTACATACTCTGTATGTATGTACGGAGGAGTATCTTGACAGATAAAATTGGAGCCTGGCGATGAGATCCTGGGCTGCTCCTTCCCGTACTGGGCTAGTGGAATCGATTGGCTGTGGAGCCCAAGCTTCCCCTTGTACGGAGTACATATGTACGGTTGCTATGGCTTCGCGATAAGCTCCCTCTCTTTTGCTTTGCCCCAAGAGTCACTTCCTTCTTTTCCGCAAACACTGCATCATCCCTCGTTCATATTTCCAAATGACCAGAATGGCCAAGACAACGAGCCAACCGTCTCTCCAGTTCGGATCGATCCGGACGGCTCAACAGCAAGCCAACTCGATGGCATCATCCCATGGCAACAGCCAGAGCTCAGATGCTAGCAATATGCAATCTAGCAAGGCCCTGCCCTCCCTCGAATCCCAGTGCTTTGCCGTTACAGATATGGCACAGCGTCGCAAGTCTCAAAACACCATTTGCCCCAGCTGTGCTTGCCGCATGGAGCCGGTTGAGGTGAACGCTTGCCAGGTTCTGTTCGGTCAGTGCTGTTCCATTTGCGAATGGAAGACAGGGCACCCCGGAGCCTTTACGCTGCCATACCTGAGCTTCATGACGGAGAACCCGACCGTGTTCCACGCTGTGGACTACTTCAAGGAGAAGCTCGACTCGACTGGCTTTGAAGAGCTGACGACGCGGGAGGACTGGTCGGCAAAGCTGAAGGCAGGCGGCAAATACTATGTCTCGCGCAACGGCAGCACTCTGGCTGCCTTCACCATTGGTGGTGCCTACAAGCCGGGCAATGGAGTGGCCATCGTGGCCGGCCACATCGATGCGCTGACGGCCAAGTTGAAGCCGTTCAGCAACAAACCGAACAAGGCCGGCTACGTACAGCTGGGTGTGGCACCGTATGCGGGCGCTCTCAACGAGACGTGGTGGGACCGGGACCTGGGCATTGGCGGACGCGTGGTAGTGCGCGACCCCGAGACGGACAAGACGACGACACGGCTCGTCAAGCTGGATTGGCCAAGTACGTTTGCGGTGGCTGTGTGTGAGATGCTGCGAGGTGTTGTGAGTGCTGACCGAGGATTGCAGTTGCCAAGATCCCGACGCTGGCACCGCACTTTGGTGTGTCCATGACGGGCCAGGGTAACAAGGAGACGCAGCTGGTACCCGTTATCGGCCTTGAAAGTGGTAGCGCCCCGGGGTCGGCGACGGCGACGGATGGCACGGTGGAACCGGCGCTGGGCCCTCCGGGCTCGTTTGTTACGACGCAGCCGCCGAAGCTGGTGAAGCTCATTGCGGCAGAGCTGGGCATCAAGACGTACACGTCGATTGTCAACTGGGAGCTGGAGCTGTTTGACACGCAGCCAGCGACTGTGTTTGGGCTGGACAAGGAGTTGATCTCGGCCGGGCGCATCGACGACAAGATCTGCTCGTGGGCGGCGCTGGTGGCGCTGCTGCGAGCGCAGGACAACGATGTATCGGGCGTCATCCGGATGGTGGCCCTGTTCGATGACGAGGAGATTGGCAGCCTGCTGAGACAGGGTGCCAAGAGCAACTTCCTGCCGCTGACGATTGAACGAATTGTCGAGGCCCTGTCGACGCCGACCGGATTCGGCCCCGGCGTGATCGGGCAGACGTATGCGGCCAGCTTCCTCGTCTCGTCGGACGTGACGCACGCGGTGCACCCCAACTTTGTGGCCAACTACCTGGACGACCACCAGCCAAAGCTCAACGTGGGTGTGGCCCTGACGCACGACAGCAACGGTCACATGACGACGGACAGCGTGTCGACGGCGCAGCTGCAGCGGGTGGCCGATCTGTGTGGGGCGAAGCTGCAGCGGTTCATGATCCGCAACGACTCGCGCAGCGGTGGCACCATCGGCCCCAGCCTCAGCTCGGCCATGGGCGTCAAAAGTGCCGACGCCGGCATTCCGCAGCTGAGCATGCACAGCATCCGAGCGACGTCGGGCGCACTGGATCCGGGCCTTGGCGTGCGCTTTTTCCAGGGCTTCCTGGAGCTGTGGGAGAAGGTGGACGCGGAGTGGCAGGAATAGCGCACGGTGATAGAGTTGTAACAGACGTATTGATTTTGTGATTGTCCTGACTAACGGTGTTGATGTAATATGCGTACGCGTACGAGTACTCGTAAAAGGACGTCAAGGCACTGTGGACACTGGAGAGCCGCGTAGAGTAAAGGTGGCTAACAACGTCGTACTTTTCACCTGTCCGCACTCGTCCGCCTAGGGCGTCTTGTTCAAACGCATCTCGTGGCGGCCAAGAACGTCGGACCTGGCCGCCCTCCGCGCAATGGTGGGGATGCTGTCAACTACTGTCAACTAGGGGGTCTCCCCGCACACACGGACGCTACACCCTTGTAGCACCAGTCCCCTCTAGCACCAATGATTGGGCAATGGAAGGCGTAAATTTTCAGTTTTAGCGTTATCGGGTGCACCAAGCTCTTGCCAGGCCTGGAACGGTGGCGGGCAGCCTTGATAAAGCCTCATGCTCCAAATGCCGCGTCCAGCTAGACTGTTTAAGCGTTTATCAATGTATCTGCAAAGCTGAGTCTTCTTTTTTTTTCTTCTTCTTTTACTGGCGCCTGTGACCGACAGAGATTACCGTGGCCGCCCATAAAGGGAGACGGGATGGCCACAAACCGCTGCTATTATCAGAACCCCATACAAATTGACATTTTTTTCTGGGTCCTGATCCACTCACCACGATGAAATTCCTTGCCTTTGCAGTGGTGGCCTCGGCGGTTGTCCTCCCAGAGGTGCAGTCGAGTAGGGAGCTGATCGTGAACGACGGCGGGCTCGATGGCTCTCTTTGGGGCCCCCCGAAGGTCTCGAACCTAACCGTGTACCAACTGATCGCGTCGAACAAGGATACGACCGAGTATACGGCACTCGTCGACCAGTTCCCCGACTTGGTCGAGCTCCTCAACAGCACCGCGGCCAACTACACTGGCTTTGTGCCGCTCGACACGGCCTTTGCCAAGCTGCCGGCCGACGTGCTTAACAGCACGGCCGCCAACAGGAGTATTGCCAGCTACCACATCGGCCTTGACGCCGTCCCGTTCAGCCGCATCTTCAGCTACTACACGATTCCTACCCTCCTCAATGAGACGGCGCTTGGGGATGAGCCGCAGCGGCTGCGCGTCCGCTTTGAGCACCACCTCCAGCTGGGCGTTAACTTTAACAGCCATGTTGTCACCAAGGACCTGGTACGTACATCTAGGACACGTGTCCGTCATTTTCTCATAGCTGTTCATCCTCTGACATCCAACGACGCCAGTTGGCCACCAATGGTGTCGTGCACACTGTCGACAGCGTCGTCCTCCCGCCGTCCGCGGTCGACGAGGAGCTCGCAAACATCCCCAAAGAGTTCGCGGCATACTCGCAGGCCTTGAACATGACGGGCATTGCCAGCGTCATCCGCGGCCTCACACTGGCCGGCTCGACCGTCTTCGCGCCGACTAACAAAGCCTTTGCCAAGCTCGGTCCCAAGATCAATGCATTCCTCTTCGGGACGCCCGCCGGCCTCAAGTATCTTGGTGCCCTGCTTCAGTACTCTATCGTCCCGAACGCCACCGTGTACAGCGACGGCTACTACGGCCCGGCCCCGGCGGCGGTCGAGGCCACCATTGAGGCCGAGGTCGAGGTCGGCGGCGGCCTGGTCGTGCGCCGCCACTACGATCTGCCGACGCTCCTGGACGGGCCACCCCTCTCGGTCAACGTAACCGGCTACCCTGGCTACTCTGTCATCTTAGTCAACACCATCGCAAGCGTCTCTGTTCCTGACGTGGTCGCCTTGAACGGCGTGGTCCAGGGACTTAGCAGTGTCGTCTTCCCACCGCTGCCGATGCCCAACGGTACCAGCCACGGCTACCCGTGGTGGAACAACCGCCCCGTCAAGACCGTAGCCGACGTCGTGGCGCGGCTGGGACCGTACGTTGACGACGATGAATCTGCCGCTACCAGCTCGACGGATGACTATTCTGAGCTCTAGGTGCTCGCAGCTGTTGCACGTAGCTGGAAGCAGCACACACGGAACACGCCACAAGGCTGAGATCGGATCCAGGAGGAGTAATGTGTACAGATAGGGCGATAATGGAGCCGTGAGATACCCGTTCCCTATTCAATAATTCAAAGGCGATTGCTGAATTGACAAGCCGCCGTCCTCTTTTTGGTCGCCGGTCGCTGATTTTAGCACCAATTGTAGAAGTTGCGACACCGCGTTCGTGAGCTCTTTCCTTTCAGGGAAATTTTGCTTTCCTCTATTTGAACCTGAACTGCGCCTTCCCCTCGTTGAAGAATGGCATTGGCTGGCATTCATGTTCTCTGTTATCCTCCGAACTAACTAACAATGGCACCGCCAACAGGACATCGCGCTGCAACCCCAGCGACTCCCCATGTCACACTCCATGGCGTCGCCACTTGAGGTCGTGTTCCCTCTGCTCCTAAGACTATTCTCGCCTCTCCTCCCGTTCCTTTTTGTCCCTCTCCTAGCCTGTATTGTCTGGGCATTTCTTACGTGGTTCTTTCTCTTCGTTCTTTCCATATCCTCCTTCACCTTCACTTCCACCTCTTCGTCCAGTTCCCTGAAAGTAGCTGTCTTTGGCTCTCTCCTGATTTCCCTCGTCGGCTACGCCTCCATTTACTCGAGTTCCTGGTGCTCCTTACATATCGCGGTCGCTCATCCGACTCTGCCCCTCCTGGCACAGCAGCCACAGTTCTCTTCGCCTCGCGAGAATGCCTACACGGTGGACGTGGTTTACCCAGAGGGAGAGGTCACTGGCGTCGTTAGGCGAACCGTTGAGAGCTTCCGTGGCATCCCTTACGCGGAGGCCCCGGTCGGCAGCTTACGTCTGCAACCTCCGAAACGGCTCGAGCACAACATAGGCAAGCGAGATGCGACGACATCGGGGCCCAGCTGTCCGCAAATGATCCTCTCGACTGGAGGCAACACCCGGATCTCCAAAGTTCTCGGCAGGTTTGCGAACCATCCCATGTTCCAGCTGGCCGTCAGTGCCAAGGAAGACTGCCTGACTGTCAACATCCAGCGGCCGTCCGGCACCAACAGCAGCTCCAATTTTCCGGTTGTCTACTGGATCTTTGGGGGCGCTTTCGAGGTACTTTCTCCAGGACCCTGCTTCTGGCGTGAAACTGATTGGCCCTTACCGTGCTCCAGTTCGGCACAAACTCTCTCTACGATGCCGCGTCCCTTGTGAACCTCAGCGTCGCTTTGGGGGAGCCAATCGTGTATGTAAGCGTGAATTACCGCGTGGGTGGATTTGGCTTCCTGCCCGGAAAAGAGGTGCTCGAACAGGGAGTCGCCAACTTGGGCCTTCTGGACCAACGTCTTGGCCTAGAGTGGGTAGCCGACAACATCCAGGCTTTCGGGGGGGATCCAAGTCGTGTCACTATTTGGGGCGAATCGTCAGGGGGCATATCCGTCTTTGACCAGATGGCGCTCTTCGACGGAAACAACAAGTACAAGGGGAAATCGCTCTTTCACGGTGCCATCATGAGCTCCGGCGCTGTTGTGCCGTCGCAAGCAGCCGACTCTCCCAAAGCCCAGGCGATCTACGATGCGGTCACAGAGGCCAGCGGCTGCCAGTCCTCGAAGAATACCCTAGACTGCTTGCGCGGCTTGCCCTATGACCGGTTCCTGGCCGCTGCCAATTCGGTGCCAGGCATGATCTCATACAACTCGATTGCACTGTCATACTTGCCTCGGCCCGACTACAAAACCTTGACGTTGAGCCCCGAGGTTCTGGTACGAAAAAGGGCTTACGCGGCAGTTCCTATGATCGTCGGCGACCAGGAAGATGAAGGAACTGTGTTCTGCCTCTTGCAGACGAATCTAACATCGACCGCGGCCGTCGCACAGTATCTTCTGGATTTTTACTTTGAGGACTCGACAGTGGAGGAGCTGGTAAAACTCGTCAACACATATCCCGAAGATCCCGCGGCCGGTTCGCCATTTCGCACCGGTGGTGCAAACGAGCTGTATCCCGGCTTCAAACGGCTGTCTGCCATTCTCGGTGACATTGTATTCACACTGGCCCGCCGCGTGTTCCTGGCAGAGCACAATCAAGTGAACCCAGACGTACCCACGTGGTCCTACCTTGGTTCCTACGGTCATGGAACTCCATTCCTCGGCACCTTTCACTCATCCGACATTGTCCCTACCTTTTACGGCATTCCCGACAACTTTGCTAGCCATGCCATCCAAACCTACTTCATCAACTTTATCAACAACCGGGATCCCAACGTTGGCAATCGAGATTACGCGAACTGGCCAAAATAGGGAGAGAGCCAGCAGCTGATCAACTTCTCGTGCGATCATGCCAGTCTGATGGCAGACGACTTTCGCAAGGACAGCTACGCCTTTCTTGCACAGAACCTCGAAAATCTCCACTTCTAAAAAAGGGACTTTCGCAGGCAAGCCAGTCGCTCTCTGTTTATATTGTGTTCGAAACCCTCCTGTAGATAGATCATGGTAGCAGACAGATTAGTATTGGGCACCAGCAACGACACTGTAGAAACAGAGAAGGAAATTCAACCATTAGTCACCAGCTCTATTTGCCATCCCCCAGCTCTATGTGGGACATGCGGGTATAGTAATGAGACGGTATGGGGCTGAGCCAACGCAAACAAACAAATCATACAGAACGGTCACGACGCCTTCATCATCTCGTTGCTTTGGTTGAGGAATGTGCGAGCCAGTTCGTCTCCGCCCTGCTCGGCGGCCTCCATCCAGTGGATAGCCACGCACATGAGCGCGGGGTCGTTACGCACGTCCGAGACGCCGCCGCCGATGCCGCCGGACACGCCGCCGCCGGACGAGCCGTGGCTGTTTCCACCAGAAGTTGTGGACGAGCCGCGGGCCGAAGAGCCGCCAGGCTGGTGTTGGTGGTACCGACTGCTGCCGCCGCCGGAACCGCCGTAGTTTTCCATGACAGCCTTTTTGAACACCTCGTGGGGTTTGGACAGAGGCAGAGTCGTCCGTTCGACCAGCTCTGGGTTTGAGAGGTACAAGATGGCCAGCTCGCGCTGCGACGTCGGGTCGCCTTCCTTGGCCGTAATCGTCCACATGCGGGCGGCGTCGGCGAGCGAGTACGTTGTCGGCATCCGACCGTGGGTGCCGGGCAAACCGGCGTCCGCAGACGTACCGCTGGAGGCGTCAGGGCCCGAAGACGAGCCCTGGCGGGTTTTGGTGTACACGCCAACAATCTCGTCAGCCACTTCGACCATGGTGTTGCACACCTCTTTTTTGAGCAGCAGGGCAGCCAGACCGGCGTTCCAAAAGGCCTTGCCGGAGTCGGTCTGGTCCAGGTCTTCCTGAGGGACAAAGGATGCAATGAACTGGAGATCGCGAAACAAAGTCTTCGGCCGCATGGATGCCTCGCGGAACAGAGACAGCAAGATGGTCAAGATCGCATCCTTGTTGGCCGGCCCACCAACAGGGAGGCCGGAACGAGTCTCGGCAGGGCTTCCAAACGGTCCCCGGCGAGGGGAGGTGGGCGAGGTAGGCAAGGCCGAGAAGGACGGCCGTGTGAAGGTGCTGGAGCGCCTTCCTTTGACATTATCGATCGTGTCTTCGAGTGGCTTGGCACGAGCTGCCGGCGAGGCAGTAGACGACCCGTCAGGCACCGCGGTGGGCGAGCTGCCGGAGCTGATCACGGGCCGCATGCCCGATCGCGTAAGAAGAGCCAGCCGCCTCCGGGTGCTTCGAGATGACAGGGAGACAATGATGAGATTTTCGAGTTCCAGCAAGGCTCCCAATTTGGCGTAGGGATTGGGGTGCACACAAAACATGCGCAGAAGACGCTGGTACGCCTTGGAGTAAGGAAACTCCTTGGTGGCTCGGCTGCCTTCGTGCCGAGATGAGGATTTGCTGCGGGCGGTGCCGGCGCTGTCTGGGCTTGCGGGATTTCTCCCTGCCAGACTGTAGCTGGCGGTGGCGCCGTTGCCACTCTTCCCGGCATCTGCTTCGGATGGGCTCGTCGCCTTTTCAGGGATGTCCACCGTCGCCGGCTTCGGCGAGTGGCGGCTCAGCTCGGCTGTCCGTTCGGCCTCATTCTCCTGCCGCTGTTTCTTTGCTGCCAGCTCTCGTCGGTCGATACACTCTTGGCCAAGGTTGTCAAACCAGGCGTCGGTCTCAGAGCCTCGCGAAAACACCAGCGTGCCCAGATCCGACAGAAGCAGGCTGGTCAGCGTCTGCCGTAGCTCGTCCAGGAAACATGTCTTCTCGTCAAAGATGCGCCGCTGCAGGACCGTGTCCACCGAGGACACCGACGATCCCGGCCGGCCGGCCGAGTGGTGGGAAGAGCGGCCCTGCAGGCTGTCCTGGTCAAAGCTGTACGGCCGCCTGCCGAACTGCGAGGCTGAGCTGGAGAGGTTGGTGACGCTCGTAGCCGGAGACTGCGTGCGGGATGTGGCCAGACCGGGCAGAAGGGAGGCCTGGAAAGGAGACCAATACGTCGTCGAAGTATCGATGGCAGACGCTGGCGACAGTGAGCGTGCAGAGAGCCGCCCCTCGGTGTCGAGGATGTCCGAAAGCGACGTGCTGGCCTTGGAGAACCCGTAGTGACTCGAGTCGGCAGAATGCAGGCTCGGGTTGCGCTGGCCGGACCGCGCTCTGAAGTCGCTTCGAAGAGCGGAGCCGGAGCGGCTGGACACGCTGTGCCGTCGACTGTCGTGCGCGCCATAGCTCAGAACGCTGGGCGTATCGTCCCAGGCCATGCTGCCGCCGTCGCGGTCGTGCTGCGTCCGGCCGCTGCGCTCCAGGTGCTGACGGTCGCGGGTGTAGAGGTCGCTTGCCCACAGTACCGGCGCGTCCAGCAGACTGCCGCCGATCAGCTTGTCGACACAGCTCCCGATCTCACAGCAGAACCGGTGAATGCGCTCCTCGCCTCGGCAGAAGTTTTCGATTCCAAACTGCTCCAGCCAGCGGATCGTCTTTTCGGCTTGGTCGTCCGACAGCTTGTTCGGCCCGCCCTCGTTCTCTACCGCCGCCAGAAGCTCGACAATCTCGCTTTCAGCCCGATACAGGTACGAGGCCGCCGGACCCCGCGGAAGACTCTGCCGTGTCCGCCGATACGCGTCCCATTTCCGGCTTGTGCCCATCGTCTTCAGGGCCACGGCGATATTCCGGCTGAACTCGTACGGGCCCGAGTTGCGCACGTCGGACACGTACCACATCTTGTCCCGCAAGGCTCGCAGACGCCGCATCATCACGTCGATCAGACCCTCGCCACGCTCCTGCGATTGCCGGAGCCAGATCAACCAGGCATCGTACTCCTCCACGGCGGCGGCGGACCGGCGAATGGCATCGCGCGGGCCGCGCGAGAAAATGTTCAATAGCGCCGAAAAGCCGTTGCGCCGCAACGATTGCGACGTGATCGAGTTGAGCTGCTGAATCGTTCTCCAGTAGAGGTGGGCAGCTAAGAAGTCGGACTGGGCCCGCGACTGTGAGGACGCGGCCGACAGCATCGATATCAACACCGAGCGGTTTGTCTCTGCTTCATCGGAAGAGGCTGTCTCCGCACTCTTGCCCTTGTCGCTGTCCCTGTCTGTCTGTGTCTCCAGAGGCTTCTTCCAGTAGGGATTACGGCTCTGTATATGGGGTGGGCTTGTCGGAGACACGACCTGACTGTTCCTCAACCGGTACTTTTTCTGGCGATGAGCTCGGTTGCTGAAAGTCGGCCCGCGGCCTCCACCTGTCTCCGGTCCCGGCGGGATTTCATAGTCCTCTACCAGTTTCAAAATGGAATCGCGTAGCTGGTGGTAGTCCTTATCCAGCTCGGCGATTTCTAGGTCAGAGTCCTGCCCATCGGTATCATCCTCTGTCTCGATCGAGGACGAGACGGCGTCCTCCTCCAGATCATCGTCGCTGTCGAATGGCATATTCAGTGACAGCTTATTGCCGCCCGCCGAGATAAATATGACCGACCACCGCTCCGCACAGGGATGACCGGATCCGGAGACAACATCACGGCCAAGCACACGCACCATGTCGTTGACAGCCAAGTGTAATCGATACCCATCGTCCTCGTAGTTTTTCAAAGGCCGCTGATCTTGCCCGGACAGGAGGGACGATGACGGAGAGACACGAGACGGAGAGGTGCCTGAGCGCAGGTCTTCAAGAAGAGGCTCCACGGACGTGGTAGCGTCGCTGGCTGCTGACGAGACGCTGGCGCTCAGAAAGGAGTAGCTATCCATATCAGGCCTTTGCGTACTGGTGCCCACAGGCTGAGACACGCTTGAAAGTCCAGACACAGAGCCAGGGCCGGACCGGTTGCTGCTGGACTGGCCGGATCGGGGCCGATGCTCCGGAAAGAGCGCATTCACCAGCGTTACAAGGTCGGCCGGACTCAAGACCAAATACGGATGGACCTCGGCCGTCTCGCGCAGCGACGTGATGGAGCGGGCCGGCAGCAGCCGGGTACGCGGGATGTGCGTTCCAGGCCCACCAAATCTGCCTAGGATGCTTTCGATGTGGGCCTTGATCGCTGGTGGCGTCGAGACCGGTTTCGCGGAGACGGCCTTGCCAAGAAACGCGGTCCGCTCAATCACCAGGCTCTGGGCGCGCAGGGCGACCTCCTTGAGAATTTTTTGGCGTCCGTATTCGGTGATGTGGTATTCCGTCATAAGACCGTGGCTCTCCGGGTGGACGATGACGCCGAGAAGCCAGATGCCGAAGAGCCACTTGCACACAAACCAATTGCGGGTGCTGTCGGCAAGCTGGGGGTCCAGCTTGCCGAGGATCTGGTTGCCCAACTCGATCAGCCCTTCGGGTATACCGGTGGCATCCTCGTCATCAATGACGTCAAAGAGGCTGTGAATGGCTCGGTCATAGAACTCTTCGGCCGCAATGTGATCCTTGGACGTCCACTCATACAGGTTGAAGCGCGTGCCGTTCTGGTCCTCGGCGCGGTCGAGGAGAAAGGCCCCGTCTTCCAGGATCTTCATCAGGAACCACTCCATATTGGACCGGCCAGCCCACCCACGCATCGCGGACCAGGCATTCAAGACAGCAATAAGGACGGGCTCTCCGGCAGTCCCTTTTTCGGAAATCAGGCGGGCACAGGCGGACGCCAATATGCTCGTCCGGCGGCGGTCCTCCGCACTGTCCGGGCCGGCTGAGTTGGCAAAGCACGTGTGGAGAAGCGCCGAGAGAGGGTCATGCCGCTGGAAAGAGAGCAGCCTCTGCACGTAGTTGGGGTCGCGAACACTTGTGCCGGCAGCATACCGGTGGACCGGCGGCTTGCCGGACGCACCGCCGCGCTGGGACGAGTGACGGCTGTGAATCGGAAGAACAGAGTCCACCGGCTCTGTGCCCTGGTAGAAAGTGGCCAGGGCAGCCAGTGCTGGTGCTGTCAGGGTGCACAGCCGAGCGGCCAGATAATCCGGGTTTCCGCGGATGTTGGAGAGAAAAGCCAGGAATGTGTCGCGCGCCTCGGCCGATATCTCGTTGAGAAAGTGGGACACAGAGCGGCCCGGGCCGAGGGAGTCCGCCAGGGCCGCAGCGCTGCCGACAGGTGCTGGCGAGCGACCGCCATCCAATTCCGGTTCGAGCAAGGCGTACTTACGCAGCTCACCGCAGCTTCGGTGCAGATTGTGCAGGGCGTTGTACAGGGCGGCGAAGCCGCTTTTGTCGTCGGCTTGGAAGCACTCGGCCAGGCTGCGCTGGGCCATCTCGCCACAGCGCACCAGCCGAGCGGATAGGGCGGTCGAGATTAGCGTCAGCTGCAGCCGCGATCGAGTATGGGCTCGCTTGCGCTCCTGGTATTTTGCCAGACGCACCAGATGGGCCAGTTCGTCCAGCGAAGTGCCCTCTGGCTCCGGTTCTCGGTGCGCGGTGACGTAGAGCGAAGCATCCTGCAGCAGAGGTGCTGGCGGAAAGGAGTAGGCCACGGAAGGAATGTCGGCCGGATCTACAGTCAGTCTCGAGCTAAAGCTTGCACCTAGGTACGGTGTAGGCTCGGTCGCTGGGGGCGATGATGGCGGTTCCAACGATGGAGGCGGGGCTGTGGGCGGCAGCTCAGCAACAGGTGTCTGGGGCATGGCCGGGAGGGAGGTCGAGCTCGACATGGCTGCGATCGTGGTGGTAGCCGTAGCGGTGATCGGGGCCGTCGTGGGAATGGCAGCAGTGGTTTTGGCGTGCATCAGGAAGGTGGTCAGGGTAGAAGGCACGGCAGGTGGCGCCGACGGCCGTCGGGCGCTGCCGTCGATGTGCCAGCTCTGCAAAGAATGGCCGCGGTCCATGTCGTCGGCAGTTCGGAGGGAGATGCGGTGCCGTGGCGATGAACCGTCATGGTTCGACGGGAGCCGAGGGGGAGATGTCGGAGAGGGAGACGTGGAAACATCAATCGCGGCCGCTGGTGGAGCTGTGCCATTCGGAGCGTCAGCAGATGTGCGCCGCAGCAGGAGGGGGGACGGAGACGGACGAAACGAGGACTGCACACAAACAGGCGAGGAAAGGGAACGTTCCATGAAGACCATCACGGGTCTAGCTTGTCCCAAGACGGCAGGACGGAAGCGCAAGAGACAACGGCTGGGAAGGATCCGTATGCTTGGACACGATCCACATGTTTGGTCCCTCTCCGTCCTCTCTGTTGCTGTCGGCTCTCGGCGATGCGTGCTTTGTGCTCGGTGTTTTGCGCTTCTGGGAGAGAGTGGCAGGTGCCGGCAGTGGTGGCAGTTGTCGCCAACAGCGGGTCATCCCCATTGAGGGGAAATTGGGGGCCAGGGAGTCCGGTGCGACAAGCCAAGAGACGGGCGGAGGAGAGGAGAGGGTAAAGGTGGGCGTTGAGACAGAGACGGCGGACGCCTCCCCCAAAAGAACCGAACAGGGTTTTGGGGCTTTGTATTCGCGTCCGGCAGAAGCAGGCAGAGGGCGGCCGAGTGCACTAGCGGCCGACGAGGAAAGAGCGTTGTAGCGTGCTCCAAACACGCGTAGACATAGGGGCGGGAGGCCGGGGCTGGCTTTGCCACGCTGCACTCGTGTGCACTAAGTGCGGCGCCGTTTTTAGGGCCTGGCGACTGGGAACGGGCCCGCCTGCGTCAGATACAGACAGCAATAAGACTGTATGTCCTGTCTGCCAACATGGCCAACACGGCCAGCATGGCCAACAGGCCAACAAGGCCAGCAAGGCCCGGCCCCGCTAATAAGATACTTACCACTCTCGTAGTGCCTCCCCTGTGGCACAGCTGGATCCGGTGGCCACAAAGCACCGATGCGCTGGTCGTCCTCCGCAGCCAGGTGGTCGCTCGGCCTGTGGGTCTGTTTGCCCCGGCAGTCTGCGCAGCGCCCGTCCGGCTGCCCGTCGCTTTCGCCATTGGAAGCCGTCCCGCCTCCTCCCGTCCATCTCGCCTCCTCTCGCTCCCCAATCATCCCTATCATCTCAACTTGCATACTCCCCCTACACCCACTGTCCGACTACGCCCTCTGCCAACCCCTCCTTGCATGTCCTGTTCGTCAGCGCCAGCCAATCCAAGCCCTCCACGCGCCCGCGAGCCCGCTCTTTGCCAACACATAGTGGGGCCCAATCAGTGGCTGGCTGGGCCACTCGGGCCTGTCTGGTCCATTCAGACTTCAGATGGTGGTAATCTGGGTCACCCGCCTCGTTGCTGCTCCCGCCGTTCGACTCGCTTTCTACGGCTGCTCGCCTCTTCCAATTAACTTTCCGCATGTACGTAAGACACTGTGTTCCGGCGCCGAGATAAGCAGCGAATGCTATGGCCGACCAATGTTGCACCACAAGAGCGGGACATTCGGCTGGTCGTCCCTCCAACGCAGCCTGTATTTAAGCATGACGCTGAAATACAGTGCTCTCCTCTCTTTGGTTCATATCAATAGTCTGTCATCACAACAAGAAGACGCATCGTTGGGGATAAGAGTCCATCACTTAAGCCGCCCACTTTAAAGTCCTACCCCCATCATGATATCAAATGCGAAAATCAGACTCCTCGGACTCCAGGTTCGATACGAAAACAACCCTCCCACAGACCGCTCTTCTCCTGACGTGGCAGTTCCACCGAGTAGCAATAAAAAACAGTGTACAACAGAAGGTACATATACAGCCATCATCTCCCGGGAGCCATGGTTCGTTCATTTCCCGAAGCGCACGTCAAACCCCTTCAGGACACTCATTATGCTTGCCGCCTCAACGTCCATCGGGTGGCGTTCGGCCGGTTTCGCCGATCCGTCGGTGCGTGGAACGGCCTTGAGCTTTGGCAGCCATGTGCCGATTTCGTCTGTAGCCTCATCGAAGTGGCGATGGCTCGACAGTGTCTTGTATGCATCCGCACATGACAAGCTGAGACGAGTGTCCGTCTTCCTCTCGTCTTTGATCGCACCACCCGCAGCCTTGGCCCCGTCTTTGTTTTTGCAGCAGCCGCCAGCACCGCCGCCTCCACAGCACCCTCCGGCCTTGTCGCCGCCGCTGTTGCGTTCGAAACTTGCCGCCAGTGAGCGGCAAAACAGACCAGATACCGGATCCGACAAACACTGTGCACATGTTCCTGGTCCACCTGGGCCACACAACGACAGGGGCGGCAGCGGACCCGATTGTGGGGCCGTAGCATGTCGGTTCTGGCGGCGTAGCGAGCTCATGCTTGACAGTTTGATGGCCCCTGTGGCTGTCACCTCCAGAGGCGACGGGGCGCCATCATTTTCAGAGGGTGGTGGGGTTTTTTGTTGCGCGATGACGGTAGCCGGTGCCAGCGCGAGGCTGCCCGTCATGGTGATGCCAGGCATCGTGTCAGCGCAAACGCAGTACGTGCCATCCGAGCAAAAGCCGCACTTGTCCTTCAACGGTATTTCCACCTGTATCATTTGCTGCTGCGGTTGCTGGCGTATCAACTGGCCGGGCATGGATGGCAGTGGCGTCCGAGTCGAGCTTTGTTTGGACCGAGAAAACACGTGAGTAAAATCGATTTCCGTGCAACTAGCACTCTGACTGCTATGCCGCGCCTTCTTTTCGTCAGGTGCTAGAAAGGACGGCGATGCCGGCGGATAGGGCCTCTTCAGATCACCGTCTGCATTACTACCCCCAGAACCGAAGGCTTGCAGACTTTCCTCGAGGCACACACACTTTGTGCCGATACTGCACTTGCCACATCCCATCGCAGATGTAGCAGCCAGCACCTCATCAGCGCAGGCACAGGTACCGCTTCCATTGTTGTTGCAGGACCCACAAGAAAGATCTTCGGCTTCTTCTGGTGGCGATATGATTTGGGAGATGGAAAACGGCTGTGCGGATGAGCGACGGCCCGAGATCGATGATATAGAGCTTGAGGAACTTCCTCGAGGCTGATTGTGGAGAGGCTTCTGTGGTATTGGCGAGATAATGTGGCCATGTGCCTGCTGTTGTTGTACTGAGTTGTGGCGTGTCGTGGGCTGGCTTGGCGTGCTGTCCCTCCTGTCATTGGCTGCTGTGTTCGATCCTGCCCATGCCGGCACCGCCTTTTCCTTTTCTAACAGGTTCTCAAGCATCTGGCAGCGACTGCGGAGCACCTGTACCTCTGTTTCTAAACCGCGGACCTGGTCTTGAAGCTCCTTTCGGATCTTGTCATGTTCGGCCTTCTGATCATCGAGCTGGTCTTCCAGCTCACCCACGCGGGCGGCCCTCCTCTCGCGAAATGCTCTCTGCGCGGCGCGATTCTGCGCCTTGCGCTTTGTGGGTGGCGTGTCGGTGGCTGGTTTCCGGCCGGGTTTTGGCCGAGGTGGAATGACCCATTCCTTACTGGTGATCGACATGGGCGGCTTTCCAACCGAAGACGCCGGGCTTGGGGCAGCAGGTGATTGAGGCATGGGCGATACCACCGAGTTCATGGACATGACATTGACTGGCAGTGTTCCGGCTGTAGTGATCTTCTGCGGAAGCAGTCGTATACCCGAGGCCGATCCCGGCGCCGATGCCATGGGCTTAATGGCTAACTGCGGCTTGGCGGACAAGCCTGACGTCGATATACTTGTATGCGAAGGTTCTTGCTGGGGTGATGCCGGTGAGATTGGAGTGCTGCTTTGGCTGCTGTATGCCGACGTACTCAATGCCGGAGCAAAGGATGTCTCCACAGGCGACTTCACGGAATGTGACGACGCCATAACAGCGAGCATCGCTGGCTGAGTAAAAACTTCAGCACAATGCTCAGGGATGTCTGATAAGACACGAGATTTTTGGTGTGCGCAGCTATGGTGAGGTGGTGCGAGGGTCAAGGTTTGATCGTGATGTTGGGAAGGTGAGATAATCTGCAAGAGGATCTGGAGGTGGTGGCCGGCTAGCGTTATAATTAAGTATTTTTTGGTATGATTCTTGGCCGGAATCGCCCTCAGCCTTTAGGGCGCAGTTGCCGACTTGGTGCGCGGATTTCCACGAGTACGAGTAGCTCTCGGTGCCCCGCCAAGGTGAAGTGGGGAGGTGAAGTCGAATTACTCTTGTGTCTCGTCGTCCAACATACACATGAAAGACGGATGGCTGATTGAAGAAAGATAAGATTAGATGTGCCTGAAAGGCGGGTGGCATGGTGAAAGCATAGTTAAATAAATTCAACAGTCGGGTCCGACACGAAGGTATCTTATCTCAAGATGCAAAAGGGCAAAGCGAGTGGGAGGGCATTTGTGGACGGCAAGCTCGGCAAGAGCGACCCACAATGGTGGAATTTGGAGGGATGGTTCTCTTACTCCGTAGAAAGCTGGCCCGTTGCTCCTCACGCAAAGTCTACGACAGTTAGTGCTGGATAGTCTGGCAATAAGGAGATTTGGAGGGATGTCATGGAGAAGAAAAAGTTTGCAGACTGGGGGGGGGCAGCTCATCATCGCATTTTGCGGCTTTTCGCTGCGACAACGCCTCTGATTGATTGGTATGAGTAGTCCACCCCCGCTAAGAGTTTGTACTCCGTACAGTAGCATCTAAGTAGATGCGATTGATAAGATAATTGTACTTATTTCCACACCCTTGCTAGATTTTGACTGGCTTGGCCACATCGCGCCATTCCTGCATATCGGAAAAGAACGACCCTTCGTCAGAAGATGTAACCCGCGCGCTATTGATTGCCTTGGCGGGACCACAAAACGCCCGCCTGATTTTGTCTGACCAGAGCTTGTGTCAGCGGAATTGTCAAAGCAATAAAAAAATGCTAGGTCAGACTCCTGCCAAGCACCTTGCGTTGCGGGCTGCCGTTTGCGCCTCTAGTTGCTACATACGAGTAGTGTTGAGTGCCGATATCGGCCAATCGGGCTAAGACATTGACTACTGTTACTTGTAGGCACTGGGTGTCGAGTTTGTTGGGTGAGTGCACGTACCTCTATGAGGACCACGTCGGCTTATAGTGGGGGAAAAGCGACTTCGGATGTGGCAATATTTGGCCACGGATCGTTTCAGCCGTTTCTGCGGAGTAAATGTATCTACCATAAATTTTCTTAGCTAACTTTTAAGCGGAGCCGAGAACGAGGATCAAGGAATTACGAGGTCATAATTCGGACTCCGACGGTAGAAAACAGGCGTCTTGGCAATCCCTCGCTTTGGAGAAGTCGCTTCTACGGGTGCCTCTCGCATTGAAGACCTACGGCCTGAAGACAATGGTCGAACATAATTTTCACTGAATTCACTGTCTATTGTGTGCCCTACAAGTCAAGAGGCATCGTTAACTGGAGAATGTGTTGTAGTTGAGGCCCGACCAACAGGCAAGAATCTAATTACAGAGGGCTTGAGGGGGGGTCGGGAGGGGTATGCAAGATTATCAAATTTCCGGAGTGCATGGTGGTCGCCTCTGTAAGTTTACAGCCTCTCTCGCCGCCTATCCACTACAGGCCATTATGAGAGTCCTGCAAATACTTTTTTCTGCATGCTTCTATTTGCCACAGAGAGCGCCAGTCACCACCGCTAAAATTTCAATCCCCCTCCCCAGCTCTTAGCACCACCGTCGGCTATTTATCTGATGGAGGGCCAGCGATCTCCATACGACACAGGCCGGGCTGGTACATATGTATGCATGATCGTACAAACCGATCATGACGCGGTAAACGGTATTATAGAACACAGAAGTATGCTATGCAAACCAGGGGCACTATTGCGGATTCTATCACTGTTTTCTATTTGTATTGATTTCCCTCGCGGCTGGAGCGTTTCGGTGGTTGCGCGTCGTCGTGCGGGACATTGTTGATTCCTAACGCGCCAGGCATTACTATGACATGTGGACCCTGGCCTAGCTGCTGCAAACACACGGCTGGATTAATCATGAAAAATTAGGGTAAGATCAATGAACGATATCGTGCTACATAACTCAGGCTACATATTGAAAAGCAGCAATATCAGCAAAATAGCATCTCCCTTACCCACGCCTCCTTCCCGAGGCTAACGCCATCTTCGTTAACTGTCCCTTGTCCTCCATCCTTCTCGCTGCCACTGGCAGTACGAGGAATGGAACACGGTGAAACGCGGTTGAGCCGATTCATAACAACGGCAGAGGCAGCGGCGGCGATATAGGAAGTAGCAGAGGTAATAAGGAGGGCGTAGCGGATTTGTATTTAGCAGAGTATGGAGTGCAGTGAGTCGATTACTCCTTCTCGTACTCGTACAAGGTGAATTACCGTTCGTTAATTCTGCCAGGATTTCTTGCTTGTCACGTTAAATAATGTTGCGCGTTTTTCGTGTTTGTAATCCGGTTTGGGGCCTGCGCACAACGCAGACTTACAACCTGTACACCAATATAAACCACCAGACCTTCAAATGACCTTTGCCTATTTTGTCAGTGCATCTTGGACCGCAGAAGTACGAGTACTCGTACTGATCCCTTCCTGACACGGCTCACATTACTTGTAGCAGGTCACATATTATTGCCAACTTACAAAGCCACTATCTGTATTACACGTGACTTTGGCTGGAGAGCCCCCGCTACTTAGAAATGTATCGCTGATTGCCCTGCAAATCGACGTTTCTTTACTTTCCATCCTTCTTTGGGGCTTGTCACCATGGTTCTTCATCCGTCTGCAGTTGTAAATGACCGAGCGGCATCGCCGTTTTCACCGTACTCTCCGTACGCGAACTTTCATCTGCCATCCCCGTCTGAAAGCAGCGACAGTGGCGGCGACGAGGCGCTTCCATTTCCGGCTGCACTCCAACGAAGGGATTTCCTTGCCCCGAATTTCGAACCGACCGCATACCTCTCCTCATTATTCCCATCAGAAGATGGCACGACATCCACACAACGCCACCAGACTCTGGAAGACTTGCGAACTGAGCTTCGGGAGCGTAGCAGCGCGGTCAGCGCCGAGCTACTCGAACTCGTGAACGCAAATTACACTAGCTTTCTCAGCCTGGGCGACGAGCTTCGTGGCGGCGACGAAAGAGTAGAGGATGTGCGTGTTGCTCTTTTTGGCTTTCTCCGGTCCATCGAAGACATCCGCAGTCGTGTCAGGGAGCGCCGACTGGCAGTCAGTGATGCCTCGCGCGAGTTGGGCGAAGTACGGTCTTCAATTAGTGTCGGCCGAAAATTGCTAGAGATCGACGACCGGATCTTTCTTCTCGAGGAACGCCTCGCCATAGTTTCCAGCACCCATGACATACATCCTAGCGTGGATCCTGGAATCTGGGGCATATCCGAGACGGATGATGAAGACGTCGCAGACGGTGCACTGAACGAGGACTCCACTTTCTACTTGGGGAACAGTCCGGCAAAGCTGGCGGCTCTCGCGCGGGACCTTATCCTGGCAAGCTGTTCTATGCAATCCTTGGGTCAGAATATACCATTTCTGAAGTCTGCGGATGAGAGGCTAGCAAAATGTCGGGGTACGCTGTTACTGGACCTGAATGCTGCCCTCAACGAAGCTCGGAAAAACAGCCGCAGCGATGCTGGGCAGGCTAGGATTTTAAAAATTCTTGCCATATACCGCCTCCTCGACAGGGAAGACGAAGCTGTTCGGGTATTGCGGGAAAAATGAGAGCTGGTGTCAGGCGAGTGGCCGAACTAGATTATATGATTGTCTTATACGACTGATGAGCAGAAAATTAGCAACGAGCTGTGTTTACTCCAAGCGATATATTCGGTTGTCTAGATATACTGTGCAAGGTATCGTACGGCGCCGCAAATCCGGATCACCAAGATTCTCACATGACTGTCGAGAGGTGCGCAGGTGTGATCATGTCATCCGTCGGGTTGAAAGCCCCGTTGAGGCTGAAACCAGGTCCGTTCGTGGAGCTCAAAACCACTTCATCCACAGATTTAGGCGTGGTCAGCTCAATCTTGCGCATGTCGGCCTTGACTTTTGCCATGACTGCCTTGATGTTCTCCGCAATCATTCGCGGCGTAAACCCCAGCTGGCCTATTGCCAAACGGACTACACCCCCTCTCTCACGATAGTCCTCGGTGCCAGCAATCTCGCGCATCTGGGAGCGCACGTCATTGGTGATCGTCTTGTTCTTCAGATTTGGCATGAGGCCGCGAGGTCCTAGTATCGGGCCCAGGCCGGCCCGCAGAAGCACCGGCGCGGAGTCGATATGGCAGAGAAGACGATTGAATGTGATTTCTCCGGCCTTGATGGCGGAGATGAGCGTCTCCTCGCCCACGGCAACCGCCCCGTCCGTCCGTGCATCCGAGGCAACCTTGCTTCCTTCTTTGCAGACAACGGCAATGCGAAAATCGGAGTTGCAGGGGAAGGGAAGCCGGATTCGATCGCGCAGCACAGCACCGTCTTTGTTCGTTTGCAGCTTTAGTGCAATGTCGTATGTCACACTGGCCGGTGGGCGGCCGACTTCCACAGCACGAAGATACCTATAGAAGACCCAGAAGACATTAGCGGTCGTCCGCGGATACCGAGAAGCCGAATAGAGACACCAGACTTGCCTAATTGCATCACACAGAGAGTACTGGACTAGCTTGGCTTTGTTGTGGACGCGAAAGGCCTTGTGTTTGGCTTTTTTCTTCTCTGGCTTTTTTGAAGCCTGCCGTATTTGCGAAGCCCGAGGGGACAGAAACATCGGAATAGAACTACACCTAGGCCGCGTTGCACTAAGCAGGTCCATATTCGCTATGAAAGCAAGACATCGTCGGTTGGACGCCATCTTGCTGGCTGCCGTCGTCAGCTTGGAGGATGTCGTGGGTGAAGCTGTCACGGCTCTAAATTTCTGACGTCTTTTGCCTTATTTTCCAGGCGTAATACCACGTTATCTTATCTGCCAAAAATTTTAGGTCATCAACCGAGCCCCGCTGAAAGGTCTTCTAACAAACCCCTCCATCTGGAGACGGGCTCTGCCGTACCACTGTCCAGTTTCGCTAACTAGAAACACGCGAAAATGAAGGCCGAGGAGATTTCTTCTCTTCCCGAGAAACTCTCGGGGGATTTCCGATCGATCGAGTCCTACCTGACGGCACTGGACAAGCACCTTACCCTACGAACGTATCTCTTGGGCTACAGCCTCAGCGAAGTCGACGCAAAGATTTGGGTGGCCCTGGCCGACAACCGGGTTTCGATCTCTTTCATCCGCCGCGGGACGCTTGTCAATCTGAAGAGATGGTTTGTCTTTGTTGAAGAGAGCCACCCTGAAATCCAGGCCGACATCAAGGCTGCCAAGGCAGCTTTGCATGCCAAGGTGGCTGCTGCCAGCAAAGCTGGTGGAAGCTACAACCTTGCTTTGAAGGATGCCAGCAAGGGAGTTGTAACACGTTTCCTCCCCGAGCCATCGTAAGAACCCAAATTTCTGTGCTTCTAGTCTTGATTATGCTTCTGACAGTGGCGTCCACAAGTGGCTACCTTCACATCGGACACGCCAAAGCTGCCCTCCTGAGCGACTATTTTGCCCGTCATTACAATGGCACCCTCAAACTTCGCCTCGACGACACAAACCCGTCGAAAGAGAAGGAGGAGTTCCAAGACGCCATCATTGAGGATTTGAGACTCATGGGCATTATGCCAGACACACTTTCGTTCACGTCCGACTACTTCGACTACCTCTATGACATGGCTCTAAAGCTTATCAAAGAAGGTGGTGCCTATGCCGACGATACGGATCAGGAGACAATGAGAGACGAGCGATTCAAGGGCATCGCATCGAAGAGACGTGAGCGGAGTGTGGAGGAGACTCTGCGTATTTTCGAGGAGATGAAGAACGCAACCCCAGAGGGCGTCAAAAATTGCATTCGGGCAAAGATTTCCTATGATGACAACAATAAGACCCTACGGGATCCCGTCATCTACCGGTACAGTTACTTTGGTGGTAGCATCCTATGGCTGAAGGTGCTGACGTGTTGGCAGGGTTAATCTCGAAACGGCTCATCATAGAACCGGTACAAAGTGGAAGATGTATCCGACATACGACTTCGCCTGCCCCGTTATCGACAGCCTCGAGGGCATCACCCACGCAATGCGCTCTACCGAGTAGGTCTCATTTATGTCAATATCAGGGACCCTCGGAACTAATGTCATTGTACAGATACACCGATCGCAATGCTCAGTATCAGTGGTTCCAAAAGACGCTAAAGCTGCGCGAAGTGTACATGTTTGATTTTGCGCGCATGAATTTCATCCGGACCTTCCTCGTATGTCTTCTCCCTTCTATGCTGCACGTGGTCAGCTGTGCTAACGGTACATAGTCTAAGCGCAAACTGGCGAAGCTCGTTGACGCTGAACGTGTCTGGGGTTGGGATGATCCCAGAATGCCGACGTGAGTTGAGCCTCTCGGGTGCAAGGGAAATGGAGCTAACGGTCATCGGCACAGGATCCGGGGCGTTCGCAGACGGGGAATGACCATTCCGGCGTTGCGTGATTTCATCCTCAAGCGTGAGAAGACCCGGCCCAGCTTTGAGAGTAGATATGCGTGAGCAAGGTACTAATGCTTACGAACAGAGGGCCCAAGCCGCAGCGTGACCACGATGGAATGGGGCGGCTTTTGGGCTGGAAACAAGAAGGAGATCGACCCGGTGGCACCACGCTATACTGTCGTCACGGCGAAAGATGCTGTGAAAGTTAGCCTGGTTGGATCTGACGCACCCACCGAGCCTTTCACCGCGGACAAGCCGTTGCACCCGAAGAACAAGGACGTAGGAACGAAGACGGTTGTCTTCTCGTCCGAGGTTCTCCTTGACCAGGCAGATTTGAAGCTCATGAAAGTTGGCGAAGAAATCACTTTGATGGCATGGGGCAACGCCTTTGTCCGCTCAATTGACGGAGGTAGTGGCGATAGCCCTATTACAGGCGCCACGTTTGAGCTCAATCTGGCCGGCGACGTGAAGAAGACGGAAAAGAAGGTGACCTGGCTCTCATCAAAGGGCCAGAAGCTTGTCAGTGGCGAGGCTTGGGACTTCGACTACCTGCTCACTAAGAACACACTGGAAGAGGACGATAACTTGGAGGACTTCCTGACCCCTGTCACTGCGACAGAGGAGTCTGTTCTTGCCGGTGAGAATATGGAGGGCCTGAAGAAAGATGACATTATCCAACTTGAGCGCCGGGGTTTCTATCGTGTGGACAAGGGCCTCAACGATTGGAAGGAGGATGAGGCTGGGCCGAAGGGCCCTAGACTTGTCTTGTTTGCAATCCCCAGCGGCAAGTCAAACTAGGAACAGCACGGCTATAACCTATAAAATCAACCAAAGTCAGTAGGAAATTAAGTGGATTGCTTCTCGATTTGGCTCTCGGTGATCTCTGCTCTTTTGTTCTTTTTCTGAAAATTTAGGCTAGGCGACTTTGACAACGGAGAGAAGCTATGTTCAAGAGGAAATTAAAAATTAACAAGATAAGAATAGGGCAGCTTGAGTCAACATGGAAACGAGGAAACCTGAGCGAGGGGTCGCATTTCATGAGCGCCACACGCAGGTAACTTTACAGGCGCATAACGAAACAGTTCGGCAGGCAAAATAGAAATCCGAAAGAGTCCATCGCGAGGTGCTTGCAATGTTTGATAATCCGAATTATCTATGCCCTACTGAAATTTATGGACGTGGCGAGAAAGTGTACACCTCTGCGGTGCATCATCTGTCTGCGTGGCAAGTCAAACCGTCTCGAATATGTCAGTGTTGTTAACACGATCGATGTCGAGCTGTCTATTATAAAGGAGTGTATGGCTGCTCTGTGTAGGTTGACGGTACAACCACGTCGATATTCTGCCGTTCTGGGGATCTCAGATAGCCACTGGCATCCTGACTCGGATAACCAATTTCTCGATCGTCTTCATCCTTTCTAGAAACAGCGGTCTCCACAAACAAACGAATTTGAAAAAGGGAAATTCCCGGAAAATCTGTAAATAATTTTCAAGGTGGGAGACATCTGCTTCACGGTCGATACACCATTATATGCCTACAGCATGTCTTTTATTGAGGGAACGGCTTCAGAAATATCAGTGCGACTGCCATTCACTTCTAAACGGAGAAGAATCTATAGAGTCGGCTCGCAGGCTGGTCATAGATGAATGAATCATGGGAAATCTCGGCGCAAGATGTCTACGAGAGAATAAATAAGCCCTGCGCACTGAAACCGGTAGGCTTCGCTATTGTGAACCTGAGTAGTGTAGTCACTCACAAAGGACATTTCTACCGTCCCCAGCTACCACACAGCAGAGGATTGTCCCTTTCGACTCGACTATTCGGAGAAGTCTGGTCATTGCAAGATTTGGAAGTTTTTGCGTTTTGGGACGGTGTTCACTGGGGTCATCGACTTGGTGGAGATGTGCCTAATTGGCCAGGACAATCCGCGAACCTAATATTAACCAGAAGGTGCATTTAAGAGCACCAAGGAGCTACGTGAGGTAACTCCCATTATCTGCACAGAACCATTATGCAGGTGAAATGCAACAGAATATATTTGAGCATTACATCCGGTCGGACTTTGCCAGAGTACTCGTACGGAGTACTCTGGTCTCGAAATATTTCAAACTAGCTAGTGATTCGTTGGGAGCTTCGACAGATTAGTAATAAATCCACCGCTTCTAAAAAGAATTCTGCCGGCTGCTCCACTAAAAAAACATCCTCGAGACGACAACTTCGGTGGGACAGAAGCAACACAGCAGCTTCATTATGACAAAGATGGCAACAAAACGGCAGCGCGCGGAGGAATCCTCCAGATCGAAGAGCGAGAGATATTCGAAAAAGGCAAGGAAGCTGCCAGAGGCAAAAGAAAGCAACCCAGAAGCGGAAGACGATGACGACAACCAAGATTTCCAGGCGATAAACTTTCTCGACTCTGACGATGACCTGGAAAATGCGGTCGCCGACGACGGTATGTCGACGGACGCAGGAGAATACTCCGACGACTCTCTGCAATTATCAAAGCGGACTTTAAAGCCAAAGGCAGCCCTCAAGCGGCGCCACTTTCCAGAGGAGGACGCCGACGATTCCACCCACGAAGACGATAGCGATGCCTCCTCTATAGGCAGCAGCAGCGATGAAGAATCAAACAGGGCTGCTAACAAGTCTAAACGGAATGACCCCACAACGTTTTCGACGTCGCTGCAAAAGATACTGGGGGCAAAGCTGTCCACATCACGCCGCTCAGATCCTGTGCTCTCTCGTAGTGCCGCCGCACGCGAGGCGAGCCGCCGCATTGTGGATGCGGCGCTTGAAGAGAAGGCAAAGAGACAGCTGCGAATGGAAAAGAGGGTTGCATTGGAAAAAGGGCGAGTGAAGGACGTCCTGATTGCGTCGAACGCGATCGGCATCGACTCTGGCGACTTGGCAACATCCGGCAATGCGGAAACAACAGCATCAATATTGGAGACAGAGCGAAAGTTGCGCAAGGTGGCACAGAGGGGTGTTGTCAAGCTTTTCAATGCTGTTCGCGCGGCGCAAATCAAGGCCGTCGAGGCTGAGCGGGCTGCCAAGAAAGAAGGCATCATCGGCATGGACAAGAGGGTAGCCAAGGTTACGGAAATGAGCCGTAAAGGGTTTTTGGATCTAATTGCATCCGGAGGCGGAGGACTGAAAAAGGGCGGACTGGAGGAAGCTTGATAGGTGTTCAATGCTGCATTGCTTACTGAGTTGCGTGTTTTGTCATATCTACCTCGATTGCTGGGGTATTTCATATCCATACATGCGTCTGGCGGACCACAGAAATCCCGAGCTTCTTAAAAATCAAAAACAAGGCAAAGCTCGATCCCGGTTCTCCCTTGATGCTACTGTCCCGAATCCCGTTGTCCGTTGTCCAAATATACGCCCGTTGCCGATTCCCTGCAATGGATTCGCGTCCATCCTATTTCTATGCCGCCTTCGACTGAAAATCGCTTGCCTGCAAATTCCTCGTCATCGACGGTAGTCGCACAACCAAGCCGTCCAAGTCCTTGGACATAAGCACTTGGCATCCCAGGCGGCTCGTCTCAGTGAGCCCAAAAGCAAGGTCGAGCATATCGTTTTCGTCGTCGTCGGGCTCCGGGATCTTATCGTAGTAGTCGTCCCCCTCCACGATAACATGGCACGTGGAGCAAGCGCATGAGCCACCACATGCGCCTTCCATCTCGAGGTCGTTAGCCTGAGCAATGTCTAGCAAGTTGTCACCCTCTGCTACGGCAAATTTGTGTTCGTCGCCGTCCTTGTCGATAAAGGTGATCCATAACCTATGATGTGTCAGCATGAAGGCGGATCCTGACTTGAAAAAAAAGTGAGATCTTTTCGGTAATCCATCTGACGTACTCCTCTCCTGGCTTTGGCTTGTGGATATGGCCGTGCAATCGGATTGGACTGGATGCAAACATTCGGGTGTGAGCAGGTGGAAAGACTCTGGCTCTCCGTGGCACTAGCATAAAGTCAGCTTGCTTGTCGCAATACAGCAATAGCAATCTGCTTACAGAGGGTAGCCCCGTGCCGGGGAGTCGCGAGGGAAGCTCCGTAATGACGAGCTGTTCCGCTGATGCGTACAAGCCCTTCTGCAAACCGTTTCGCGACCGCCATATCTGCCGTGGAAGCTTACTTGCGCTCGGCGAGGACAACTTCGTGACGGGGCAGGTAGAATAGAGGGCGCAAAAGAATAGTGTGCGCAGAGTGTTCGGTGTGCTGGGCGTGCCTCCCCCCGTCAGATCCTACAGAAGGGTCAGATCCGTCTTTTTATGGAGGTATTCTGTCCGAGAAAATCGGCACTTTTTTTTCCCTCCTACGCCGTCTTCCACTCCCAGTGAAGCTGGCAGTGGCCAATGGGAAGGTGGGAAATGCAACAGACTTACACTGGTGGTGTGCATACACGTTAATCCGTCTCCGAGTTATGGACCTCTTATCTCCGAGGTGCCAGCAGGTGGGCTGGCATGGCCGTTGATATCGGGTTTTGTGCTCCTTTTTTTTTTTTAGAGCGGTGGCGGGACTAGCATGCACTCCATTTTCTGAACCACTACGACATCATCGTCAACTGAGGAGGAATGGCACTACCTCAAGGGGTGAACCCCCTCCGACCATATTACATACCGCCTTCTATCGGCGAAGTGCCGGACCAGGTTATCAACCCTGGCCGGTCTATCACGAATGGCTCTATCCGGGGAAACACAGTGGGGGTGTACACTCACAAGGCGCGGGACATCTTTTCAGAAATCGACTACAAGGAATACATTACCGATCCGTCACCGTCGGTTACACAATCAGTCAAGAGCTTTTTCGATGACCTGGTCTGGCGGTACACGTCTGTTTTAATGGCACAGCCTTTTGAAGTGGCCAAGACCATCCTCCAAGTCCGCAGTCATGACGACATTCCCCCTTCCCCTTCTGCAGACCCGTTCCCGGAGCTCGGGGGACAAGATCGACTACCTCTCTACGAGAGTGCCATGCAAAACCCGGTTAGTACAGTTTTTGAGCGTCATAGTGAGTAATTGTTGTTTGGCTTTGCTAACCATATGCTAGTTTGCCGACTGTGATTCCGACCCAGACGAGCCCAGCTATTTTGCGCCCAATGCGCCCAATGCTTCGGCGGTCCTGTATCCGACAACAAAAAAACAGCGGCCACCACCTGCACTGCAGCCTCCTTTCGCTCCCTCGGCGGCGACCTCGTCTCCGCCGTACCGACTCGAACTTCAAAAAGTAAACTCGATCCTCGAGGTTATATCACAGTTGTGGCAAAAGGAGGGTGCGTGGGGTGTCTGGAAAGGTACCAATGCGTCCTTTCTGTACACGGTCGTTCAGTCCTTGCTTGAGAACTGGTCAAGAAGCCTGCTCAGCGCATTATTTAATGTCCCGGATCTGGGCTTAAAGGATGATGTGGACCGCTTGATCGATATTGCGTCGCCTTATCCTTGGGCCTCGCTCTTTGTGGCCGCTGCTGCGGCTGTAACTACGGGGCTGATTTTGTCTCCTCTCGATCTTGTGCGAACAAGGTACGTCAGCAGTGCCTCCCATTGGACTTAGTGGGTGTGAGGTCTTGCGTTGACATCTATCTTTAGACTTATTTGCACGTCTACATATGGACAGCCACGACGGGCACTCTCCCTCCTCCGAAGTCTTCCATCCTACGTTTGTTCACCAGCGTTGGTTGTCACCACCATCCTCCATTCTCTCATACACCCACTCCTGACCCTGTCGACCCCTCTCGTGCTGCGGACGCACTTTTCGATCGATAGGCTAGCCAGCCCTGTCACGTTCTCCGTGGCAAAATTCTGCTCATCGTCGTTTGCCCTATTCGTCAAACTACCTCTGGAGACGGTCCTGCGACGAGGGCAGGCTTCTATCTTGAGCTCGCCCGCGTATGTGCAGGCCCTGCAGTCGCCGTCATCAGCTACCGATTTGAATGTCGAAGCGCCCGCTGGTCTGGAAACCGTTGTGCCGTTAGGTCAGTATAATGGCATAATCGGAACTATGTACCACATTGTTGCTGAAGAGGGCCATGCCCCCGTTCCGGATGCAACCAGCAAAGGCAAACCACACTCGAAGAAATCCAGGGTCAAGATTTCCCAGACTGTGTACCGCCAGGGACAAGGCATGGAGGGCCTCTGGAGAGGCTGGAAGGTCAGCTGGTGGGGGTTGGTTGGCCTGTGGACGGCAGCTACAATCGGCCATGGCGGCGACGGCGAATTCTGAACAGTGTACCTGGCACGGCATCTTATTTTCGATACGGAGGATGGAGCCTGGGAACTGGGGGAGTTTTACTGCGGCCGCATATCACGAGAACGATGCTACGACGAGGTGACGGGATTATAAATTCTCATCTCTTGAAGTTTTGGGGTAGTTTTAGTTTTTCGAATTCAGGCGTTATCTAATAATATCCCATTTCCTCGATACGCCTGTCCCAGCGGTCGGTCAATGCTTGCAGGACTATTTGCACGCGCTGTTTTACGTTTGCTTGCGGGCCATTGGACCATGACTATGGTCGCGGCTTTCGGCTTTCCTCGTAGTCAAATCGCCCACAAATCTAAAAACAGCATCACCCAAGGAGCAGCATAGGATTTTTCAACTTTTTTTTCAACTTTTGATCGTGCTCTCGCGAAACGCCAAATACCAGTGATTCCCGTCAATGATATGGCCATAGGACAGGTTTTCTTTACGTGACCGAATTGGCCCCGGGACATTCCCCAAGCCTTTATGTCCCATGTTTTCAGGACATCCGTGCAAGCACCTTGCTATGCGACCCATCGAACCTCGACTTTATGCGACAAGCTCGATAACAGCGCCAGCCTCCTTGAGCTTCTGCTCGGCAAGCTTGCTGACGTAGCGGGCACGAACAACAAATGGTATCTGGGGAAGACGGCCCTTTCCGAGCAGCTTCGAGTAGCCGAGGGGCAGCAGGTCGATGACGGGTGCGGTGTCCTTCTTCTCGCCAGACAGGTACTTCTCGCGGACCTCAGCAGGAACCAGCGTCCAGATCTTATCCGAACCGTCAGCAAACTATTCTCGGAGTTTTCGAGAGAACATAGGGAAGCACATCAGGCTGCTCGATCTGACGCAAGCCAGCCTTCGCTCTTGCTCTTAAACGCACCTTGTCCAAGTTGATGACCGGGTTCCATTGGTGGTTTCTTAACAGGTGGAAGTGGCGCATGCCCACCTTACCGAAGTAACCGGGGTGGTATTTGTCGAGGTTCGTACGGTGGTGGTGCTGGAAGAAACAACGGGGTCAGCTCTGTTGAACATGCGAATCGAGACAAGCGAGTTGGCCGAAGCCAGTATTGACGTACCATACCACCGGCCATACCACGACCACCCGGATGCTTCCTGTGCTTTCCAACGCGGCCCTTACCGGCACTGACGTGCCCGCGGTGCTTGCGAGTCTTCGTGAACCGAGTCGGCATCTTGGTGATTGACTCGAGTGGTGGTGGATTGATGTGTATTTTCGAGACTGGTTACTATTTTTTTCGGTCCTTCGATTTTTTTGGTGATGGGCTTGCTTGCAGAAATTATGGATCAGGGCACAATCACGTGGTAGGGCAAGCACATATTTTATGTGGCGCTATACAGTGCCGTTGTGTGGTTCATTTTAATACACTGTGCTGCATTTTTTTTTTGCCTAGACCTCGCCCCAACTGGTGGAAATGGCAGGACCAAGGTAGTAGACACACGCACACTATTTTGGATTGCGCAGCCTTAGACCGAGATGCCCGTCTTACTGGAAAATACTGTTCAAGCAGCGACCTGATGCCCTGATCATCTTTGCATACTTGTTTCTAACGTCGAAGTAAGATATTTGCGGCTGGCAATCGCCCCAGATGTGACGGTGCAGACCGTCAGCAAGGCACAATAAGGGGCTACGTAATACATGCCCTCTTACCTTATATGTAAGAAATATGATCTAAGTGTCTCCATGATACGTATATGTAGTGAGATGTGTATAATCATGGCCTGGTAAGCTCATTTGGCCTGCTGCATTGCACCTCTCATATCGCAATGGATCACGTTACAGTAGATCCAATGATTCGGACCAGATTCATCAGGCGGACTCGCAGAATGATAGCGGTCATTTGCCACGACTCATACGCTGCGTACGAGCAAGGTTTCCGGCTGTCGGCTTCGAAAAATGAAAGGAGAGTCCGATTGGGCTGACGACCCCCCGAAGCTATTTGTGCCCAAGCAATCTGATTCGTGCGACTACGAGTACAGCGCATACTCGTGTTTCCTTCCCCTTGACTGGCCATCAATGTGGGGTAGCAAGGCTGAGGGCGACAAGCTCCGCCACTCGAAAAGGCGCGATGGCCCGTGGCTATGGCTTGCCTGGGCGCCTAAGCAGGCGGCTGGGGGCTGGGCGTAAGCGTTGCATCAGGACAGCCCACCATTTAATTCACTTCCCAGGGGGGTTTATCGTAGCTTTTCCAAATTTTACTTCTGTCGGATTTCGCTGCCTTGCTTTAGACGTCTTTCAAGCTCTCGCATTCTTCCCTTGCTATACCTGTGATGGCGACAACGGCGACAGCGCTAAGTCAAAGCTCGAGCGCGAGCTCAAGCTCGACAGCGAGCTCTGACTCCAGCTCGGGCTCTGGGTCAAACGCGGATAATCACATCGAGCTCGTCATAGCCATTGTCGCCCTCATCATTTCGTTTTTTGCCATGTTTATAGCAATCTTCCAAGCCCTGCAACAGTTTTTCTCCTCTGCTACTGGCCACGCATCTTGCAGCAAGAAAGTAATTGGCAAATGGGCCGAGTTCACCAAGCTGAATTTCAGAACATTTCGGATTGAAGTCAGGTTCAAGGTACCTGTTCTTTTTGTCTCCCCGCCAAGTAATACGAAGGGGCCACTGGGAATAACCACGAAAATCTACTACATGGATGGCACCGACGGCAGCTACAAAGAAACGAATACATGGGACGATGCTGAGCTCAGTACCCGAGATAAGAATCAGGAGAGCATTCGTACTGCCGATAATGAGCTTGCGACGTGGATGGAGCTGATGATGGCCGTCCAGCGAATGGAGAGAGAGTCCCGAAAATGGCAGGAGACGACCTTCTTCGGTTACAAGCCGCCGGTTGACCAAGCCACTAATCATACATTGGCGGTGGGTTTGCAGAAGAAAGACCGCTCGTGGGACACCATGCCATCCGGGCTCTTGAAGCCGTACGCGACAACCACAATTTGCCACTTTGTCGAGATCATGGCCATGTTGGGTATCCATTGGAAGGAGTTCGACCGGAACAACGACAAGTATCGCGCACAAGGAAACGGCTTTAGCGTAGCCGGATCGCTAGTGCCCAACCTGGGCGTTGGCTTCACCTTCCAGAAGATGGGAAAGGCGAAATATGAGAACCAACGGCTCATTCCAAATGACTTGGTCAAAGAGCTGTGCTTCGGGTTCTGCCCAACGATATTCCGAGAGAATCGTTTAGATGCAGACGAGCCAGACAAGCGAATCTTGCAGCTGGGCACGGCCGACGAAGTGGCGGAGACCCTTGGATCCTTTGGATGCAATACAAATACGGTCAACTACTTCCGTGCAGGGAGCGACCACACACGATTCTCCCATTTATTTCCGAGTAAGTCCAAGTTCGGGGTATTCACAAGGATTCCCGCTAAGAAGATGTAGTTCCCTTTGAGATGTTAGGCATGGTGGGCACCGTTCTACAGATTGAGCACACTGCCTTTACAATGCTGCCCAACCCGACATTCCTCGCCTGGGATAAATCTTCGTTCTCGCTGTCTACACTCCTTGTCTGCTTCTCCGGGGCCTTGCGAGAATTGCATTCTACGGAAGCTACGGCGGCCACAAACAACAGTCCTAGCAGTGGCCAATTTGGAGAGATCTTCAAGCACATGGAATACGTCCTAAGTGCTGACGAGGAACTATCGAATAGCAGGCGAGCTAGATTGCAAGAAATCCGAGCTGCACCGGTTTCTGCGGCAGTTGTGGATTCGGTGGTGAACGGCTCCGGCCCGCCTTCACGGGTGCCGACCCTCCGTCGCATCGGAACTGCGGCCACTTCGCTCCTTCGCCGGGCGCAGCCTGAACCAACTATCGCTCTCAACACAGTGCCAGAGGTACACTGTAATTCGGACGCCCCCTTCCAAAAATTTCTCTCTGTTTTGCAAAGCGCAATCCACATGTGTGACGACTTTTTAATGCGACCCGAAATCGTCTCCGCAGCCTCGCAGGTCTTCCGTTTGCATCTCCAAGAAGTTCTCAAGTTCCTAAACTCCCACGAAGCTACGTCAGACAACGCGTCCGACACACTTGGCACTGATAACAACACCGAACGTCCGACCGATCCCCCATTCACCATTACTAACCTCAGGACTCTCGATTTGGCCTCTTCGAATGAGAGACACGGCCTGCTAGCCACGCTTTACGTCCGCTCCGTACGCCCGCAAATTCTAAGGCATTTGGCCTCGATCGTGTCCCAAGTTCGATTTCACGACTCCAACAGATCCCGATTCGTCCCCGCACCCGCAAATTCTCTCACCAGGGAAGACATTGACGCTATATGGCGGACTCTTGTGTTCCGTATGCTTTGCTGGCTGATGCTTCACGACTTCCATAAGAAGGACGTACAGATCAGCAAAAGCGACCTGTTTAATTCGCGTCTTCCTGTTTACATCCTGTAAAGCCAGCGAGCGAGATTTTTATTATTATGGCTATTTTGCAAGCGGGGGTGTCTCTTTCATATTGTTTTGGGGCTGTTACCTTTGGTATATGAGAAGTATCTTTTTGTGCCGCGATTATTATTGACGACTGAAGTGTGTTGAGGTTGGGGAGAATGTTCTCCTTATCATTTCTGCGCTATTCCCGGAAGGCGCGACAATCATATCGCTATTTCTCGTACCAATAATAGCGCCCCGAGGATGGCGGGGTTGCTTAGCCGGCCAGATTCCAAGTCCTCGTCATTGCCAACAGACATAACGAATTAAATTTGTTCTGTCCTGCCGGAATCCGGCACGCGTCGCGCGTGAGAACGCCCACCATGCCCGTCTTTTGCATCGTCGGAACCAACCGTGGCCTGGGCCTCGAGTTCGTGCGACAGCTCTCCTTGTCTCCGGAAAACACCGTCATTGCCACTGCGCGCCCAGGGGCGGATCTCAGTGATGTCAAGGCCGTTGCCTCGGCCGCTACGCACTTCCTGGAGTGTGATGTATCCAGCGTCCCTGCAATCCATCTCTTTGCCAACAAGATCACCCGCTTCCTCGATGGCAAGAAAATTGATTTTTTGGTGAACAACGCTGGCGTCAACAACGCACCGTCGAATGAGACCAGCTTGTCCCTGGACCACACCAACTTCGCCAATCAGATCAGTGTCAACGTTGTCGGTCCTGCAAAGGTTGTCGAGTTTTTGCTCGACCACAAGGTTCTTGCGCCGGCCGTTCGCATCCTCAACATGTCGTCGGGCCTGGCAAGTATGGAACTCAGCAGCAAGATGGACCCACGCATATCCACTGGCTACAGCATCTCCAAAGCCGCCCTCAACATGCTTACAGTCCACCAGGCCGGCGACATTTGCAGCCGCTTGCCCGAGGCGGCTGTAATTGCCATGGATCCAGGCTGGGTCAAGACCAGAATGGGAGGCGAAGACGCTCCACTAGAAGCTTCAGAATCGATTTCGGGTATGCTGAAGATTCTAAGATCGGTCACATCCAAAGATAGTGGCACATTTTTTGCACATAGTGGAAGAGTAAACCCCTGGTGATCTACGAACTGTTGCACCAAAGGATCGACCTATCTGGAACTTGTTGGCTCATAGGACGTTTAGCGCCAGCTGGTTTGCTTTTTGTCATCATATCTTGAGGTGGCTACATAGGATATTAGGTCATGTGCGAATCTGTCGAGGCCATGAACCCAGATCATGCCGAACTCGCCAAGAACATCTGTGCCGTAGTAAGCTTGTGCTTTTCGCCCTGGTCCTCTCTCGTTCAGAGACGGCAATTCTTTTTTTTTCACATTTTTTCCACATTCTGGCAAGAGTGAATCGTAAGCTGGGCACCGTTGCCTCGAGCTTTCCCTTTGACTTGCCCAGGTTAATACAGGGTCTCTCAATTTCGACCAGGTTGTTATTTGAAAACTCCAAAGCGCTACTGCCAAGCACAATGTGCCCCTTTTTCTTGTTGGTTCACAGAGAACGTTTGCTATGGGCTCGGCCAAGTCGTGCCTTCCTGGTCACCCTTTCAAGTGTTCCTCAAATCTTCTGACCTTAGAAGGAAGGCGCCGCCAACTTCTGCTACTCTCGGGAATCGCAGCTAATGGTTAAGCTACGCATGTATGTGGTCTTGTGAAAACGAGCCCGGCGTGTTTATATTTGCACCACGATCAACAATCCGTTCTCCTATGGTAAACCTCTCCCGAAATATTTGATTTCCCTTTCTCCTAAAATTTTCTATTTGCTCCTCGACTGCGCATTCTATAATGGACGGATCCTCGACTGTGCAATGCTCTGTGCGCGGAGTACAGCCTGTTTCTGCGATTCGCCGTCGAGTATTATCGTTTTCTTGGCTTTGGCTCAGACACTACACGATTGATATCGTGACTATTATTATATCGGCCTTGTCAGCTTTGATTGTACGTCAATTTTCAAGGCTCCGATCGTTCATTTTGCTCTGTTACCCTCGCCCTTTAACTTCGTTCTGTTCGAAGACACCCTAACGAGATTGTAGATCTATTTGGCGCCTCCTCTCGCTTCTCGGTCCTTCGCAGTAACAAATTCGGATGGTTCTATCGTTTACCCCCAATTCGCCTATCCTCTTCGCAAAGAGATCATCCCCGCCTGGCTATACATTCTTATGGGGCCTGTGCTTCCCGTCGTTATGCTGTTAGGGCTGCAGATGTGGGTTCGATCGTTCTGGGATGCAAACAATGCCATTTTTGGAGTGCTGTACTCGCTCAGCTCCTCCATTCTTTTCCAAGTCATCATAAAATGGCTCATTGGCGGACTTCGGCCTCATTTTCTGGACGTCTGCAAGCCCGATCTCTCGTTGGCCAACATTACAGCTTCTCGATACAATGCAGCGGGCTTTCAGAACATCTACTACACCCGCGAGATATGCACTGGTGATCCCCGAAAAATTAACGACTCTCTTGCCAGCTTCCCCTCAGGCCACACCACAGCTGCTTTTGCAGGGTTTGTTTTTGTCTACCTCTACATCAACGGAAAGTTCAAGATATTCTCCAATCGGCACACACACATGTGGAAATTGTTGCTGATGCATGCCCCAATTCTCGTCGCTGTTCTTATCGGTGGAGCTCTCACCATTGACGAATTCCACAACTGGTATGATATTGTTGCCGGTGGCATCATTGGAACTGTTATGGCCGTTTGTTCATACCGCATGAGCTACGCCTCTATTTTTGACTGGAGATGGAACCATATCCCACTAAGCCGAACAGTCCCATTCCAGTACAACCTACCTTCGTTGGAAAAGAACTCCGATTCTACACTGGTTGGAACAGAGCTACTGAAAGAGCACGAGTGACGACTTGGGGCAGCTTGTATGACTTCAATAGTACGTTGAAATAGAATAAGTACAGAGACACTTGATATTTCGGTCCCTTTCAATTACACTGTGCAAGAAATCACGTTGATTACATACACTATGAGAACCGACTGATACACTGGGCCGTCTGGTTGAGTCCGAAAGTCCATGGGTCTGCCAGCATAATGTCACAAAGCCGGCGTTTATTTTATTCAAATCGAGCCCGGCTTTCAAAAGTTCACCAAATCTGGACTCTTGCTGGATTTAATATATCAGAATGACTTGACGGTGATTTGGCAGAAGAGCTTTCCAAACAGAAAGTAAACCACTAATCGGCTATAACAGATCAAGACTGTCCAATATTTGTCATGCTAGCATCTCACTAGCTTCAAGGCCCTTGCCCTTCTCAAGGACCCCGGATTTCCGAAGAGCGTCAATACAGCCATTAACAGTCGGCAGACTCACACCCCTGGTTGCCGCCGGGAACCTGACAGTCTTCAGCCAGGCCCGTGCGTCTTCTTCAGAGTAGTCCAATGATGTGCTGATATATTGGACTGCTTCCTCTGGGTTTGCGTTAAAGTAGGAAATTCCCTTGTCGAGCTTGGAAAATAGGTCCTCCAAACGTGGTTCGATGACATCGTTGCTGATGAGGGAGGTGGATGCAACAATTTTCCAACTGCTCCAAGGAGTGTAAATCTCGCCAATCCTCTTGATGTCCTTATTATCGTAGTACTTCTTGGATGTGAAATGCTCCCACATGAAAAAGTCGGCGTCTCCGGAGTTCACGGCATTTCTCAAATTCTCAAACGTGTTCAGGACGACAGTGCTGGAGAAGGCTTCGCTGGTATCTGCTAACCAGCCTTGTTGATCGGCCAACACAAAGCCCATGACAAAACTACCAGAGCCTATGCGGGAAACACCAATTTTTTTTCGATGCAGAGATTCGATCGAGGTTATGTCGGCACGGTCAAATCCCGTTGATACAGCCCAGCCTGAAATCAATTTCAGCGATTAGTATGTGCTGGCAAACAGCCATAGTAAGGGAAGCAAGCACATACAGAGCGGCGTTTCAACATATGTTCCAACGATGCGGTAACCGCCATCGCCTTCAACGCCGGGCTTTCCTAGGCCAGCAATCCAGGCTTCAGTAAGGCCAATTCCCACGTCGATGTCACCAGATCGGATGGCGGCAATCATATGTCCGGTGCCGGAGCGATATGGAATTGTCTCAGCATTCAAGCCAAAATGTTTCTTTGCAAAGTGCAGAGGGGTCGAGAAGTGCTCTGGCACATAGCCAATGCGGAGTGGCGCTGACGCCATTCTGGGTATCCGAGGAAAGTCAAACCTAGAGGGATGCGAATTGTGACAATAAGGAATGGCCACAATAAAATCGAGCGTGGCGCCTTCTCCGTTCGCGGGGTAATAAGCAATTCGGGTGGTGGAGAGTGTATTCGTAATATGGCATTATGTGCAATTCTTAGCTCTTTCCATATTAGTGCTATGTAAGATACTCCGTACCACGCACTTGCCTTGATACTTGGTTTAATATCTACCTTCCTCATTGGACTTGTGAATGTAAGGTAGGGAGGAGAACTGGAAAGAGCAATTGCGATATTAGCTATGTAATAAACTTATGACTGGAAGGCGCGAGCAGCGTCGGTTTTTTTACACCATTTCAAGGCCATCTTCTCACAGGGGCTGGTATCGTTTGACTTTCTTCTCCCACAAAAACAGTCCTACACAACATCATACATATCTCAGCCAGCACTCGCAAGGGCAGAATCACATATTATTCCTAAAGCTTGAAGTGGTAAACGGCCTCTCACATTCTCTTATTCGAATACAGACTAATTGTGTTTGATGAATAGAGACGGCTGTCGGGCATCAGCACCCCTTGATTGACGCGTTCTCTATTTCGTCTGGAGCAGTTCTCTTCTATCGAAATTTCCAGTGTTTTCGCTCTCGGGCACCAACCACCGTCATAATGCAGCCCTGGCCAGTTACAGATGTCGCGACGCTTGCTGGCCTTTACACAGTAACCTTTTGTATGGCGTCAATCTGCTACGTCATGTGTGATCCCATCGGCGGATTTTCATTCGAGAAGCGGGATCGCAGTTCCCGACCAGATGTGACACCTCTGGCAGCTGGTTACAAGTATTGAGGTTGAGACGCTAGACTCCTTCGCCGATTTCCTTGCATCGTGACACATCAACGTCACTTATCAAAGCACAAATAAGTCTCTTTGCTTCGACCGCGATGTTGCAGTGGTCGGTTGGGCAGAGCAGGAGGCGATGAAAAGGGCTGTTTCGATCGGAGAGAGTTGGGCTTGTAAGGGCAAATACTTCGTTGAACTGGTCTATTGCAAAAAGTGTTCGCGAAAACGAAACACCTCAACCCCCTTCCAAAAATATACTCTTCTTTCACTCTGTATAGACAAGTAAATCGCATTCCAACGACCGTAAGTGAAGACGGCATAAAAAAAATATTTAATGATCCATTACAAATGTAAATTGGAAAATTGCCTTCGATCGAGAGGGGATTCGAACCCCCAATCTTTAGAGCCGAAATCTAACGCCTTACCATTAGGCCACCCGACCACTGATCTGACAAATGGAGGTAAGATAACTGACTACATGGCAAGTGCCAAACATCATTTCGTAGAATTATACGCTACTCAGCTTCTGGATTATTTCTGGCGAAACTGTTTATATGAAGGATGAAAGGCACGGCGTCAGACGCGGTTGTAATTGCTAATTAATGTCGTCTTATATCATACTCCATAGAATTGTGTATAATATTGTGTACATTCTATTATGGCGCAGACTGTTTTCTCTATTGTTACATATTCTGGCCAATCAAAGGGCGTTATGCCATGTCGCCGATCCCTCCAAAGGCATTCTACTCATATTAGATTCCGGCAGTATCTTGCACAATGACATGCTAGTATCATTGCACAACAAGATAATCAAATTGAGACGTTATAGGGCTAAGCGTTTAGAGAAAAATGGCATTGCACAAACAACCCGGGTGCACCAAACCAGCTACATTCGGGAAGAGGGCAATTTACGTTGGATAGAATGACGGCATGGAACACTCAAGACAACTCGTACTCATATTACAGGCCAACAGGCCAGGTAAATGCCAAGGTGGATCTCTCTTCACTTCTGGGCATTGTATCAACTTACAGCCTCTGAGCCTACAGGTTTGGGTTTCATTGGATGCGTCCGAGAAGAACGGAGCAGATGTCGGCTAAAAATAACCGACTTAGTAGATGCCAATAACGATGCCATGAGGCAAATCGGTAGAAATCGTACACATTGACACGGGATATGGTGCGACTGATCCGACTGCTACGGATCGGTCGTCTGTCACGTCACTAGAGCGGGGCTGATTCACAGGCCTCAAGCGGGGTTTGACGACGCGGGAAGTCAGCGACTTCGGCTCTACTCGTATTAGCAGCCGAAAGCTCGAAGCAGCATTGGACCCAAAAGGAACGGACGCAAGGAAGGGATTGGGTGGAAGGAGTTGGCCCTTAAACAGAGCATGTTCGCTGGGAATAAGCACGTGGAAACGATCTTCCGTTTAGCACTCACAATTGACGGGTTCTCGCGTACGCGCACGCGTTCACCATGTCTTCTTCGCAAAAAAGGTTTCTGATTACAGGCGCAGCCGGTATGCTTGGGACCAACCTTGCAATCCGCCTGTTGCAGGATCCCGAGAATATTGTCTTCCTCACCGACATTGTCGATCCGCCCATCCCGGCAACAGCACGACATCCAGAGAACGCCCGGCCGTTGTTGGCCGATCTGGGGGATGCAGATGCGCTGGAGAAGGTGGTGGGTGCATCTCTACCGTTGACTACTGTTTTTGTATTCCATGGTATCATGTCCGGCGCCTCAGAGGCGAGCCCAGCATTGGCATACCACGTGAATTTCGATGCCACCCGAGCATTGCTTCTGCATCTTGCTGAAGTGCAGCGCGGTGTGCGCGTGATATTCGCCTCGTCCAATGCCGTATACGGCCCGCCGTTGCCCGACCGTGTGAGTGAGGCGACCATGCCGACACCGACAGGTGTCTACGGCACATGCAAGTTCATGACGGAACTGCTCATCAACGACATGCACCGCCGGGGCTGTATCGACGCCTTCTCGGTCCGCTTCCCCACAATATCTGTGCGTCCCGGGAAGCCAGCACCGGCCGCCAGCGCGTTCCTCTCCGGTGTCATTCGAGAGCCCATGAACGGGCAGGTTTGCAGCCTGCCACTGAGCGACCGCAGCTTCAAGGCAACACTCAGCAGTCCCCGCACTTGCATAGAGAATGTTATGCGCGTGGCATCATGGAATTCTAACATGCTGCCGCGTCACCAGCGGGCCCTCAACTTCCCCGGCATCATTGCTAGTGTGCAGGATCTGCTCGACGCGCTCGCAAGAGTAGGCGGGGAGGATAAGCTGGCTTTGGTGATTGACGAACCGAACGAAGCATATGAGGCGTTACTGCGCAGTTGGGCATGGAACCTGGATTACTCGTTGCCGCTTTCGCTAGGTCTCGAGAAGGATGAGGACGCCGAGGGTTTAGTTAGGGAATATGTAGGCTCTCTATTATCAGCAAACTAGATTTAGTGCATAATTTAGTTTGCTGAACAGGATGCTAAGATAAAATTATATTACAAGGCATTCGGAGGGGTAGTATGACATTTGTTTTGCCGCGGTTCACCGCTTAACACGCACGAAATGCGACGTGAATTAAACAACCGACACGTTCAGGCCATCAGCATCATTTGCGACGACGAACATTCCAGCTCCGTTCCGTGTGCCCATTCCGACGCCCAGCCATGGTTCTTCAAGATCTCGGTCGCCGCATTAATGCGGCCGTGTCAGACCTGACACGGGCCCCAAACATCGACGAGAAGGTGAGAAGTCCAATAGAGATGTGGCTATCGGAGCACTTCACTAACGAATGTATGCATGGCTGTAGGCGTTCGATTCGATGCTCAAAGAAATCGGAAATGCGCTCGTTGAAGCCGACGTCAACGTCAAGCTGGTCGCGCAGCTTCGAAAGGCGATAAAGGGCACCGTGAACTTCAAGGAGCTGCCCCCCGCCGTGAACAAGAAGCGGCTCATCCAGAAAGCCGTGTTCGACGAGCTGGTGCAGTTGGTAGATCCACACTCTGAGCCGTTTAAGCCCAAAAAGGGAAAAGCAAACGTCATCATGTTTGTGGGCTTGCAGGGCGCTGGCAAGACAACTTCCTGCACGAAGCTCGCGCGGCACTACCAGAGCCGCGGTTTTCGGGCCTGTCTGGTGTGCGCAGATACTTTTCGAGCAGGTGCCTTTGACCAGCTGAAGCAGAACGCGACAAAGGCCAAAATCCCTTATTATGGCTCGTTGACGGAGACGGACCCCGCGGTCGTGGCGCGTGATGGTGTTGAGAAGTTCAAAAAGGAACACTTTGATATCATTATCGTGGACACGTCAGGTCGCCATCGCCAGGAATCTGCTCTCTTCCAGGAAATGATCGACATCCAAGAGGCTGTCAAGCCGGATGAAACGATCATGGTGCTCGACGCCACCATCGGCCAGCAGGCTGAAGCGCAGGCGAAAGCGTTCAAAGAAGCAGCTGACTTTGGTGCCATCATCATCACCAAGACAGACGGGCATGCGAAGGGTGGCGGTGCAATCTCCGCCGTAGCAGCAACCCGGACACCCATCGTCTTTCTCGGCACCGGCGAGCACATGCTGGATCTCGAGCGTTTCGCACCACACCAGTTTATCCAAAAGCTTTTGGGCATGGGGGATATGACGGGCCTGATCGAGCATGTCCAATCCCTCAAACTAGACCAGAAGGACACGATCAAGCACATCACCGAGGGAATCTTCACTGTGCGAGATCTACGCGACCAGCTGCAGAACATCATGAAGATGGGGCCCTTGTCAAAAATGGCGGGTATGATACCGGGCATGAGCAATTTGATGTCCGGCATGGATGATGAGGAGGGTAGCCTCAAACTGAAGCGTATGATCTACATCTGCGATTCAATGACCGACAAGGAGCTGGACTCGGACGGCCGCATGTTCTTGGAAAACCCAAGTCGCATGACGCGCGTGGCCAAGGGGTCTGGCACGTTTGTGCGAGAGGTTGAAGATTTGCTGACGCAACAACGGATGATGGCCGGCATGGCCAAGAAGATGGGCGGCAACATGAAGAACATGCAGCGAGCACAGTCCGCCATGGCCGGACCAAACAAGCAGCAACAGATTGCCGCTATGCAGAAGCGGCTTCAGAGTATGGGCGGTGGAGCTGGGGGAGGCATGGGTGGCATGGGCGGTATGATGCCGGACATTGGAAATCTGATGAAAATGCTTGGCGGCGGTGGCGGCGGCGGCGGTGGCATGCCGGATGGTGCTGATATGCAGAGCATGATGCAGCAAATGGGAATGGGCAATATGATGCCACCGGGCGGTGGTGCAGGTGGCCGGGGCGGGCGGAGGAAATGAGAGACGATGCGATGGGAAGACAACAGGCTGGCTACTGGGCTCAATGTTTCGATATTAACGTCGAAGGAAGTGCATCACTCAAGGCGTTCGGGGACATTATGCAAGCACTTTATAACCGTATTTTCATCGATCTGGATGCCGGGTACGTAGAAAATGAGGCAGAAAGCTATGCGGAGACTTGTAAACTGCAAGTTTGCCTGATACCAATATTCCGCGAGCTCTTCTTCACGCACTTCAAAGCACTGTAGGTTTCAACTGAATGAAATTGAGAGCTGTATTCCGTTAAATAGCGGCGCCAGGGAAATAAGGCGTGTTCCCTGGGTAAGCCGATTGAACACCGAACACCGGAGAAACGAGTTTCTGGACATCCCCACTGCAACCAAAACAACTGGGCATCGAACAAGCCCACCGCCTGTGGCACCAGCCTTCGACAACATTCCGCATAGAAAGCGAGTTTTGAAGCTCTTCAACTTTCAAAAAACGGTTTGGACAGTTCCGACGTGGGAGAAGCAAGCCAAGGCGCCCGTATCAGTCACGTAGACCCCTTCGTCTAAAAAGGACTTTGGTCAGTATGTCATCTGTTTTGGGAAGATAGCTGGAAAGGAGGTTTGAACGTACTGAGGTCAATACTGCCACATGAACAGTCGAGATATCGAGTCGCAAAGTGGCGGCTCACACATCCGGTACAAGATGCAAAGGCATTACCCCTACAGAATGGTTAGCGAATAGAACACAGAAATATGAGAGGAGAACACTTGCCCGTCAGCCCACGCCAGGGTGTTATCGTAGTTAGCTAGGCACAGGCTGAGATCAAGAACCGTCACAACGACTCCGTCAACATTCTCGGGGGTCGTGTTGCATGTTGCCTGCAGGTGCCCGTAAACTTTTTTTCCAATCGAGACCTCGTAGACGTTGCAACTGTCAATAAAACCGCCCTGCAATTCCCGACGAGTGATGTTGGGCATGGCCATGCATGCTGATATTTTAGCACAAGAGAGGCACGCGGCCAGCGAGAGTGCGGCACGGAGAGTAAGCTTCATGTTGTGGAGATCGAGGCAAGGTTGGGTGTTTTCTGGTGCTTGGTCGAAGTGAATTTGGTTGGGGCACTATGTGCTGGTGTCTCTTCTCGCTTGTAGTGTGTTGCTTGTATTGATCGGTTTTCTCGTGTGCAAAGGCAGTGGGTCTCGGGACTATATATTTCGACATTGTGACGTGTAGCAGGGTATCATGTGCAAATCAAGTTCCTTTGGGCGGCTTAGGAGATAGAGATGGGAAAGGACTTTGTGCGTTGCTGCGTACGCGTTGATATACGGTAAAGAAGGCGTCGACAGCTTTATTCGCGGTCTGTTTCAAGATCTTTGCTATGAAAGGAGGAGGCGAAGCGTCTCCCATTCTGGGGATAAGGATGAGGACATTGATCACCCATAATAAAGAATTAAAGCATTTGAATGGGGGAACCAACATGCCAGACCAGTTCTAAATGGAGACTACAAAGGATGGGGAGCTTTGTTGGAACAAGCGTCCTTGGAGATGTGCGATAATTGGATAAAAGAAGAAATGCCAAAGGTGCTTTCGGCCGCCCGTTGTTGCTCATTTTGTCATGCTGTACTCTCTTTGAGCATTTTCGGGCTGATAATAATAGACAAGTGCTGAGCTGTACAGTTCTAAAATAAGAAAAATGCCACTTTTGACATGCGCCTTCAGGCGCTACGCGCTGCCTCTCTAATGATGACTGTCTCTATGGTCGTAAAGCAGTTTGTCTTCTGGCATGTCCGCTGCATGGATCTGGCTACCTCGGCATACTTCGGCTCACAGAGGACTGTATCGATGGCCTCCCTCAGTTGATCTGGACTGGGGCGGGCCGTGGCAAGATCGATGCCTAGACCGCTGTACTGGACTCTCTTGCCGTTCTCTGGCTTGTCCTGACCATCGCCTGCGATGACCATGGGAACCCCAAAAGCTATGCCATGCATAGTAGCCCCATAGCCACCATTATGAACCCACAGGTCCGCAAAGGGAAGCACGGCATCATAGGCCAGATAGTTCGCTATGCGGGCATTGTGCGGCACAGAAAAGTCATCGGACAACCGCGCCGTCCGCGAGCCCAGGATTGCAACCGTCAGCACGTCTTGCCGGCCAGCCAGAAGTCGGAGCGTCGGCAGGATCAGCTCCGTCGGCTCCGTCTCTACTGTCCCTTGAGCCACCACGACTACTTGGGCTTTCTCCTTTGGGTGTTTCTGGCTGTTGAGAACCAGGTCATTCCACCACGGAAAATCAGGAACGGCGTTCTGTACCGCGGGCGGAACGACACCAGAGAAGCAGAACCCAGGCGGAAAGTCGCTGCGCGGAAATTCAAACTCGGGGACGCCAATCTGGCAAATGGAATCATGGCAGGTGTAGTTGGCGCCGCCCATGTAAACCAAGTCGTCCACTTGGCCGGCGGCCGCTCCAGCTTCGCACATCTTAAGCCGCAGACGAGTCGACAGCGGCGCTACGCGCATCACCCACTCCTCCCACTCCTCCGCATTTCGCTGCCGACCAGAAGACGAAGAATCAAAAGACTGTCGTGATCCAAATGGGGGCAAATCCATGCTCCGGATAAACGGCGCGGTGATGGATATGCAGACAGTGCGTTGGAGAATTGCTGCAGATATGGAGAGAGGCAGTGGTGCGCCGAATTTGAAGGGCATGGATCCGTAGAAGAATGCCTCGCTCACCAGCATCAACCGCTCTCCAGGCCATTGGATGACTAACGAGGCCAGGGCTGCCTTGATACTGTCCCATTGCGCTGGAAGTGCGTCCAGGGTCTGGTGTCTTCGGTCGGTGACGGACTGCGGAAGATTTCCATCCGTGAAAGAAGCGGCTTCGCCGTCCTCCGTAGCGAACAGCTTTTTGTCGTCCAGGTCGGCAGCACCCAGAAGCGGCATGAACCGCAGCCCAGCAGCCTCGATTCGAGACCGGAAGAACTCTGAGCTAAGAAAAGCAACTCGCCAACCACGCTGACGCAACGCAGCGGCAATCCGCAAGACCGGTGTCACATGGCCCGTTAACGGGTGACAAGCAAAAAGGAGGACTGGACCAGTTTTCATGATCAATTGCATTCGCCGAGGCTGCGTGTTGAGTGGTATACAAGACTCGCGGTGCGGACGTTAACAACGTGGCAAAATGCGCCCTGTGTCCTGGAAGCCACAAATCAGAGTCTAGGCCAGGTAACTCCCGAGGAGAGGTACCATTACACTATTAAGACTAGGAGCGAGGGAGCGGCCGCGGACTGCCTCGATGGAGGGGCGGGAGTCTATGTGGACCCTCAGCCACAGGCGCCAGCCACACATACTTATAGCGCCCTCGCGCGACAACCAGTCGGTATTAGTGCTGGAACAAACTGCTGCAGGATAAGATACAAAATAATTTTCCCCAGATTTGAACATCACCGCAGCCAAATCATGGCTGAAGACAATTTCTTGAGGCCCATTGGGTCTTTCTTGGAGTGGTTTAAAACGGTTCCTGGCACTACGTTTCATCCAGACATTGAAATCGTGGATCTGCGTGGCCGCAATGCTGGCAAGGGAATTGGTGGGTGATAAGTCTGGAGAGAACCCATGCGTGTTGATGCTGACGGATACGAACAGTTGCCAAGGCAGATATTGGGCCAGATACGGTTCTGTTCACCATTCCACGCAACGCAGTGATCGGCTCGGCTACATCGGAACTGGCTTCGCTCATCCCAGCCATTGCGGCGAGCCATGGAGTTGACGGTTGCTGCCATGATTCCGACTGCGAAGACGAGGAGTCTGGCAATACACAAGATCCATGGACTTCACTAATCCTCATTATGATCTTTGAATTTCTTCGCGGAGAAAAGTCCCCATGGAAGCCGTATTTGGACATGCTACCAGCCACGTTCGACACGCCCATGTTTTGGACACCGGCTGAGCTGGCTGAGCTACAAGCGAGCCCCGTGGTTGAGCGAATTGGCAAATCAGAAGCGGATGAGATGATCAAAAAGAAGGTGTTGCCAGCGATTCGAACGCACAGCAATGTCTTCTTCCCAGTCGGGTCTCAGCCCTTGGCGGACGAAGAGCTGTTCAGACTCGCCCACCGTATGGGAAGCACGATCTTGGCCTACTCATTCACGTTGGAGAAGGAAGAAAATGACGAGGAAGAACGGGGAGATGCTTCCGACGAAGAAAAAGAAGGCAAGGGATCAGACGACGACGACGACAGCGAGAGCGGCAGCGAGTACCGGTGGGTCGAAGACAGGGAAGATCAGCTTCCACTGGGCATGGTGCCAATGGCCGATATGCTGAACGCTGATGCCGAGTTCAATGTAAGCTGAAGCTGGACGTGCAGATAAGGTGGTGGCACTAACAAATTCCAGGCACATATCAGTCATGGTACCGATGTTTTGACTGCTATTTCCACACGGCCCATCAAAGCCGGAGAAGAGATCCTCAACTACTATGGCCCATTGTCTAATGGAGAGCTCATGCGACGGTACGGATATACGACCGAGAAGCATGAACATTTTGATGCTGTGGACCTTCCATGGCAGCTTGTCCAGGATGCCATTGTATCCAAACTTGGGATAAGCCAAGGCACCGTTGATAAGATTGTAAGCTCAGTGTTTTCGTTCTTTGCGATGGCTGCATTTGACTTTGTGTCTGAATCTCTAACTTTTCTTCGCAGCTTGCTTCGCTTGACACAGATGACTTTGAGGATCCTATCATGATCGATCGGGAGTTTGAAGAGGACGGACAGGAGGGCCGCCTCGCGGGATTGGAATCCGGCAAGATTCTCTCTGAACTGCCATCAGGCATGCGAAGGCAGGCACGTGCTTTTGCAAAAAGATCACTGCGAGAGATGAAAAAGGCAAACCAGATTACCCAAGGGCTCGGCGACGAGACCGTTGTCTCCTTGTCGGCAATCGCAGACGCCATTGCGGTGAGGCTGTCGGCCTACCCAACAACACTGGACACCGATATGGTTCTGCTACAGGACCTGATGGAGCCAACGCTGGAATCGAACCGGCTATGGATGGCGCTGAGGGTCCGCATTGGCGAAAAGCGCCTGCTCACCGAGGCTGCTAACCTTGCAAGGGAGGCACTCGAGACGGCGGTCGTGAAGGCAAAAATGGAGAGCAAAAGGTCAAGCTCAGATCACCGGGATGCAAAAAGGCGGAGGACGAAAAGATGATGTCGATTATTCGCGCCCAACTCTCCATCCGAACGACCAACAGCACTTACAAAATTTCATAAGCTACATAGCCATCTCGAGACGAGACATTAGGTCTTGGGCTTTTTGCGTATCAGACTGGCGCTGAGATTGTTCACCGTATTGACACGAGCACCACCTGAGATCTCTGTTGGTGGGACGGGGGTGTCCTTTTTCTTTCTGCGAACGAGGTTGGCGCCCAGCGCGTTCACGGGGGCTACATCGCTCGGCGCCCTTTTTCTCTTCTGAAGTTCTCCGGCTTCAGTCAACGGGCCGCCATGCGCCGTATCCGCTAACGGCTCCCTCAGACCAGTAACTTCGACTCTCCACTCAGACCCCATGCCGGCCTCGCCGAGCCACCTCGAGCTGCTTATGATGGACTTCTCCAGCGTTGAGAAATCCAGTTGCAAGAGAAGTTCTACGGTGCGCTTGTAGTCTGCTTCTTCGACAACGCGGCTCCCCCGACCCTCCGGGGGCCAATAAAAGTATGCCGTTGATTGCGGCCGGTCGCTGAAGTAATTGCGCTGCTGTGTTTTTATCCGTGGCAGGCGGGTGGCAATCTGTCCGGTCAGAGCTTTGTATTTTTTCTTTGATTTCCGGGGTTTGCTTGTGGCTTCCAATTTCCCAGGTACCGGCCCATCCTCTGCAGATGGCCCGGATGGACTTGGGTCGAAAACGATCCAGATGAAGCCAGTGAGCCGACCACTCGAGCATTCTTGGCGGAACGCCATCATCTCCCAGAACTGGTCGAGCGTCTTCATACTCTTCCACTCCTGATCCCCGTGCGATCTTTCTGCTTCGTCATCGAGCTCGTCTCGAAATCGAGATTTGGGATCGTCGGGGTATTGAGGAATTAGACAGCGCGGCGAAACACCTGCTCCCTCACGGACGTAGTGGGAGATGTCGAGCAAAGGATGGCCGATAGTCCACCTTACAGAGGCGGGCGTTTGAGGAATGTAGGCACGCGTCTCGTACTGGTCGAGGCCAGGAACAATCAGATATCCTTTGATGTCCTGCCAATCCTGCTCCGGCCTCCCCTGCTGTTCCAGCAGAGGGTCAAGCACACGACACCACCACTTTACCAGGCCGCGATCGTCAAGAACATGCTTTCCAGAGTTGTCCACGCTTCCGGGGAAGAGGTACTGGGACTGTGCCCGTGCGAACAGAGTCACGATGGATTGTACGTTTCTCCGCTGTCGTTGCTCGACCAGGTAGCTGAGGAACGTCGAAGACAGTTCGCGAATCGGCGAGGGTGTACCTCTTGGAAGACGCAAGAGATGGAGATACCCAGATGAATCGGCCTTGGAGACGAAAAACGTGCTCGAATAGGCCGTTGTGTAAATAAAGATCTCGAGAGCGAATACGATGACCGTCGCGGGCTTGGTGAGCGGTTCAGTTTCGGAGGGAGCATCGATGGTGACAGACAAGAAATGGCTTTCACAGTAGGTTCGGTCGGGTTTGGCTCCTGTGGGAGCATGAAATAACGCCTCCGCCCTTGTTGGCGGCGTTGAGAGGTGGTAGAGGCCAAATGTGTGGCCTTTTGGAAGCACGGCGGCAAGTCGTTCTAGAGGCACGGTGCTGCTCTGGGCACGGCCAGGTTCGGTTGCCGGTGGCGCGGAATGCATTTTGTTGCGCTGGGAGAGAACCAAAGCAGGCACAGTACACCTTGCCAAAGAGACTCGGCCTGGATGCTGCAAGGCGTCGCGTGTACTGCATTGGCGACTCCAAGGTGCGCGGCTTATCTTATCGCACGTGACCACATGTCGAAGGCGGCAAAAAAGTTTTGAGCGCTCTTGGAGTGTGCGTCTTCAACATCCGATCCGAATCCGAGCTCACGACCACCGACCGATTCCCATCGCACCTCTTGTTCGTGACCACTTGCGAGCCTCTGAATTGGAACAGAGTTTTCGCAATGCACGCTCGACAGCAGATCCTCCGGAGCAGCCAAGCATGGCGGGCATGGCGGGCGTCGTTGGATTGCCGGCCCTTCACATCATCTGCCCCGCGGACCATTGGGGGTGTGCCGGCGGATGTGCAGAGCACGACACGAGCCCATGAGGCAAATACATCACTTGACGATGAAGCGGCCGAAGCCGGGCGGCCAAGATGGTCGAGCACGCCGTATCGCATGAAGGCACCTTTCTCGCTGCAGCAGCCAAAAGACCCGAGACGATCCGTCTGGGTGGTCAACGAAGACCCAGAAAAGCTCGACCGAATGTACGACAAACTTCTGGGGCGCGACTTGACCCGAACGCTGCCGGAAGAGCTCAAATGGCTGGCGGTGACACACAAGAGTTTTGACAATGGTCGGCGCGGATTCAACACGCGACTGGCATTTTATGGTGAGAGGGTCTGTGTCTGTGAAACGGGGCCAGGCTAATCTATGGAATGGCAGGCCGCATGATCATGGCGTTGGAAACGACACGGGCGATTATGGGATCCGCGGCAGAAGGCATCCAAGAACCCGACCCGTACGGCCGAGTGCCATTCGAGCACGCCTCGCTGAACAACGTGGAAAAGTTGAATACGCTGCAGCCGCACCGAGTCGCCAGCCCAGAGAAGGTAGCGCTGTTAGCTAGAGAGGTGGGCTTGCCGGGGGTGATGCGGTGGAAACCAAGACTGGTAAGTGGTAGCGCCCCCGTCGGTCGTCTGTGGGACCCGTGAGAGCCATGACAAACATTCTGACATGCGACTTTAGCCCGAGAACCTCGAAGGCTCAGGCATCACTGTTGTCCTGACGTCTACTCTGTTCGCCATTGTGGGTGCGGTTTCGTTGCATCACGGCGCTGACGTCGCCAACCGGGTCGTTGGCGAGCGAATCCTCAAGCGCCTCAATACATGAGCAGTCCGATGGCGACAAAAGACAAACGCCATTGGGGGCCTGTCGCTCTGTATAAAAGCAGGAGATGGGGCGGGAGAAAAAAAAAGACTCGAAAACTGTACTATATGCATTGAATGGCGTCACACGTTGCCTCGAACTCAAACTCAAATCACGTACATTTGTGGTTCCATCTTTCTTCTCGCTGTGTCGACGGGGTATACGAGTAGTATCGGCCTGGTCTGCTGCCTGTTTACCTGCCTTTCACGGCCGGATGCATCTGATTTCTGTAGACTAGTCGGCCCTACCGACGGGCCGATGGTCTTCCGCTGAGGATCGACATAGTGGCGCTTATCTCCGGCATATTCGTACTTCTCCAGCACTCGGTGTAGCTCGCCATCGCGTACCTGTATTCCGCTGCTCTCTCCTTCATTCTGGGTTTCCCGAATGGTTTATGCTCAATTGGAATCATGAAGCTGTGGTTCACTCACCTGCTGGCCGCGGCCCACCCCAGCCTGGCGGCTGCTTTAATAGCCGGCGACGCTCAACAGCATATTCTGGGCGGCGACGTCGTCGGTGGATTAGCTCCGTTCAAGTGCGACATCCCGCCGCCGGTGGCGCCGGATAGCGACGGGCTTCCGTCTGCAGAAGAGCTCTTCTCCGGGCCCAAGGCGCTCGGCCTCCAGGTCGAGAGGCACTCGGCCATTGTTCGTCTTCCGTCGGTCAGCTACGATGACCTCGGCGACGTAGACGAGGATCCGCGCTGGTTGATCTTTTTGGATTTCCACCACCTCCTCGAGGAGCTATTCCCTGTTGTGTAGGATCCATCATCTGCTCCTGTGCGGCGGCGTTCGCCTCGCTGACACACACACAAAGCCATGCACGCATGTCACGGGTCAAGGTGAATCGGTTCGGACTGGTCTATACACTGGACGGTAGTGACCCGTCGCTGAAGCCGCTGATGCTGGCCGCACACCAAGACGTCGTGCCCGTGGCCGACGCCACCACCTGGACGTACCCGCCCTTTTCCGCCCACTTTGATGGTCGCTGGCTTTGGGGACGAGGCGCCTCCGATGACAAGAACAGTCTGACCGCACTCATGTCGGTCATGGAAACGCTGCTGAGCAACGAGACCTGGACGCCACGCCGCGGCATCGTCTTGGCATTTGGCTTTGACGAGGAGTGCTCTGGCCAACGTGGCGCCGGAACCATTGCACCGTATCTGGAAGAGCGCTTCGGCCGCAACTCCATGGCGCTCATCCTCGACGAGGGCGGCATGGGCATCTCTGCCGGTGGGGACAATGCGTTGTATGCTCTTCCGGCCGTTATGGAAAAGGGCCACGTGGACGTGCTGTACGAGCTGCATGTCCAGGGCGGCCACTCGTCCGTGCCCTTTCCACACACCGGCATTGGCATCGTCGCCGAGATCGTCAGCACCCTCGAGGCCAACCCGTACAGCCCCGAGCTGATTGCCGGATCGCCTGTGCACAATCACTTTGTGTGCCGGGCGCGGTACTCGCCCAATGATGACCCAGAACTGACGCATTTGGTGACAAAGGGAGACTTGGCCGCACTGGCGCAGAAGCTGGCCTCTGTCGACCTCTCCACGCACTTCCGCCTGCAGACATCGCAGTCCGTGGACATTATCTCTGGCGTACGTTCTGGAATCCTGTACTACTGTTGTCTCCGGCTGTATCGCTAATGGCTGCAGGGCGTCAAAATCAACGCTATGCCCGAGCTCATCACCCTCGGCGTCAACTACCGCGTGGCCCCTCAAAACTCCATTGCCGAGATCAAGAGGAACACAGTCAAGCTGATCCAGCCGATCATCGAAAAGTACAGTCTGACACTGAAGGCATTTGAGGATGTGGACACGCCAAGCGTCAAGTTCAGCGATGTCAGGGACAATTTCGACGCGGTCCATCCGCTGTATGATGTTGATTACAACGGGACCCTCATTCTTACCACACAGCAGGCTACCCCAGTGGCGCCTGTCTCGCCCACGTCGGGCCCCATCTGGGACCTTTTCTCTGGGACGATCCAGCACACCCTTGCCTTTGAGAATGGCACCGTCATACCCGTCGGCGAGATCATGACGGGCAACACCGACACACGGCACTACCTAGGTCAGGCTCCTCTCCTTGTTTGCGCTGCAAAGAATAGGACCTCTGCTAACGCCACTAGACCTCACTCCGAACGTGTATCGCTGGGTGCCGATGCGCGCCGGGGCCGGCATGAACATTCATACCGTTGATGAGCGTGTGGACATGCACGCCCATCTCGATGTGCTCAAGTTCTACTATAACTTGATTCGCAACTTCGACGCGTCTCAAGCATAAGCTGCATTACCTCGGTCGCATACGGTAAAATTGTGGACGGCTCGTCATCGACCGTAGACAGAGTCTGCTGAAACAAGGCCATGTATTTCATTTCAGATCCGTGATATCAAAAGAGTTGCCCTTTAGCATTGCAAAACAACCTGTTGCCCATCTTAATGCATCTCAACATCGATGTCGTCTTCGACAGGAGGTCGGCAGCGCTCCGGCGTCGTACATACGTAATCGCGCTCTTCATGCTTTTTCTTGCCCAACCGCTCGCACCACTCTTCGGCACTGACAATAGTTCCATCCACCACGCCGCTGACCTGGGACATCATATCCAGTCCTTCTCTTGCTAGGACTAGAACCCGCTGGGCATTCTCTTTTATCTCATGGTCGGCTGCCCCTTCGCCAGCACTGAATTCCATCGAGTCCGTATGGCTGGCTAGCCGAAAGCGCTGGGGAAGGCTCGTCAAATGGCGACGAACGAGAACTCTAGCATTGTCCGGCAGTGCTCCGCCGGCGTATTTGGAGACCGTGTCAATGACTCCCCGGAGCGTCTGCAGGACTTCGCCCCTCAGCGCCGTGATTTTCGCAGCCAACGCACTGCGCTCTGCACCGTCTGTCTCGTGTGCATGTGGGCCGGGCAGACATGTGTCGTCCGGCGCCGCGCGCTCTTGCCGTTCCGCCTCCTCGGAATCAAACTGCTCCAGCGCGGATTTTAGGGCGCTGATGATGTTCCCGATGTGATCATTCGCCCACCGCAGCCAACGGAGGCAATATCTTAAGCTGCGCAGGCTTTCTTCGCTCATTGCGATGCTCAGACCAGACGTCGACATAATGAGGCGGGACTGCCATGCCGCAGGAGACCGGCTAGGCTGCCCGGAATCGCGACCTACACGGCCCGCGTCCCGCGGCCGTGGACTCTCCGCAGACTCTGTGTATGCCGGTGAGCGCTGCTCGTCATAGGCTGGTAATGTGTCGACGGTGCTCATCGAAGGCCTCCGTTCGTTGGTGAAGTCGAACATGCCTGAATCATGCTTTCCGTCGAAGCTCATATACACGTCCGCGGATGCAGGTTGGCTCAGCGATGTGTTCGTCTCCATATTCAACCTTCTTCTCTTATTGGTGCTGTCGCTGCCGACTTCGAGGTCGGACGGCCCGGCACGCTGATGGCGGCGTCCGGCATTCAGAAACCACCGGACTCCGCCCTCGACCCCAGTTACCCGGCCCACAGAGCCCAGCTTGTTTCCGATAGGCATCAGATAGCCTTCGACATATTCAACGCCGGATTTGATCCTGGGCGAATAATTCTTGGAACTGTTGTAAGCAGACGTTGTGCCTTCAATCGTCTTTGCCAGGAGGGGATGTGAGGTCGTCAGGAGCGACAGGAGCGGCTCCGAGGTGGACGCAGATCTTGTTGATGTCGAGGGAGAGGAGACAAAGTCTGTGTGGGCACAAGACGGTCAGAAAAAGCCCGCAAAACTCTGCCAAGCTGCACGAGCTGGGCGCTCACCTGCTCTGAGGTCTCCCAAAGCCTCTGCGGCAAGCCGAACATCCGGGTCGTCAAGGCTCACGCTGCTTGCACGCCCATCGGTATGGCGGCCGGGAGACATGGCTGTCGCCGAGCCTGTGCTGCTACTACTCGCATCGACATCCGTCCTCAAGGGCGACTCGGTCGTCTGGAGGTGTCCGGGCGTGTAGTAGGCAGCCAGCGGGTTGACGTTGGGCCAGTGGCTGCTGTCGTGCCGTATAGCAGGGTAGGGGTTCTCTTTGAAATCCTGCGAAGGCGATGGCAGGAGAGGCGGGATCGCCGATGCCGTCGGAGCGGTAGGAAATCGCACGTGATCCACTTCAGCCGACAGGCGATGCGACGTATTGTCGAGGTTCTGGTCCGGGGGCCGGAACGTGTCTGCGTTTCCAGACAAGTCGCATTCCGGAGTATTGGAAGTCATGGCTCAAAGCGTTCGTGGCCCAGTGTCGTGGCAGCTTTGGTTGAGCGCAAAACTGGCGTCAATAGTATTCGGCGTCTTTTCTCTGCGATCTGATGTTTTCTTTAAAGGACGTCGGGTTCGGAGAGAGAGAACCGCCAATCGTACGATCTGGACAGTTACTCTTTGGACGAAGCCATCAAAGAGTCACCTGCGTCTGGACACCCAATATGTGGTTGGGGAAGGAAATACAAAGGCTGCCCGAAAGTCTGCCAACAGACAGAACACCGAAGAGGGGGTGCGTGCAGGTAGCGTCCCCTTTTTAGGCTTGTAAACTTCGCACGTGAAACACGTGGCTGGCTTGTTATACTCGTACAAGGACGACACCGCCAAACACCATACATACATACGGCAGGCCTGATAACGAACGATTACAGTTCATCTGGCCCCTAATGGGAAACAGCGGCCAAGCCTGCAGAAAAAGCGGCTGTCTTTCCGTTGGACGCAGCATTAATATGCCCTGGCTCGAGAAAAGCACATTTGCAACTACCACAGCGAGGCCATGATATGCTGGACCCCATCCTCGGCAAGCCGATAGCAGTTGGTGGCGACGCACCCCGCCAAGAGCCGTTGCGGCAGGCACATGCGATATCACTCTCCGTCCCTTTTGTCACATGCCAATCAACTGAAAATTCTGCCACTAGCAAACTGCACTTGCGTTTGTCAACCTGCACTTGCCGTGGCCGCACTTTGTCGTGCACTAACGACAGAAGCGAGCAGCGACTACGGCGTACTTGTTCGTTGCATGTACGGGGTACGGACTTTTGTCGTCGCATTGATGTCACTCGGCATTTTGTAAAATCCAGCAATAAAAGTGTGTGGCTCCTCTGACACCGCACAAAGCAATGGGAGCAATGTCACATGGACAAATGCAGAAAATGCTTGGGCAGCTCTTATGGATCCAGCAGAAATAATTCCTCTCTCTTCGCGCTGCTGAATCGCAGACTCGTACACAGCGAGGCGGTTTGAATACCAGCAGAATGCCGGTTCCATGTGCTTCGCAAAAGTCGGCCTGAACTGTCTAAAAGCGCGTTGTTGAGAAGAGAAGAAATGTGTAATGCAGAATTTATTTTCTCTTTTTATGTTCGTAATTTCGATGCACGTGCCCCGCAGCTCCGATAAGTTGTTCCATCCCCGATACATGGCCCGTGCACACCCCACTATGAGCTTGTTGGATTCCAGCAGTGGACAACGCCTCAATTCGTAGAACTGGCTGCGAGGATACCGCATGAGGTGTCCACGAGTCGTCGTCTTCCACTTTCTCGTCTCCAAAGGCTCGCCTCCACCGTACTAGGTCCCTCAGATCGAGAGATCCGCCGTCAGCTACACGCCCCCTATCACCGAACATTTACGCTCAGTCTCACCCCCACCGCCTACAGTCCAAAACGGCGCAATGGCCTCCGCTGTGTTCTTCCTTGATCTCAAGGGCAAGGTACGCAGGACTGCGTGGTCCCCCTATCTACTTCTCAGATGCCTGACTGCATCGCTAACCTATCTGTTCTACAGACACTTCTTGCCCGGAACTATCGAGGAGATATCCCAATGTCAGCCGTGGAGAAATTCCCCATCCTCCTAAGCGAAGCCGAAGAAGAGTCATCCGCCGTGCCACCGTGTTTCTCTCACGAAGGCGTTAATGTTCGAACCCCTCTCTTGAAACGAGCCGTCTCTGCCTACGCTCCGCCGAGCGTACCAGCTACTGACAGCCCTTTCTGCGTTGCAGTACCTTTACATAAGACACAACAACCTCTATCTCCTCGCGCTCACAAAGCGCAACACGAACGCTGCCGAGATCCTCCTCTTTCTCCACAAAATCGTTGAAGTCTTTACGGAATATTTCAAGGCACTAGAGGAGGAGTCGATTCGCGACAACTTTGTCATCATTTACGAACTCCTCGACGAGATGATGGATTTCGGATATCCACAAACAACCGAGTCCAAGATTCTTCAGGAATACATCACACAGGAGTCGCATAAGCTCGAAATCCAGGCCAGACCACCCATCGCAGTAACGAACGCCGTTTCCTGGCGCTCGGAGGGCATCCGATACCGGAAGAACGAGGTATTCCTAGACGTCATCGAGTCACTCAATCTGTTGGTATCAGCCAACGGAAATGTCTTGCGATCTGAGATTCTTGGGTCCATCAAGATGAAGTGCTATCTCTCTGGAATGCCCGAGCTGCGACTTGGTTTGAACGACAAGGTCATGTTCGAAACCACTGGACGGACAACACGCGGCAAGGCGATCGAAATGGAGGACGTCAAGTTTCACCAGTGTGTGCGCCTTTCGCGGTTCGAGAATGACCGGACAATTTCTTTCATCCCACCTGATGGCGAGTTCGAGCTCATGTCTTACCGACTCAACACTCAAGTAAAGCCACTTATCTGGGTCGAGTGTGTGGTGGAATCCCACAGTGGCAGCCGCATAGAGTACATGCTGAAGGCCAAGGCCCAGTTCAAGCGGAGGAGCACAGCAAACAATGTCGAAATTATTGTTCCGGTCCCAGACGATGCTGACTCGCCACGCTTCCGAACGAATATTGGCACAGTTCACTACGCTCCGGAGCAGAGCGCGATTGTCTGGAAGATCAAGCAATTTGGCGGCAACAAAGAATTTCTTATGCGGGCCGAGCTCGGCCTGCCAAGCGTACGCGGTGACGACGAGCACGGCGGTGGAATGACTGGTGGCTTTGGTGGCAGTATGGGTGGTGTCGGCGCTCCGGGGAAGGGGGCAAAGCGCCCCATCCAGGTCAAGTTCGAAATACCGTATTTCACAACCAGCGGTATTCAAGTGCGTTATCTTAAGATAACAGAGCCAAAGGTATGTTCAAGCCGATTCGCTCCCTGTAGTCATGCCTATTACTGACATTTTTTTACAGCTTCAATACCCGTCCTTGCCCTGGGTTAGATACATTACTCAGTCTGGTGACATTGCGGTCAGGCTTCCGGATGTTGTATGAATCAGGCCTATAAGACGCGATGTTGATGCGCATACCGATGTGGCAAATATGACGTCTCATAACTCACATGGACAGGGACGGCCCTACTTGAGGGAATGGAGAGTTTGGAAACAGCCTCAGAGGTGGCATCTTCATTCTCCCCCTGACCCGACATGTTCACGTCCATGTATATGTTCCCTTTCCAGCAGCTCTTGCAAATTTATAAATATCACGGAGCTGCATATTTCCAAGCTTCGAAGTCTCTTGCAGCCCCAGCCTGTTTTCATGTTAGGTGCCGTCTAAAGCATAGCGCGATGCGTATCGAGCCTCATTGCATGGAAAAGTTCTAGAATAGATGGCTTTCAAGTTGTTGAATATTAGTTGAAGTGAATCATGTCAGGCTGCATAACAGTGGGTCGTGCAAGCATGCAAAATATGTGCTATCGGCCAGCAGAGTAAAGAAAGACGAGTAGCATTGAAAGCAAATATATAGCTAACGTAAATACTTGCTGACAGTGAATATCTCTCAACGAGACCAGGCAGTTCACGAAAGACTGTACACAAACTCATAGGTTTGAAAGTGGTAGAGAAAATCGGTAGCAACCGAGATGGGTGAAAGAAAGTGGACAGAGAAAGAAAATCCCAAGGGCTCAGGGACTGAAGTCAGTCGATGGTGATTGGGCGCAGAGCAGCAAACCAACTAGATGTTGCCTGCATTTCCAAAGTAGCCACAAAAGCGATCAGTTCTCGCCGACGCGCGCCTCACCATTTCCAACCCAACCCTCCCGTTCATAGAACCGAAAGACGAGATCATAGTCTTCAAAGTCGTGCACGACGCGGTCAATCCGACGGTAGCCTGGGATGCTCTCCAGGCGAGGTTTCCCTGCAGTTTTGCCAACGTGTCGAACGCCGTCATCGGCCAGGAAGTACTGGTCTTTGAATTTGCCCTTGGCTTCGAAAAGGGTGACACTGAAACGGCCTGGGCGGAAAATATCGACCACATGCTTGACGATGTCAGCAGTCTGCCGTCCCTTCTGCCCTCCGGGAACGTTTGTTTCGAACGAAGCAAATGAGCAATTGGGCTCGGGGGTGACATGAACAGTGAAATAGTGGTTGGCCGCGATCGACACACTGCCGTTATCGCCCGTGGGCATCTTGTCTGCAGCCGGAGCGGGAATGACACCGTTGGCAGAAAAGCCACAAGGCTCGAACATGTAAGCGTCAATGCGAGCATCTGGATAGATCGAAGAAGGATAGACGTCGGACAGTCCGCAGTTGTCAGATACCACAGTACCCAGTGCATGTCCTTCGGTCGTCTCCATCTCGATGTTCTCGTTTTCGCTTGTGGGAGTAAGAGTACCGGGATCAACGTCATCCACGTCGAAAATTTCCTCCATAGCCGACGCACTCAGGGAGCCATCTGAAAGTCTGCGACCGCCGCTGGCAGCGGCCATGCGGGGCTGGCCCTGATGCACATAGATCTTGCTTTGGGCCACGGCACTGGCGTGCGGAAGATAGAATTGCTTCGCATTCTCCGGGTCAAGATCGGTCATCAAAATTTCCAGTGTTTCGTCCTCCACCTCGGAGTACTCCGCGTCAGAATGAACGAGGCCAGTGGGAATCTTTGTGACCCAAGTACGCCCGTTGGGAGCCTGGAGTGGCAGCTGATTCGAGTTGGGGGAGGTGATGTAGAGGTACCAATGGTCACCATTCATTTTCCCAACCATGTAGGCGCTGCCACCATCAAACATGTCGTCGAGATATTTGACCTCCTGTTTCCAGCTGCGATGCGGACCCTGCTGCTTGTCTGGAAACAAGAAGTTCTTGCGGCTGTAAAAGACACGGTAGGGAGTGGCCGCGGCCCGGACATCATCGGCGGATGGCGCATTGTGAAAGGCGAATCCGGCCTCAAGGGCAGCGATGCGGAGCAGGCGATGGAGGCCGAGCAGCAACGTCGTTGTTCCGCATGTCTTGAGGATGATCTTGTGCGGGAACACAAACATGCTGGACTCGGACAGAAGATAGGCGTCGACCGTATCGGAGTGAATCACAGACAGAATCTTGCAATTCACAAGGTCAAGCATCCCGACCCAACTGTCGGGGACAATGGACTTGAGCCCATTTTCCTTCACGCCAGGAGGCAAGACTGAGGGGCTCGGAGCAAACCAGACTTCAAGTAGTTTTTCGGGGCCTAGACGACAGTCAGCGGCAACGCAAAAATAGAGAAAGCTTCCAGACAAGATAGAGGTGTACCTTCAAAGGCGTTGCTGGAGTCCAGGTCACCGACGACATCGTGATTGATGGTTAAATGCGGAGTTGCCAGCGACGGCGAAAATGTATATTCATTCGGAATCTCGAAAGTCACCATCTCTTTTCAAAAGATAAAGAAATAGGCCCTGGTGAGAAGCTTCCGTGGAGCGCTAGCTGCCACTCAAACGGACGCTGCAGGAGTTCGCTTGAGAGAGTAGGCCCACAGGATGGTGGGTGTCTTGAGCTGCTGGCGAAGCCAGCTACAATCCGGCCTTGGTATGGCAACTGGTTCTCCCGAGGGACGTTATGGAGGGCGGGCGGAGAGAAGGATGAACACCTTTGATGAAGGAATGTTGGCTGCTTTGGGAGACGAGACCCAACAAGGAAGCCGATACCTGGACGAAAGTATCGGGCTACCGATCGATTTGAGACGGGAGTTCGGATTGAGTATCAGAACTGGAGTAGGGTTATCTTCAAGGGGTGTTATCGAGGTCTGTCGAAAGGAGGACGGTCAGCAGGCAGCATGGCAAAAGGTGGTAATAATCAATTCATCTTGCCTTGCTGGCTTGGAAAGAAAGCGAAGCAGGTCCAATACGCTCATGGAAAAGCGCGTTCAGTTGGGTGCCGCAGCAGTAGGGTCGGTCGGAGGCTCCAGAATTCCTGTCTCACGAAGCTTATACCAATTGTTTCGATGGTCCTCTCCGGTCGCGTGCTAGCAGAACGATATGCTGCTTCCCTGCACGTGAGTGCTCGTGTTTTTGTACTGTATTTTCAATCGGAAACCCTTCTGGAATAGGTCATTCGCGAGTAGAGGATTGATAGGGGAGAGCAGAGAGAAAGCAAGAATGGGAAAAAATTGATTTGCTTTATCTAGGTGCCATTACACTACAAAAAAAGCCGTGTGCGAGAGAGATTTTTCAATGTGGGGTGCGGAGGCAGCAGATACGGGTAACCTGCACTAGAGCTGGCAAGGATTAACGTTTTACAACTGTATTATTTATTTTATCAAGATGCCCCTGCTGCCCTTAAAACCGCTGCTGCCACTACCTCTGCTGCGATTTGCTTGAAAATGGGCGATAAGGAGCACGCCTGGTAGCTGTACACCAACGACGCAGAGTCCGCTGGTTGACCATTATCACCCTCCTCGTCTGCCCGCGTCTCATTGGACGAGAAGTCCTTTCCGAGTACCTCTGTTCCAGCTGGGTATTTGGGAACTCGTCCAGACTCTACAAGGAGGAGAAACTGTGGATCGATAGGCACGCTGCCGAGGAATGGTACTCGAAAGTCGTCTGCCATGGTCTTTCCTCCCCCGCTCATGAAGATGTCGGTACATTCCGAGCAGTTTGGGCAGACAAACCCGCTCATGTTTTCTACCACGCCCAAGACATGCAGATCCGTTTTCGCACAGAAGTTGAGCTCTTTTCGTACGTCTGCAGTCGCCACGGCCTGTGGTGTTGTGACGACTACAGCTCCGGCTACCTGTCCCGGTGTGGTGCTTTGCAAAAGCGTTTCTGCGAGAGAGATGTGCTCGTCGCTCGTTCCGGGGGGAGTGTCGATCAATAAGTAGTCGGTGTCGCCCCAGAAAACATCGCTCAAAAACTGCCGTACCATTGCAGTCTTCTTTGGCCCTCTCCAAACAACAGCGTCGCCTCTTCTGGGAAGAAGGAAGCCTAAACTGATCACGCGCAGTGAACCAACGCCCTTTGATGGATTCGCATCGTGAACAGTGACGGGCAGCCAGCCCCCGGCAGTCTGAGTAACCTTGGCATCTTCGATACCGAACATGCGCGGTATTGACGGTCCAGTCAGGTCGACATCGAGAACGCCAACCGAATAACCAGCAAGACTGAGAGACAGAGCTAATTGTGTTGTGACTGACGATTTGCCCACACCACCTTTGCCCGATAGAACCTAATTGGCGCAGAAGACAGGTTAATGCACGGATCGGGCAAGAACAAGATCGCAGGCGGTATGCAACGGACCAGAACGATATGTTTGACTCGCGAAAGAGACATTTTAGAGACCAAATTTGGCAGTAGTCGAAAGAGAAGCTTTCGCCTTCTGCTCAAGGCATCGCCGTTTTTATGTTAGTCACATGTAAAACGTCCGATTAGATATCAAGATGCATTAGTAATTGAGACCAGCGGATTAACAAACCCCGAACATTCCGGTTGCCAGCATCAATTTCCGCAGAACGGCTTTGGCTGATGCAAGTCCAAGACACCGGCGGAATAAGCTCTTTCCCGAACAGCAATCTCTACCCCAGCCTCCTGCGACAAACATGAACTTCGCCTACCGTGATGGATGATCCTTGGGGCTCGCCATGGACATTCACGGACCGGAATATCGAGCCGCTACCGCTATCGACGCATGCTAGTTCGCCTCTCGAGACCAGCCAGCCTATACAATCCCCTGTCAAAGTGCTGTCGGCGCCTGAACAGTCACCATGGGCGGATGATGAAGACGAACTTGGAGACTGGGTGGTCGCCGACAGCACTGCTCCCCCTCCTATATCGTTTACAGCGGTCCAGGGGCCTCCAGTTGACCAGGACCATGAAACGTCGTCGACGGTGTTTCCCGGCTTAGAGGCGCGGCCAAGTTCCATTATTGGCCTTTCTGTCCCCGGATTGTCGGTGAATCATTGGGACCCAGACTCAGGCTCGGCTGGGGATCAGACACCCCACTTGACGCCTGCATCAGAGACAGGGGATACTGGTCCTTGCATGCCGAATCTTACCAACGAAGATGGGCTTATGCAAATAAGCAATGCTTTTTCTGAAGGAAGCAACAAAAGCAATATAGAAAACGATGGGTCCGGCACAGCGCCCGGTCTGGACATTAATGAAGCCGACGAGGAACACTCAGCCAAATCGAGCGCTCATGGATTAGAGGAAAACGAACACCACGGCTCACCTCCACTTGAACCTTTTCACCACGAGAATCATCATGACGATACCCTGCAGGACACGAGTGCGGGATTTTCTGCAGGCAGCGATGACCAGCGTCCATCCTTGCTACGACTAAAGCCACCACAACCAGACCGGAAAGCTGCCCCTTCCCAAGATAGCTCACCACAGACGACAGAAGGTCAGGAGCAAGCCGCCAGCGACAAGGAAGGAAGCTCGGGCCATTCGAGTCCAGCAGGGTGCGACTCAGGTTACGAAGACAACACGTTTACAAGGCCACGACGCAATTCTATCCCTGTGACAGAGGCACCCGGATCTCCACCGACCACCTCCAAACACCGCACTATCGAAAACGATTCTCCAGGTCCTGCTCCTTGTCCGTTGGAAAAGAATGGCTCCATTGGTTTCGTTCCGGACCTGGAGAAGGTTAGGCAGCTGTTTGGTTCCGAGAGCAGCGTTTCCGCAAGAGAAACCAGCGTAACGGAACAGGTCGACACCCTGGATTCGCAGGTATCCGACCAAATCATCACGGATAGCTTTACATCCATTGGGGAGCGAAAGACTTGGTACCGAATATCGAGGCAAGGAAGCTCTCGGAAGAATAATATGGACGATGCCGATTATTATCTTCCTGTCTTGTGGTCCGGATCAGCCGTTCAATCTGAGACGATTACAATTGTTCGGAGATGGATGGAGGAAGACTCCTTTACAGGAAAGCCGGTCCTTGGACTCAGCGGTGCTAGGGGGAACCTGTTTGGTTGGGATTCCGCCACGAAGCCCGTTGCTCTGAAGGAGGTTTTCAAACGGACATCGCAGCCCCCACCCATTAGGCCGTCCTCAACACGCACTCGCCGCCATGTGTCTTCCATGGCGCACAGCGCCAGCGGCGCAGCAGTCTCCAAAAGCCCGGACGCCATTTCGTTTGGGTGGAATTTCGGAGGACCTTTCCGCGAGGCTTCTTCGCATGAGGCTGCGATTCAGATGCCACACTCACCGGCAGCAGAAGGTTCGCCCAAAGTGGCGAGTGGAGTTTCATTCCGGAACACCGACAATACGGTGCCTGGACGACAGACTGAAACAGCCAGCCTACCTACGAGTGCAGAAAGCGATGCGGAAGAAGATGAGTGGGGGGACATGGTCTCTCCTGTTGAGGGCTCCAATGCGGTCCGTCCTGGCGAGACCGCAGTGGCCACTAGTAGATTTAAGGCGTTGCAAGACGTTGATGGTGGGAACGGCACGCCGTCTCCTTCAGACGGCTCGGTCAGCGCGTCACCGGTTGCTATATTGCCCAAGTCTGTACTCGTAATTCCGCCCCAGGCGGCGGACGAGAAAAGCTTGATCCAAAGCTTGATCCTCGGTTTGCCCGACTTGTCGTATATGGACAGATAATGTCGCCAAGCCAGGCTGACCTATGTATGAGTACAAGTATATGGAATGGCCCGAGAGGGGTTTGAATAACATGAGACATAAGAATTGGAACGAAAAATTGCGATTTCGGGTTAGCGGGGAAGTGGTGTGTTATTACGTTGGTAGTACTGTGTGGGTGCGCTAGAACCATAATAAAGAGGCAACGAAATGAGGAGCCTTCTGTGCGACAAAGGCGACAACGAGCCAAACTTTAACTTACTTGCGATCAACTATGGACCAGCAATCGTCGTCGGGGCCGCAGGCCCGGCGCCGCCAGCTCATCCAGACCATGTCACTTCGATGGCTGCTCGTGGTGCCAATCCTGCTCGCAATGGCAACGGCTTTGGTGCTGTTTTGCCAATCGGACGTCAATGTTGCGATGCTCTTCTCGCAGTGCCACGCACGCGCGCGGCTGCATTGGCTGTCGCAGGTCCCAGTCCTGGGACCGTTTGTCTGCTTTGTTGTCAGCTTCATAGGCGAAGCGACGGCCTCGTCCCGGGCATTTGCCGTCATGAGCGTCGTCCTGTCGTTTCTATCCAGCCTGTTGACAGTGAGCACGGTCGAGGCGGCCCGGATCTGCAACGGGCCGAGCATTCTGATTGCCTACCCTACCGGACTCTGGCTGGTCTTCAACTTTATGGGCGGTGCGGTCGTGTGGGAGCTCGTCATCATCCCGGCCTTTTTCCGCCGCACAAAACAGCTCCTCACCACAACAGGACCAGATCTGGCGGCTGAGGACGTGGAGTCGCCGGCACCGCTATTTTCCGGCGCCGACGCCGTGACCGCTCTCCGACACCTCTCGGCTGTTTCGGAAGTTGTCGCCATCCCGGTTGGCGTGACTCTTGGCTTTGTGCTTCCGTCGGTGCTGATGCTTGTCTTCGACTCGCCCTTGATGATTCTCATCTGGCTCTTCTCGCCGGTGTACGTGTCGCTCATACATCAGGGCTTGCGGCGTGCCCTCAGACAGCACAACACATTTCATCTCGAGTCTCACCGGCCGTCTCTCGTGGCTGTGTACGCTGTGCCCGTGGTCTGTTCGGCTCTGGCGCATGGCCTCTTGATTTGGTCATGTCTGGTCGGGGTCGACGATCGCAAGGAGATGACGAGGTCAACACTTGGCTTCGTTGTAGTCGACTTTTTCTTCGTCGGCTTGACCGTTCTCTATTGGATCCTGGTGGAGGCCGGCTGGCAAGTGGTCCTGACGGCCATCGCCTGGTCCATCTTTTTGGGGCCCGGGGCAGGTCTTTGTATTGGGTGGATTCACCGCGAACAGCAACTTGGATTCGTGTTCGAGGGCAGCTCGAGCTCGACAGACGGACAAGCTGATGACAGCAGTGAGACCACACCGAGGGAAGAGACTCCGCTGCTTCATTGACGTCGTCTGGTAGAAGGAATGCCGTAACCAGCTCTTTCATGTAAGATAATGTGCTGCTAATTGGCCACGATACCCACACTCTATGTACATATTTAATTACACCGGCCAACATCAGGGACGCATCGTCTGTTGTGGCAAAATATCTGCGGCGTGGCTGTGCTCACCAAGCGGCCGACAGGTCGGTTGTTGACCAGTTGTTAGAGAGCCAGCCGGTCACATCGCTCAGTTCAAAGGAGTCAATATCCAAGTTAAAAGCATCAAGTGCACCTTGCGTGCCTTGTACACCAAGTGCAGAGGGGCTAAGATCTGGGGCGGTCGCAGCTGGCATGCCGGACATCTGCTGTTCAATGGGCATGGGACTGGATATGTGAGTAGATGTCTGGGCTAATATCAGACACTCTGGCATCTGCTTGTCAGCCCGTCTGATTGTCCCCGACTCTGGAGATACAACGCCCGCCGTTGGGGGAGGCTGGAATAGTTCGGACGTCAAGTCATCCATGTCCACGTCGATGATGTCTGGATTACCGGTCACGCTTAGTGGTGGCTGTGCGTTGGGATCTCGGGCGAGCAGCCTATCCAACTTGGCACGCTATAGAATGTCAACGTCAGCGATTCCTGAGCGTGCAAATATGATGAGGACGGGCCGACTTACGATACGCTGTGTTGCCGGGGTTTTAACGCAGCGCTCCAGAACTTCGGCACACACTTTGACACTGTCGGGGATCTGCTCCCCTATCGCTACCGAGTCCTCGCTGTTTGGTCGGGCAAAATATTGCAGCAACTGTGCGCATTCGTACAGACACATGGGAAGATCCAGATCAGTCACGGGGACGCCGCTGTCCAGAGTCAAGAGCAGGCGAAACATGTCTGCCATGGACAGCGCATGCTGAAAGACCTGTTGACGGCAGTGGCGTAGGAAGTCGGGATGGCCGGCTTGGAGCTGGGCGGCGAAGGTCGCGGGCAAGGCCTCGCCGAGGCCTGTTAGTGCGAAGCGATAGAGCTCGCAGTAGCACTGCTCCCACCATAGGTGTGTCATTAGAAAGACGCACAGCCGTGGTGAGTACGTCCGCAATCGAACGTTGGCCTCCGACCAGCGGAAGCTCGCCGGTAACCGAGCGGCGAAGGCGTCCAACTCAGCGGCCAGCTCGGCGCAGCACGAAGGGATGGAGTCCACATCGGAAGCCCCTAGACGGTGCAGGACGTGCTGTGTATACTGCAGAATGCGGCCGCGCAGGTAGAGGATGCGCACGTGGAGGGCCAGAAACCCAGTGTTGTCGGGCAGCGGCTGGTTGGTCGCCGGGTCTGGGGGCTGCACCGGCTCCGACTGCTCGGGCAGATCGAACTCAAAATTGCGCTCGTTGCAGGGCAGCTGGATGCTGATGGTGTCGATCTTGTAGACCCAGAGGCTGAGTTCGATTTGGCGGCTTGCCTTGCTGACGTCCATCATGTAAAGCGCCCACATCAGCCGGCGACGAGACTCGCGGGCGAGGAAGCAGAGGCGCGGGTTCTCGCGATCCAGCCGCAGGGCCGAGGCCATCCGGGAGGCCAGCCCGTACAGCATGAAGGCGGAAGAAAGGCGATCGGAGAGCAAGCGGTGGTGGATGACAAAGACGAGCGTCTGCAGCACCACCGTCGACGGCCGTGCCAGCCGGGCGAGGACCAACGCCTCGGCCTCGTTCACACAGCGGTTGCCAAGGTCCCTCGTGCCGGGTCCGAGGTCGGTCATGAGGGAGGTGATGCCGACCAGGGCGAGGAGGAGCGAGCGATCGCAGAGGCCGGCGTGGAACCGCTGCATCAGCGAGGCGCGGTGCAGAAACGCAAAGGTCGGGATGTGGTGGAGATGGCCAAAAAACTGGTCAAACGTCTTGAGCGCCATCGACTCCAACACGTCCACGGACAGCGAAGGCGGCCTATCGCTCTCGGCGCCCTCAGCCGTGGCCGCCGATCCGTGCAAGCCGATCTCGGTCCCGGGCTGGTCGGCCGGCCGGCCACTGTCGCCGCCCGTGGCCGATCCAGATGACGACCGGATGCGTGGCCGGCGTCCGGGACGATAGACACACTCAATGCCCAGCGCCTGGCAACGGGTGCACTTTGGCGTGCCTCCGCTGCAGCGTGCCTTTCTTGCGTGGCAATGGCGGCAGGCCTGCCTCGCCCGTCGCCGCGGGACCGCGTGGCCGTCGTCACCCGTGTCGCCTCCCACAGCCGTTGTGGTGGCGCTCGCCTCTGAGCCCGGAGCCGCGCCGCCGTCATCGTACGAGCAGGAAAAGCCGAGCCGCTCACAGTTGGAGCACGTTGACCGCCGGCCGTCACAGCGCACCTTCCGCGCTCGGCACGTGACACACGTGTGAGACACGCGCGCATTTGGCATCGACGGGCCGAGCGTCGCTTCCCCGTCTGGAACTGGTGCTGCGGGGGCGTCCATTCATGGCAGTGTTGGCCAGAGGCTGGCGATGCAAAGGCAATGGAAGGGCGTGGCGGGAATTGCCAGTTAGCCCACTAACCGGGCGGCGCTGCACCATCTGGTTGGCTGGCCGGGCGCATTTCCGACAACCACCTGCAAAAGTCCTGACATATGCTTCCTCCCCGCGCGACTTTCTTGCGACGGGACTGCGATCCTCCGGCAGTGTCCCCAAATCGCCTCAATTCCAAACTTCCATTCCAGTCAACGCCCTATAGCGTTGCCCCAGGCAGCGCTATGGCAAGTGCTCGCTGGAATGTAAACGACGACGCAGCCCGACCGCAAGGTTAAATATGTATCATTAAGCCACGGCGCGGCGGCACTCTGCCTCTGGCCGTCGCCACCGGCATCAACCATGGCCAAGGAGAAAGTAGAGGCTGCCAAGCCCCCCTCAGCAGTGAAAGAAGCGCTGCGACAGCGCCTGCCCTACGTTATTTTTGCAGCCTTGGGGCTGATTTTGCTCTTCATTGTCATAGCCGTCATCGTCTCCGGCCTTGTACTCGGTGGCACCATCAACGTGGACGCCAATGCAATCGGCCTGACACAGAGCCTTGTTCTCTTCTCGGTCAGTAAAGATCTCCGCAGCTCCCCTGCTTTTCCAGACTCTGACCTTTGCTTCTCACAGGCCATCTTTGGCACCGCATATGTGAGCCTGCACGCATATGCGGCAAGAAAAGCCCGATATGAGATCGATAGGCAGCATCGAGATCATGTCCCCCCTCTACACACCAGGCTAGTCATACTATCGCGAATCACAGCCGGCTTCTGGACCACGGCCATTGTGGCTGTGGCCGTGACGCTGGCAAGCAGCTCCACCTCCAAGGACTCCTCGTCCATGGGCGCTCTCCGCGCTGACCTGGCCGCGTGCACAATAAACTGGTGAGGGCCCCCGTGTCCTTCACGCTCCATAGTCCCGCCCGCGTCCTAATGCCTATGGCCCCTCAGTCTGTGCATGGCTATCGTCGTTCTCGTCCTCGAGCTGTCAAGGCGGCCGTTTGTCCTCCCGTGGATCACACCACCTACGGCTGAGTACCATATCTACTCTATAAACGCAGCCGGTCCAACCACTCTGGGGGAAGACGTTGGAGTGCCCCCTGAAAGCGAAGCCTGTCATAGCCTGGACGGGGAGACTACCTTACCTACCGGGGGCTCCTCACGTCCTGACTCCTTCATAAGTCAAAAGGAGGCACCCTCGAAAAACGTGCAAAGTCCCTCTATCTCTCGCAGTCCCGAGCCATTGCACACACCTCGAATCACGCCACCGGAGCGACAGCAGACCCCATCGCCCATGCCGCCCACGCCTTCGCCAGCCAGGGTCAAACCAGAGTCGCTACGGCGGCAATCGTACTTTAGGACGCACAGATCTGTCCGGCCAGCATCCACGCACATCCGGGAACATTCTTCCCCTCGTGGGACGAGGCCCATGTACGGACCACGACAAGAGGCGTCGAACGGACGGTATTCGGCCTACTCTCCAGGGGCAGCCGACTCCGAGAGGAGGAGGCTTTTGGCAACGGGCAATGGCGCTGAAGGCAAAAAACTCTTTAACCGGGCCGTTGATGGCTTGAAGGATGCTGGGACTCCGAAACGCCCTAGTTCGGAAGACTGGGCAAAGGTACAAGTACCTGGGTCGTTTGCGTGGTGACTGGAACACATGCACGCAAGTCGTGTTGAAGTAACATATAAGCTAGCAATGTGCGATGCGGACACGAAAATATCACTTTTAGACCTTCCAGAGTATTAACCCGTACTCCAAACAGACTGGATGAATTAAGCCCTTGGGCGCGAGTAATGCCACGTGCAGCCCAGCGCATTGTGGCTTCTACTCGTACTCGTACTGCGCAGTGCACTCCCAGCTTTGGGACCAGCCTGGGCCTACTACATACATGCATAGAATAGAGCTCACTGGTTATCTGGAGCCGAGGAAAGCCTCCTGCTTTAACCAATGAAATTCCCTAATAGTAGTCCCCAGGCCGTCTCTAATACTCTTACTGCCCCATATTTGGGGAAGTGGCACCCCCACTTATTAGGCATTGTAGCAGGCAGCAGTCAGTGAGCTCTTGCATCTTTCTTGTCATTATCACCTTCTTCCGTCTGCTCGGCGCTCAACTTGTATTCCAAGAGATCATGGAGTCAACATCGCCCCAGCCCAATCTAATGGCTAGCCTGCCCATTGAGCTCTTACTGCGCATCACCAACTTGCTCAACACTAAAGACCTCGGCTCCATGCGCCTGACCTGCAAGGGTATCGAGAGGTCGTTGTTCCACTCATTCGGCCACGAATTCTTCCACAAGAAGCAGTTCATGCTGAGTGACGAGAGTCTGCAGGCTCTTTTAGACATATCACGCCACGATTCTTTATCCCATTTTCTTGGACACGTCATTTTTGGCCTAGATCGCTTCAACCCCCGTATGACGGATGCATACCAGGGAAGCGTCGCCGAGTTTTATTTGCGTCAAGCAGGTCAGCAGGTCAGCCTCCTCAGCACAGGAAGAGCCGTTCAAATGATTACAGAGGCTTTCCAGGGCTTAAAAAATCTGGAAACGGTCGACATCCGGGACTTTGATGGACAAAGCAGAACCCGGGACGGACCAGAAGCCCGTTGGGGGAGTTACGGAGCCACAGAGATCGCCCAAAGACTTGGCAGAAGACTTCCAACTTCAAAATACCCCTGGGACGAGCATCCAACGATCGTGTTCACCATTGTCCTGGCTGCGTTGGCCAGATCTGGCAGCCACCCAAAGGCGCTAGAGGTTCTGCTACGGTCGAGAGACCACGGCCTGACAGACCCTGCATTCGATCTTACCTCGCCCGCAAGTGCACCTATTGCTAGTGTCGTATCTCAGCTGCGAAGACTTCATCTAGACGTCTGCCTCAGTCCTTACCAATCAAACAATTTGACTGGCCTCTTGCTCCATCACTTTCTCGCAGAAGCACAAGAGCTGGCCTGGCTTCGGTTAAACCTTCAAAACTCCCCGACCGAGGCATGCAACGCATTCCTTGAAACTCTCGGGCTAGGGGGGCCCTCTCCGTCTTCCTTGCCTCTGAAAAATCTAAGGCAGCTTGAACTGGGAAACGCCAAGTTTTACCAAACCACACTTATCAATGCCTTGGCAAGGTTTCCTCATTTAACCGCCATTTCTTTGTGGAAGGTGACTGTCTGTATCAGACGTGACGCCTCTGGCGAGTTCGACATATGGGGCGATATCCTCCGGCACTTAGGAAAGATGACCGACCTGAAATCTGTGTCCATCGGGTGTGTCTCCCAGGGACTTGGAAGTGTATACTGGCCTGTCTCATTCGCGAACCAGCCCAGAATCAATCATTCTGGCATTTCGATCAGCCGATTTTTGGAGAAAATTGCGACTGAGATCCACGTTCAGAGGCCTCCTCAACTTGAGGAAGATCTAGACTTCGACGAGGCATCTAGTAGTGATGAAGGGACTGGCTTTGTACTGCTTGACTGAATAGCCTTGGGGACACTATCCCTTGTTTTTCCATATGCACTCTGCCAACCGTCATGTGCAAAATACAGCTTTCGGTGTTCTGGTATTACCGTCAATATTCTTCAATTTTGTCGGGGCACAAGTGTTGTGTGTATTTGGCTGCTTCAAAGAGTGTCCCGTATCTTCAGCTCAGCCGTTCGCCCAGATCCATCCGGCTGCTATCACAGCATTCCTTTCCTGGCAAGGTCGACCTTCCTAGCAGCCTCGCCTTCTTTGAACCCTCCTCGGGAGACGCATATCTTTTGCCCATCTGCCAATTCGAATTTGTCCTCAACAGCAGGAAATGGGCATGGGCAATGGTGTGGGAAGTGAACGCAAGCTACAGTGGCATGTCAGTCATAGCTAGCATGATGTATTGTGGAATAGAGACAAGGAATACCTAGCGTATCAGGACAAAGATACTTGTCGCAATGCGCCTTTTCTACATTGCTTTGATACCATGCCGAGTCACTAGGCACATTCTGTGGCTTCTCCGGTTGTTGTTGGCCGCCGCCAAACATTTGGTCGAAGAACCCAAATTGTGCAAAGGCCGACTGGAAGAAGGCAGAAAATAGTAAAAAAATATAGGCAGACGCAACCATCTTTGTGCTTGTTCAAAGGGAAAGGATAATAGGTGACGAGAGCTCCAGTGGATGGCGACCGACTCGGAAGGACAAATAGCCACAGTTATCCTTATCGGATTGGTCACGTGATACGGAACACGATGCGATAATTTTCCTCCCGAGAAACTTCAAAGCTTTGCTCCGTTTAACCTACATCTTGGAAATCGCCCTCAATGCGCCTCCCACAACTTGGCCGGCCAGCGGTGGCTTTGCTATTCAGTAGTGTTCCCACCAGAACAACTTTCCCAGCGTTGTGTTCTCAGCGAACCGGCAATGTGCTTACGGCCACCAATCTTTTCGTGGAGGGCCAACGGCTTGCGTCTGTTAAAGCACAAGGTGCCTACCGACTCAAGAACAAGAAGACACTGGCGAAGAAGCTAGGGGCGAAAAGAGTTGGTGGTATGTCCATGTTTGTCCGTGTGCATATTGCAAGCAGCGATGCAGGGGTGGCATATCACCTTCTTGCAACATTGACGTCGGTCTTCCCTAACACGTGTGTACAGATCAATATGTTCTTCCCGGCACGATTATATTTAAGCAGAGAGGAACGCTCTGGCATGCTGGAGAGAATACGATCCTAGGACGGGATCACACCATCCACTCCGCAATTGCAGGCTTCGTCAAGTACTACCGCGATCCTGCGAAACATCCAGATCGCCAGTTCATCGGCGTAACCTATGACCGGAACGACGTATTGCCATACGCATCATATGCCACACGAAAGCGGAAGTTGGGCATGACGGCGGTGCCAAGAAAATCGATCTCGACACCTGAGCTATTGAGCAAGAGCGGCATTCCCCGAAGAATACTTCGGAAAGAAGGCGTGTTGAACAAGAGCACTTCGGAAAAATCCGAAGATCCGAAAGCTGCTGCGGTTGAAGTGGCGGAGGCTACGGCAGCAGAGCCAGGATTAACGGCCGAGGGAAAGAAAAAGACCGACACGAAGGCCAGCCGCGCGGCGCGGCGCTGGAACGCTTACGTTCGGGCTAAACGGTCAACCCGAATGCTCTACTTGGCGAAGAACTACAGCTACCAAGAGTCCAACTTCCAAATTGGTCGGCTCATGGGTACACACAAGGGGAAGACGCCTGGCACCCAACGGTACGGAAGCCGTCGGGCCGTTTTGCGCTACAGAAGAAAGACAAGGGAGGGCCAACTTCTGCAGGCGAAGGAGCTGGGCAAACAAGAGAAAGCGTATGCGCTCGAGAAGGGGCGGGCTGGTAAGGCTGGCGGAGCTGTCAAGAAGGCCGATGACTCAAAGAAGAGTAAGAAAGCAAAGAAGGCTGCCAAATGAGGCTTGTGACTGTTACCAGTTTGGTATCTTACCATTGTATATATGACATTTCGAACGCAATGCACAGCCCTAGTCCACTATCGGTCGATTATTATCGGACTTCTCGCAACGTCACAGTAATTGCGTGGCGGTCGAAGATTCCTTGCGCAGAATGACGGGCTTTCTGCGTGGCACGATTGCGTTGCAAATATGAGGGTAAACCCCACGCAAACGTAAGGCAAGATACTGTCTCGAGTTCCACGGCAGCGCCAGTCTTCCGCAATTATGGCGGGGCATGCCCAACTCTCCTGGTCGCCATCCCGGCCGCCAACTCGATATCTAGTTTGGCACTCGAGGATAATGGGCCTGGCGACACTTGTATTGGCTGCTAATGTAACTCATTTCGATGGTACAAGGCGTCTGAAGCCGGAATTCCAATCGCATTTTACTCCATAGTTTGTCGGACAGCTCTAGAGCCGGCCCCTCGTCACCGTTGCAAAGAAGGTCTGATACTTCCGAGTAGGTGACGGAGTAGGCACCCACCGCTGTTGGCGGGGACTAACCCCATCAATTTTATCGATTTTATTTTTGAGAGGGGAGTACGCGGGTCAAGTTGACGCGTTGATTGGCCGGCCGCGCCACATTTTGGCCTAGGCCATGCACTAATTAATGCATGCCCCTATACCGCAGCGAATGGAAGCGCGCCCTGGCCCTGCGCATGACATGGCCGTTCTGCAGGCGCAGTGTGAGGCCGTTCAGTGCGACCGTCGTCCACTCCGAGCCAATCTAAATCAGTCGTTTCCCGCCCTTGCCCTGCTGTTTCGGCCCCTTCTCCCTGCGGCGACCTGTTTCCGCGACCTGTGCGCCCTCCTTTCTCCTCTTCCTTCGGCTTGGAAACAGGAACTGCCTCAGCAGACACCAGTGTCGCTTTGCTTCCTGTGGTATAATGGCCTCGGGACTCGTTCCAACGAAGAACGCGGAAGCATGGCATGAATGTGAAATCGGTACAGATGAAGCTATTAAACATTATTCCTTGTACTCGAATGTATCTTACCCTGAATTATATGTATGGGGTACTTGGAATGGAGATAAAACGCAAGTATCTAGGGTTGGGCGCACTGAACGCGACTCGGCTGAATTCTCCACTAAAGCGATCTACGAGAAAGGGTGGGACGGCCCACCGACAGCTGTGGTCAAATTCTTAAAGCCCGCGCACCCCCCCTAAGTACAAGCAATCCACCATTTCTCTTTACCACCCTTTATCATCAATCCACCCATCTATTTGCTGTACCCGTTTACTTCCATCCTTACCATTACTATCAAAGAAAAATACGTGCCGCTCGACAACTTGGATACTATGGCATCAGTGGTTCGGAGACCGTTCGCTCCGCTTGACGAAGGGCGGCTGCAGTCTCTGACGAGCAGGAAAAACACGCAGAATGGTACGTCAATTCTACTTTCACCACGAACATGGCACTCCCTTTCGCTGCCCGATTTACTGTGCTCAGCCTTGCTGTTTCGAGTTGTCCTTTTGTCTCGCAGTAACCACGGACGCGTCGCGTGCAACTTTATTCGCGTGGTCGCTAACTTGGTGCAGCCATCACTTCGACGTTCAACGTGAAGAGGAAGGCATCGGAGTCCGTCATTCTCGATGATTCAGAAAATGTGGACCCCTCGATTTCAAAACGGTCAAAGGGCAGTGATGGCGTCTCGTCTGCCAAGAGCGGACTGAAGAAGCATATTTCTACAACTGTGCAATACCCTCTGGCCTGCCAACCTACGCCAAGCCATGCGCCCACGTTTTCGAACAGGACAGTACTCAAGCCAAAGGCGCCATCCACAAAAGCGAAAGTGAATGCGGCGCGCCCCCTACTACCGGCTGTCTCCATCGGGGACTCAGTCATGCGAAGCTCGAGCAGGGGCGGCATTCTGCATTCTAGGCGTCGCAGCACATTATCTTCCATCCGCCGAGATGCATCCACCAAGCTCGCATCCGCCATTCCATTCTCCATCGACGCTGCTCTAAAGGGCACCCTCTCGGCTTTTGCGTCCACATCCGCTCCATTGCCAGCATCGCGTCTCAACTTGAACGAGTCCGACATGGAGCCCGCGTGGTTTTTCAACATCCATGAAGATACTCCAGAACAAGAGATGACCAACTTGCTTCAGCACAGTACCTGTGTTCTCGATATCAGCAGCGATGAGGAATCAGAGCAAAAGGCGCGACACGCAAAGGCGGAAGGGAGGGATAAGGAAAACATCCCTCCGCCAAATGACGCCAGCCAAACCAGCCTATCACGACCAGAGGCGGCTGACGGGATGCTTGTGGAGAAGGCACGGAACCCATTATCCCAATTAAATGCTGCCGATTTCTATGAAGAGGGATGTGATGCAACATCCACTGTACTTGTTGCATGCGAGGATTTGGACGGAGATGGACCCGGGAACGAGTTGCCGGCATGCCACGAGGAATTGTTGCATGCGGCGGAGACCAGCTATGACTTGCACATTGCCAAAGAGTCCCCGGTTGCACAAACCAATGCGACGGTCGAGGAACTTATGGCCGACCACGGGAAGCTTGCAACTGTGGCTGCTGTTCTTGAACCCATTGAGGGAACGGGTCAGAGCTTTGATGTATGGGAGAGCGGGAGCTCAAAGGCAGACGATGATTTGGCAACAGCAAAGGCAGTACCAGACCAGTGTTCCGCTTTTAGTTCTAGCTAGAGGAGTGCTAGGGACTTGCATTTTTGGGAGGGCGAAACGGACATTGGCGTTCTGGTTGGAAAGGCTGTCGATATATGCTCTGGCTTTAGTATACTGGTCGATTTTCTGGATATATATTCGTTCTGGGACACTCGAAATATGATGATATTTCAATCACGTGATTTTGATGAGTGTGAATGCTAAGGCACGAAGACCGGAAGGTGGGGTGACTTCTTTGGTCAGTACTCATACACGGAAACGCACGCGTGGTAAAGAGTCGCCACAACCGATCACCCTGTCTATTGCCTTCCTTTACATCATCAGTTATGGCGAGCATTCAAACAAAGCCCGACACGGTCACAAAGCCGGTGCGAGGTGCGCTGGTTGTTTTAGAAGGGTTGGACCGCAGTGGGAAAACGACGCAGGTTAAGCTTCTTGAAACCCGATTCAAAGAGCAGGGGAAAGCTGTTCGGGTTTTTCGATTTCCAGGTCCGTATAAAGAAGAAGTTGAGGCTGGCAAGCAATTGTACTGATGTTGCAGACCGAACAACACCCATTGGACAGATGATAGATGGCTATCTCAAGAGCCAAGTCGACATGGATGACCACGTCGTCCACTTACTGTTCTCAGCGAATCGGTGGGAGGCTGTGTAAGTCGTTGTCCGCGGCTGCCTTTGCCTTCGGTCTGTCTGTCACTAACATATGCCTGTCGCATTAGAAAGTCGATCACTTCTCTGCTTGAAGAGGGAGTTACCATTATCTGCGACCGTTACTACTACAGCGGAATGGTGTACTCTGCCGCAAAAGGAAACCCGACATTGCCTTTGTCATGGGCACGCGCCCCGGAGGTCGGACTGCCACGTCCAGATGTGGTAATTTTCCTCGACCTTGACGAAGAGCAAGCCAAGAAGAGAGGCGGTTATGGGGCGGAGCTTTATGAGAAGGCGGAAATGCAGCGCAAAGTCCGAGACCTGTTTTGGGGACTGAGTTTTGGCCGTATCGACGTGAAGGGAACGGCAAAGATAGATGATGAACGTGCTGGTTTTACAATGGCGCTGCCATTCAGGCAAGAGGAGGAGGACCTCTCTGTTGTGGACGCATCTTCTGGTACCCAGGACGTCGCGGATTCCATTTGGAAGATCGTCAGCACACGTGTCTTGGCCGTTGAAAGAGGCGAGGCGGGCAGAACTATTCGGCAAGTTTCTTGACATAGAGAACTATATGTAATTTGAATAGTAACCAAAATGTAAGTCTAGCGAGTGAGACCGGGCTATTTCGCAAGCCATTGGACAAACCACTTGGTCGGGGAAGGCTGGTGAAGCAATGATAGAGGTGGATACATGACTAAGCATCGTCGCAGACGCGCCCCGTTATTTTCTGCGAACATGCGCCTAAGTCAATAACGGCCACTCCCGCGACAACACGACTCTCAACAACGCGGGCTCACGCATCATTTGGCATAGATATTAATATGCCAAACTTGAAGCGTGCTTCCAGCGATGGAACCACCGCTACTTTGAAACGCCGCAAGGCGTCTGCAATATCCATCTCGTCTGCCGCAGCCTCGACGCACCCCCTTCGCCAGACATCATTTCCCCCCGAGGACAGTGAATCGCACCTCACAGCTCGATCACCTTCGGTTGATATGGACAGCGCGAGCTTTGTCAGTGGAAGCATGAGCGCCTCTGCAGCACCAATCAAGAAACGGCGTGGGAGGAAGCCGAAGGCGGAGAAATTGCGGGAGCAGACTCCGAGCCTTCCTGGCGGCAAAGCGCCTGCTGCGTCAAGCGGTATTGGCGGTGTCAAGGGCGGTAGCGTTGTGCCTGGGGATGGCGGTGTAGATGAAGAAGATGGCGATGGCGACGTTCCGGACTCTGGGGCAGCTGCGGCGAAACGAACAGACGAAGAGCGGAAAGAAGAGAAACGGCTACGGGCTGCTCTAGTTGCGTGCATGGATTTTGATCAGTACGAACGAATATCGGCGTGGAGGGCAGCAAAACTGCCAGACGCAGTTATTCGACGAGTATGCCACACCCTCCATTCCCCCATCTGGTGCTCTGGCTGGCTAACCGCACCTCGATTACAGCTTGTCAATGCGACTGTATCGCAGTCCGTCCCTTCATCCGTTGTTACCGCGGTTCGGTCTGTTACCAAGTACTTCCTTACGGATTTGATCACAAACGCCCAAGCGATCCAGCGCGAATGGATTGCATCCGACGGGGAGGCACAGGCCGACGAAGAGTGGCCTGGCATGGTTCTGTCCCGGGGAGAGCCCGAGGTGAGAGACCTCTACGAGGAGCAGTCTCGGTTGGCCATCCCGGAATGGGAGCCGGAAACGGCGGAGCATATTTTGAAAGAGCCGCCGACGGGTCCATTGCGGCCTGACCACCTCCGCGAGGCGTGGCGCCGGTATAAACTGTCTGTGCAAAGCAGGTCGGCGGGAACGATGGACTTGTGGCATGCGCAACAGCAAAGCGGCGTGGAACGGTTTCCAGCAAGGACGGGCGGAAGGCGGGTTTTCAGGTAGATTGGGTTTCCAGCGAAAGTACGGAGTATGATTAGCGCGATATGGTGGGTAATTTGTGAATTCTGGGCGGCAAAACTACTACAAGTCGGACTGGTTTCGTTTCGCGCCGTTCCTCCACAGCGGCACGCTTATTGACAGCCTACGACGCCCCTCGATGTGTCCCCATGCTTATCTATCTTACCTGTCTGATTATGTATGCGATGTTACCCTCCCGCCAACTGGTTGTGCTGGAGCCCGACTCTAGGCCGAGCCGGTTTCGCACAGCATTGGGCAGGATTCACATGCTGCTTGTATCTACGCTATCTGCTCAATTAGCCCCAAGCCCTGCTCTTCTCTCTCAATCCCAATTGAATTTCAGAAGCGTCGCCAGTCGTCAGCAACGCAATCATGGCCGAGCCCGTGAATACTCCGATGCCGTGCAGCACACCCATTGCAGGCGCAACGCCGCGATCCGCTTCGCCAGTTTTACAGCTCGACACGACAGCTGCCCCAGTCGATGATGTGGCCGGCCAATTAGCTAAACCAAGGGTGCTTCACATTGGCGACCCTGTACGCTACAATATGGACACATACAACGCGTTCTGTCAGCAGTTTGAAGTCGTCCGGCCAAGTAAATCAGAGCGGGAGCGTCCCGAATTCATGCGGGCTCTGAGCGACCACAGGTGGGGGGAGTTTTGTGCCATCTTCAGACCCTTCTGGGGTACTGGCGGCGAGATGGGGCACTGGGACGCAGAGCTCGTTGGCCTGCTGCCAGATAGCTGCAGAGTTTTTGCGAGTGCAGGTGCAGGATTTGACTGGGCGGATACAAAGGCCATGGGCGCAAAAGGTGAGCTTCATAAGTTGGGGCGGCATTTCTGATGTGCCCTAGGTGACATACCACAAGTCATCCGGTTTTGACTGTTTCTCCGCTCACAGGAATCATATACTGCAATTCCGGACTGGCGGCCGCCGAAGCAGTGGCCGATTTCGCTGTGGCTATGGTCATATCGACCTTTCGACATCTGTCGTGGTGCATGGGCGCTGCCGTTCCCCCCGCCTCTTCGAAGGAGGAGGCCGGGCAGCTGTTCCAGCACTGCCACACGTTTGCGACCGGGGTGTCACGCAATCTGCGGGGCCACGTTCTTGGCCTTATCGGGCTGGGAAACATTGGCCAGAGCATTGCGGCGAAGCTGGGCTGTCCTGCCTTTGGCATGAAGATTCACTACTACGATACCGTGCGGAAGCCTGAAGACGTGGAGGTTGAGCTTGGGGCTACCTTTCACGACACCTTGGAGCACCTCTTAGCTTTGGCCGACTGCGTCGTGATATGCACGCCGGCGTCCCTAGATGGCAAACCTCTGATGACAGCAGATCTCTTCTCGAAAATGAAACCAGGGTCTCGGCTTGTGAACGTTGCTCGCGGCTCTCTTGTGGACGAAGAAGCACTTGCCGAGGCACTTGAAACCGGCACATTGCTTTCGGTGGCCCTTGATGTGCACTCGACGGAGCCAAATATTCATCCGAGGCTCTTGCAACTCGCTCGGCGATCGGCCAGCAGCAGTGGTATCCCCCCGTCAGTAATGCTAACGTGTCATAATGCTGGAGGCACGGTGGACACGCATGTTGGCTTTGAGGAGTTGAGTATGAGAAATATCATGGCCGTTATCAGGGGTGATGCGCCAACCACTGCTGTAAATATGCATCATATTGGCCTTACATTCTAAATACATTTTTATGGCCGCTTTTGACAGTCCTCTGCCGTAGCAACCGGCCTAATGGACATGGACCTCTCGCATAAAAATGCCTTGGATGACACCGTTTCCTTTGCTCGCTTCCTTCAAGTCTATAGTTGCGAAGGGCGATCGCCAACATGCTGGAGAGACGAGCCATGGTGACTTCCTACTAAGCAAAACTTTTGGAAAGTCGGCAAAACGCAAAACTAAATTAAATAAAAGCAGGTCATATTGCTGTATACAGTTGCGCCCGAAAGTCTCGAGTAGCCTCGCTCCATCGGCACACTAAATTCACATGTGAACTTTGAATAGATACCGCATCCGCACCTGGGAGATATCGTACACGATGTACTCATTGTATAGAAGACTGGTGTTTTCAAGGCGGACAGGCCCAGGCGGAGTGGTAACGTCAGGCTGTGGATAGGCTGTTAATCGACGTAGCAAATACGGAACTAGGGAGTGAAACTGACCATTTGAACACCAGCAAGGTCTTTGTGAACACAGCCGGCATCTTTCCACAACGGGGGAGCCGTCGCACCTCTCCCCAATGTAGAAAACATCCCATTTTTCTTTGCATCCTCTGCCGCGGAATAAGAGAATCCATGGAGCTCTTGCACCGGAGATCCCAAATCTGCCTCACAGAGAAGCAGTAACGCAGCCCCCCCGGAAATATGGGAGAAGCAGTAGTTTGCGGATTTCGACGACATGTCGGCCAAGTAAATGCCTTTGCCAAACATATAGCCGGAAGGAGGGGCTTCTGGTGGCGCAATGCGCAGACCCTGGTTTAGAATTCCGCCAAAATTTGTCACACGGGATCCATGCCACAATAGCCGTTTGTTCTTTGTAGGTCCGGTTACAATGGAGGCGGAAAACCGGTCCTGCTCTCCCTGCCTCTCGATTCGGAATATATCCTCAATGTTGTATTTCACGTGGTGAGTTGAACCGCAGGTTTTCATAAGGTATTTGGCCAACTCCAGAAATTCGGTGCTGTCCTTGAGAAGCGGCGTCACCTCCTTCATTCCAAGCCCTGCGTAGAGCCTATCCGTCGGGTGCATATCGTACTTTGTCGTCAATTTTTCGAGTTTCATGACCAAATCTGAGTCCTTCATGTCACTGAGGCTCTCCAAAAGCTCAATCTCTTTCTTGAGGTGCGCTTGATGGCTGATGATGGGTGGGCGATGTCGACCGAATGCGTGGGGAATGACGGAGTAATACAAATTAGACAACTCCTCAACCGAACGCGAATTTCCGGCAGGACCAGGTGAACCGGAATTGTAATGAGTTAGAGCCTCTGCCAGATCCTTCAATGCTTGGAAGCCACGGCTGATGGTAGCCTTGCTAAGTTTCCCCAGCGGAAGCTTGTTGGCATCATAATTCAGATCCGCCATCGTGTCAGAGAAATATTTCCGGTTGAAAATAAGCTCCACGAGGCTCTGCACAGCCGTGGGGAGTGTACAGTCAGGCACGCTGGTCTCATCGCCGCCATCATCTGCTTCACCTTTGATAGGACCGTCATCTTCTGGCTCTTCGTCGGAATCAGTACCGTAATACTTCTCAACGAAAGCATACTTTCCCGGCTTTGGCTCCTTAGCTCTGTCGTCCCAGTTAAGACCAGATTTGCTCTTGAATTTCTGGGTAAATAATCTCTTGGCATCGTCGAGACCGCCGCCGCCGAGCATGCTGTTCTGTCCTCTCTCACCAACACGACCCCACCTGGTCCAAGTCCGATACGTTTTCCCCATTACCAGAATCTGTGCCAGTCTCGGTTAGAATGAAGGCAGGGCATGTCAATCGAGGGATTGTGATGTGAAGCATACCTGGATGAGATAGAACTTATTGTTGTTATTGCCCGAGTTTGTCTGGTTGAGGGATGCGTCCCATATCACGTCGTCGTCATCCACATACACCTCTGATTTACCGATATGCGGGCATTCCTCGTCTACTGGGATCTGTAGCTTCTGGACCACTTTGTCTGGTTTTGGCTTCTTCTGCAATGGCTGAGAAGGCGAGCTGGGTGCGTCTTCATCAGAAGACGGAGCTGGCCTCTTGGCTAATTTGATTTCGGCCGTCGTAGGCGAAGGTGGAGAAGGAGAAGATGTCGCCTGTTTGGCCAAGAAAAGATACGTTGCTTCTGGTTTTTTGGTGTTGTCCGAGGCGCAATCCAAAAGCCACTGGACATTCAGAATTGGAATCTTCTGTTCCAACGCGGCCTTGACCTTCACAGAAGGTTTCTTGTAACTGTCCAACGTGGTTATCAAGTGAGATGCATCAGGCGTAATTTTATTGAGTGTTTCTGCGCCAAGCTCTTCGATGTGCTGCTTCAGTTCCCCATGTGACGTGTGGGGAAATGTACCACAGAGAGCAACTTTGAGACCGCTAAGCGGAGGGACAGGAGGCGCGGCGGATTTGCTCCTCGTTGCGGACCTTCGGGGAGGCATGGCTGGCGTAAAGCTGTTCAATGGAGGTTACCGAATAATGAAAAGCGAGAAATCGAGGATTTATTTTCGCGACAATGAACAAGAAGACAATAGCAGGCAACAGCTCCTTATAACAACGGTCACGAAATAAACATAGTGGGCCTTGTGGACCTTGGCTGCCTACAAGGAGTGGTGGAGCCTAATACAGGCTTTAGTGTCGCACAGCAAACCAAGATAGGAAAACCTTCTTTGAAACACGAAACCAACACAATTCTCATACGTCCTTCTAACCCCATGTCTGATTAGGGACAGCGCAGGAATAGGATATAGTAGAAATGATACATGAATAGGGGAATCAGAGGAACCACGAACAGAACAAACAATCGCAGAACTGGATTAAGAAGTCTCCGTCGTGGGCAAGGGGGGCAGTGGCGGAATTCTCGTAGGATCGCTGGAGCCATCATTGTCTTCTGCCAGCTCGTCCAATTCCTCCGGATGCCCCAGGAACTTTGCCACGTTCTTCATTTCGTAATGTCTCTTGCGCATTTGCTCAAAGCGGCGATGCTTTTCTCGGTCCTCGGCACTCATGCCAATCATCTCGTCATCGTCATGCACTGCCGCCGTTTCATCGACGTGAACTTTGCTTGGCCGCCGTTCAATATCATCCGGTACAGCCTCTTCGGGATCGCCAAGCGACAGTCCCGGAATATCACTGGCCTCGTCGTCCGAGGGATCCTCCGACGGATCGTAGTGCTTGACGTATGGAGTCTTGGGTTCGTCGATCTTCATTGTCGCGGTGCGTTCTTGCTCTGTGAGATATAGGTTTGCTTCATCCCACTTCAGCCGAGAAGAAGACTCGGGATCTTCATCGCCATGTATCGAAGGAGTTCGGCTTGACAAGCGTCGCGAGCCACCGTGCCGAGCAGCGGAAGACGACCGCCTGTGACCGGTGTTGGCCTGGGTGTTATGAATGGTCTGCTCCTTCTCGGTCAGCTGGGGTTGGTCGTCTTCGGGTGCCGTAGTAATTGGCGGAGGCGGCGAGTTGATGTGATGCTTCAGAATGCCTTCCGCCATGGTTAGTACACGAGAGCAGTAGAAGAGTGCAATGAAGCGAAGCCTCTGGGGTTATGTACCCTTAGGCTTTGTCGCATCGTCATGCGAAGGCGAGAGGGGGGCCTCACTGGAAGCCATTTCGTAGAGTTTGTGTTGTCGCGTCTAAATGTTTGCAGTCGAAGCGGGGAAACGCAGCATACAAGTACGAGTAGATATCTCTGAAGTGGGGTGGGGCAACTTTACTAATACTATGCTACACTTTGCTTGTGGTGTTGTATTCCGTGCAGTTGCGGAGGGTTCGGTCTGGATTCCCCTGTATGCCTCCCAGCTACTATAAGTTGTATAGGCTGATAGAACACACAGTCATAATTTCACGCCATAGACCAGGGCGGGACGATACCAACGATCAAAGTATTTTAAATATATTACATTTGCGTTGTTCTCTTGCCGTAGGTGACTAGTGCTCTTTCTCTCGCCGTAAAACTGATAATAAGCGCCCCGCATTTCCATCGACCAAAAAAAAGACAACCATTGAGCCCAGAACATTTCGACACAATCAGCCGACAAGAGTTACCATGGCACCCAATGCATACGTCCTGGCGGCTGACAATAGCCCGTCCTTACTCCCACTACTACGCGAACGACCAGAGCTTGCTTCCGAACAAGACGAACATGGCTATTCTCTCATTCACGCTGCCGCCAGCTACAACCACTTAGACTTGCTGCGAACCCTCGTGCGCGAGCTTCATGTGCCTGTTGACCTGCGCGATGAGGATGGGGAGACAGCGCTATTTGTGGTTGAGACGGTCGAGGCGGCCCGCTGTTTAGTAGAGGAGCTGGGTTTGGATGCCCATATTCGCGGTGATGAAGGCATGACGGCAGCTGAAAAGATCATCGCCGAGTGTGACTTCCCACTGGTCGGCGAGTATCTCGACGGGCTGGATGTGGGCATGGCCGGAGAAAGTGCACTGGTGGACGGGACTTTGCCAACTCCGCCAGAGGGGGTGTCGGTTACTGTTGGCACCATGCCCACCGCTGCGGACACAGAAAGTGGGAGTGCCGCTGGCACAGAACCGGACCCAGAATTCAGGCAGCGAATCGAAGAGCTGGCAGCACGCGAGGACTTTCAAACAGAGGAAGGCCAGTCAGCGTTGCGACATTTGGTGGAAGATGCTCTTTCCAGCCATGGCCAAACCGAGAACCGTGACGCGCGGTTGCGATTGTTCTGATTTCAGAGGATTGAATAGCCCACCCTCCATTTCAAAAAGATTATTCATGGCCATGTATGTCCCAAAGGAGAAAACTTCCAGGCGCCCTCTCAGGTCGAAATAGTGTGCACTCGGCCGCTCCAGTGGCGAGGCTGTTTGATCCAGGAAATCCCGACGCCGAGAAGGCAAACCATGACTTGGACGGAGACAAAGCGAATAACGTATCCAACACGGTATCGCAGACCCATGATGGCGAAAAGAAGCCGCGCCAACTGATTATACACACGTCTCCCTGGATGGTGTCGCTCTCCGGAGCGACTGGTACCTGATAGCGACACAGGTATGGATCTATGTTATCGTCTGCCTGTACGCGAGGACTGCCAAGGCGTAGAAGCGATATCCACTCGTATAGCTCGAAAGTAGCCTCTTCAGCCTCAATGGTCGAGTCGCCGTCACCGTCGTCGACATAAAGGTCCACAGGGCAGCCAAGATCTGGTATATTAACACCAAAGTGCGTGGTCATGGTGGGTGTAACAGTGCACGTGGCTGGTGAAAACGGGGCCAGAGGATCTGGACTAGGTGCTAAAGAGAGGCAGTGTTAGGCAGCCAGGACATCACCGTGGAGTGGAAAGCAGTCACCGAAGGCATACTGTCTAAAGAGTTGTGGAACAACCAAGTAAGAGGCTTGTTGAACTCGTGCTTGCAGGCATAAGTGAGCCGGTCAAATCCTTTTTTGCCAGGCCACATGGACGTGGCGTTGAGATCAAACTCGAGCACTGATGGTAATGTCAGGACACAGTTGCATCCGAGCTGTAGTGATTTCGACTCACCCCAGCGAGACCTCAATCCACGGTTGCCCTTGGTACCTTGAGGCTGGCCTGGCAAGCCTGCCCGCTCGTAGGATTCCCGATCGAGGAATATTGATAAGTGCCCATTTCTCAGAGCAAAAACATTGTCCTTCCCTACATTACCCTCAGACAGAAGTATGACCTGCCCTGGGAATCTATGTATTAGAACACCGTGGGAGTGATACAGAAAGAGCTCAAGAGCGCATACCTACCTGCTTTTATATATTCTTTGAAAAACGCGCCATCAAGGATCTGGCCAAGGGTCATGACGACACGCGCAAAACTGTATCGAGGCATGGCATCCACCAGTTTCGTTCGGGTTTCTTCTGCGCAAGTTCTTGGCAGCACGAGGTCCATCCCGAACACATATTGGAGACCTTGGAAGCTTGACCACGGTTTCTTGGCCTTGGCCCGCGAGGCGGCGTTCACAATATCGCTGGCTGTTTCATGATCATGGCCTAGGGGCCTCATACTCCCGTATGAGAAAAAACATTTTTCTGTCTGGAGAACAGATGTTTGGGGGGAGAAAGGAAGCATGATGAATGGGCTTGGATGAACAAAACCCGTAGCATTGCCGTAGGAGTAGCTAGCGGTCTAAATAAGAGAATTAGCAGTTGTCTTCGAAGAGGCTGTAAATTTGGTTGCCGCCGCTCACCGCCTTCACAAAGAATAGTGACGCCGGCCGGCAAAAAACAGGCCGTCTTGGCTGCATTGACACACAACAACAATGCAGAGAAGCAATGAAGGACTATCTTGTACGATTTAGCCAGTCGCACGAGACTTTTCGTCTCCCCGAGCTTCAGGCATTAGCCACACTGGAGGGGCTCGATCTGGAGATCGTTACCTACAACCCGGAGGTTTGCTAACACTTTTTTGTCACTGCTTGCCTTTTTGGGACTGTATTGACGCATATCTAGTCCCCCTTCTGCGTCATCCGTGTAGATAACGACGCCGCCGCGGCTTCTCTTGTGCGGCGCTCTCTCCTAGTCCAATCTGTGCATTCACTCTGGGGCAAGGGTACTACCCTGCCGGCTTTGCATGACGATGTTTCTCAACGTGCAGCCCCACTCTGGCCTGCTTATACGTCTTCCTCCTTCAAGATGGATATCGATTCGTTCCAGGGCAAACATACCGCTGCGGGCCGCCTTGAGATCATCAATAGCTTCGCCAAAACCTTGCCGTTTAAAGGACCGATCGATCTCCATGAGCCCGAATGCCTGCTGACCGTCTTTGAATACTGGACATGGAACGCAATGCAACTGCACTTGACCGATCCCGAGCAGTATTTTCTGGGCCGCTTCATTGCACGCTCTTCCCGTGAAGCCATCAACACCTTCGACCTGAAGAAGCGCCGCTACATTGCCACCACTAGCATGGACGCAGAGCTATCACTGCTGACCGCCAATTTAGCCCTGGCTGCACCGGGGAAGCTCTTCTATGACCCATTTGTTGGTACAGGCAGCTTTCCAATAGCTGCCGCCTACTGGGGTGCTATTGCGTGGGGCAGCGACATTGATGGCCGTGCTGTGCGGGGTTCAGCTGCCGGTATCAATGGCACCGGCGGTCTAGGAGGTTCTCGGGACGGTCGCAGCGATGTCCGGGGAAACTTCGAGCAGTACGGCCTGCTGGCGGGATTTGGTGACTTGTTCATTGCCGACCTGACCAATAGCCCACTTCGGCACAGTGGTGGAAGCAGTCGATGGATCGATGGCATTGTGTGCGACCCGCCGTACGGCGTGCGTGAGGGACCGCGTGTGCTTGGCTGCCGGAATCCCGCCAAAACTCCTTGGGTGGTAGAAACAGGACGCATGCGATACAAGTAAGCCGTTTGATTGTTACCCCCATGTACTCAACTACTCTGCCTCTAACGCAAACACTTTTTTCAGGGAGCCGACCTTTCTCGTACCCAAACAGCCGTATAGCTTTACGGCGCTTCTCAATGACCTACTCCAGTTTTCTGCAGATTCCCTGGTCGACGACGGCAGATTGAGTTTCTGGATGCCTACGGCCAACGACGAGGCACAGGAATTGCCTGTCCCCACGCACCCATGCCTGTCTCTTGTCTCCGTTTGCGTGCAAGTGTTCAACAAATGTGCGTCTTAGATCTTTCTTTCATCTAGCGACGATCTCTAACATAACCAGGGTCTCGTCGGCTCATAACATACCGCCGAATTCCAGATACAGAGTTGAGTGTGGAGGTGCTATCGGCAACACCAGCACCTGCCGAGCCTTCAAAGTCCATGGGGCTGACGGCAAATCAATTGAATCCATTTCGGCGGGGCTACTTCAATAAATTTGTCCCCGTTGATGGTGCAGCAACGCCGGCAACGTCGCTACAGGAAAGGGATCCATCTTCACATAATAGCAACGGTAATCCTGACCATGGAGGAGATATATAGATGCTGAAGCATGATAAGATCTATAATACGTTACGTCTCTAATGAGCCAAACGTCAGCACCATTACAGCGTGCATGTTGACTTCCTAGGTATACTGCGACTGCACTTGACTTTTAGAATTAATAACAGAAATTATCTATGAAATAAGTAAGCCCGAAATAAAACAGTATGAGAGCGCTTCGCCAGTTATGCCGCCTTGTCAGGGGGTCCTGTAATACAATTGACGCCAACGAGGTATAACTAGATAAAACATACGGCTCCGGCACGCGTACTCCTCCTATGCGTGACAATGATTCCCCGCGTTCGTTCATTCATTCTTGTCCCCTTAAGGCTCAACCGGATGGACAGTTCAGCTGTCGCCGGCTTGTGCCATCATCGAAATTCCACCGCATTCATGCACCCCCGGTCTTCAACATGTTTGAGCTCAAGCTGCTGGAACCTGTGGAAGGGGTTGGAATGTTAGAGACTGTCACTGTGCTGTAAAGAGCCTTGCGTACGTACTTTTCGCTTTTGGAGTGGAAATAAATGCCATGTACAACCCCTTCGACCTGATTGAAGCATATGTAATAGAAGCCTTCGAAGCTTGCGCCGTGAATTGTTCGCACGCGGTGGTCTGGCACAAGAAAGCGTTCTTTCCACCGCATGAAGATGTTCTCCTTTTGCAGATATTCCTTGATGACCAGGTTGCCTTTCTTTGCTTGCCGCACAAACGGATGGAAGGCAGCAAATTTGGCCCAATGTGACATATCAATGCGGTCGTTGGCACCCCAAGACTTGTGCTTCGTGGTGAAGCCGTACTTAGAGCCGATGATCTCGCCTTCGAAATATGTCGTGAGTGTCGGATGGTCCTCGGTTAAGCCTGCGGCACAGGAAATTTGTAAGTAGCCGTACAGACGTGTCAAAACGATGAAGCGTCCGCTACTTGGGACACACGGGAGCCCGAGTCGTCGGAACGTACCTTTTATCCGCAGGTAGCCGCATAAAAAGGACTCGCGTAAGTCCACATGCTTGATATCCACCTGGACATCGTAAACCTGTCGTTCTGACTCTTGGGTGCCCACGAACCGGCTGCCCGGTCGAAGATACGTTGAGGGCGGCACTAATATCATCTGGAAACAGCCCTATTAGCACAAATGGGCCTATCGTAGTTTCAAGCAAAGCAAAGGAACACACCCTTGAGTTGCTAGGATCAAATCTCTTGTAACCCTCCAAATATCCATCCCACGCGCAATCGTCGGAATATGCATGGTCTTCCGACTTCTCACAGTCCATGCTAGATGGCGATGGTACATCAGACACGCGGAGGCCACTATTCTCAAGTTGCCGGTGAGCCCCGTGGTGAATACTATAAGGCTCCCAAGCGTCCGCGTTAACAGCACCGACCTGCGACGTCCCTGAGATAGCCGCGACACGCCGACTGCTGCCATGGTCGGTAGCGTTGCGCCCCCCAATTTGTAGGGGGCTGCTACTACTGGCCGTGCCAATATTCATAGCATCCATTTCAGTTTCTGTTGGTTTTGGGTCGTCATCCTGATCGCCGGTATTGAAGAACATATGAGAATTTGCATCAGGCGCGGCGGGCGTGTCTCCGCTGGGGTGAGCGCCCGGTGACATTATCGGTATAGGATGTGGTGATGTCGAGCTCACGGTGACACTCGATGTATGGCTGCTGCCAGCAGCAGCGCGGTCGTCTTCGGAAACTGTCCCTTCGCGCCTTGACCGGTCGGTTTGCTGGGATGGCAATGGAGGCTGGCTCCAGTTTTGGTCATCTGGACATGTGGAGTTGAAAGAGAGCGATTCGTCGGGCCGGTGGGAAGAAGGCGTGGGCATACTCGGAATATGCGGAGAAGGGAGGAGCGCGCTTGACGGTACTGAGTGAGTGGAAGAGCCGAACGCTGTCAGTAGGCGCGGGTGATAGATGCCAGCGTATGTGTGCCACGTAGTGAACTACAAGGCGGCTAGCGGTCGACGTCGTGATGTCGGTAGGATTCGAGGTATGCTCTTTCGATTTTTCTTATCGCCTCCGGTATCGACATGAAGATTTCCAGGTAGGGAGAGGCTGAAAGTGGCGGTGACGATAGAACCGCTATTTGTTGCAACCCAGAAAGAATGGCGAATGCGGAATCAACCGAGCATGAGCAAAATATATAAGAAGGTATGCGCGGAAGAAGAGAATGTGTATGTGCGTCCCCGAATCCGATTTGCGGCGCAAGTGGCGATGTATCTTTCGGCGCGCGTCGGCGTTGTGTCGAGTCGTCAATGTTCTGCTTTGGCACCCACAGCGGCTATTTGAACTAGGTGTTGGGACTGCGAATTATTTAAGTAAGGAGAAAACGCCAAGATAAGTTCGTAGCGGATATTGCGCGACCAGCACAGCTCCCCTAGCGTGACTGGCTCCAAACGTGAGGGATAGCGAGCAAAGAAAGGGAAATCGTGGAAGGCGTGGACTACAGCAGCAGAAAGCCAGGCAAAGCCGCAAAGGTTGACGAGTGCTTAAAAAATCCGTTGAGACGAAGCAGGTCGAGACACGTTCAAAATGATAACGATCCGGAGGGGTATGTGGTTTTCTGGGGGAAGGGACCGGGCATAGAGGAAAATAAGACGCTAGCAGACGTGGCGAAAGAAACCGGCAACTAACAAGGCAGACGACAAATATTAGATTCGAGAGGGCCGATCTTCAGTTTCTAATATACAGAACACATGGAAAGGAAAGATTGGTATTGTCATGAGTCCCGCCTGTGATCGGATTTCTTTATACCCGTACACCCTTTAAGTGGGCTAAGGAAGGCCTACTACGAGTAGTAGGATGACTTGCACCTTATTTAACGGATCGTAACCGTTTGACCGGTAAAACAGCTCCAAGGCTTGCACCCTTGCAACCGGGAAAGATATCTTTATTTGGAATGTGTAATCGTGATATTCCTCCAAATCCACGAATAGATAAAGCATCGGCATCGCATCTTACAGCCACACCCCAATTGGAGTCATCGTGCTGCCGAGGCCGTGACGAATTGTGGGCCAAGTTGCGGGACTAAAAAGCAACAACCTACGACGTATGTACTCCGTACTCCATGTACAGTAGATATGTACGGAGTACTTATCTTATCTTCATCGTACTTGTACTTGTACAGTCAGATTTCAGGATGCTGGCACTGTACCGCCGAGTATATATGTACATAAGTACGTATAAAATCTTGGGCGTGTAATTCTTCGCTGCCACTCCGTACATACAGAGTAATACAGAATACGTAAGATAATTAAATATGCCGCGTTGACCATCACCTTCACTGCTCTTAGACTACAGTGCCCATCTTCTGCTGCATATCTTACCTGCCGTTTATACATATGAACGCTTTGAATTCAGCAACCTAAGAGCAAAAATAACGGGAGATTGCGTACAAAACGCGGGCATGTTGCTCCACGCTCTCTGCACGGCGACTGGCCATCTCTACCGAGTATTGCCTCTTTCCATATTTTCTCGAAGCTTTCGAAGCTTTCGTAGCTTTCAAATCGGCTTGATCTTAAAATGCAACGAGATCAAACTAAAAACAAGAGCCTTCAGATCTTGCACCAGGTAGTAGAAGACTCGAAGCCCTTCCGGATCGGCAGATTCTGTAACATCGACCAGGGAGCCGATTTTGGCCGTCTGTAGTTGGTGTTAGCTTAGCAAGGAGAATATGCTCCGCATCGCGCAAGATTCTTACTTCAAAAGAAATATGTTCATTGCCAATGCGAAGTTCCAACTCCTGCCTTCCATCTTTGTTCTTCTGTGGCCACTTCGCGTCGTCCTCCCTATTCCGCAAACGTCAGTAAATAACGCCAGGCCCTTCCACGAGTTTGTGAACTGACTTCGTAATTTCACTCAGCTTGACTATGCGCTTGATCTCGTCAATCACAAGTGAGCTGACATACACTGTATCTTCGGTTAGACCGTGTATCTTCATCGCGTACTTTGTTCGATCGGATAGACAGGAAGTAACGAACTCTCTTTGCGAATGAGGCTGTCGTTCCGGTAGTTCGAGTTATTTGCATATCGCGCAATTGCACTGCGACCGTCGCCGACAACTCGGAAATCGAACTCTGAAGCTAGTTAGAATTGCTCGACAGACGTAGGAAAGATAGGAAAGACAGGAGCGGCATCGGACTAACCAAGAAATTCGTGGCCGAAGCGACCCGAATGACCAGAACTGTGAGGGATGGCATCAGCAAGAGGTTGTGTGAGATGCCCGATTTATATATAACCCACTAGTATCGCAGATAAAACTGCTCGTTCGACGATGCCATCTTGGTGTTTGTCCCTGTGGTCGCGGTTATTATTTTGTTATTGTCAAATGCAGCTTCAAAATCGAGACCTATGCTGCACGTGACTATTCCCTTTCTGCCACGTAGCCCACGTACACCGCCTAACGGGCAAGGGGCTCGTAGTGGGATAGTATTTGGCACGCTGTTCTTATTGAAGCTACATACATTCTTAGAACTGTGCCGCGACACCGCAACACCACAACGCGACATCTGCAACCTCTCGCCCGTCACAACGTACACAATTCACACTAGCGCCGCATCTTTGGTAGCAGCTGCCCAGGTTGCGGCTCTAGGGTTAAGCGTGTCCCCGAGATCTAGTTTCACGCATGCCCGAAGCATTTTCGGACCGCTGTGCCATCGAGTCTACCGTCCAACAAGCAAAAACACCGTTGTCGCCATATATCGCCCACGATGTCGTCACTTGACAACTCCTACAGCTTGGTCCACCAGGACAATGCAGCTGACATACCGTCGCTGATGGACCTGAAAAACCAGCTGGAGAAGGGTTCAGACGAGGCGAAACAAGAGACCATGAAGCGAATTCTGACCATTATGCTCAATGGCGATCCTCTGCCAGGCATTTTGATGCACATTATTCGATTTGTGATGCCTTCCAAATCGAAACCGCTGAAGAAACTCCTTTACTTCTACTACGAAATCTGCCCGAAGCATGACGCTGGCGGGAAGCTAAAACAAGAGATGATTCTTGTTTGGTGAGTTATGCATGCAGCAGTGTATTGAATTCGTTCACACTTTATGATTCGGCTAACACAAGGGAAAGTAACGGAATCCGGAACGACCTGCAACATCCGAACGAGTACATTCGAGGCAACACCTTGCGGTTTCTGGCGAAGCTTCGCGAGCCTGAGCTCATTGAGCCTCTACTTTCGTCGGCCCGGTCTTGCCTTGAGCACCGCCACGCATATGTTCGGAAAAACGCTGTCTTTGCGATTGCGGCGATCTTCCAACATTCGCCAACTCTCATCCCGGACGCCGCCGATCTTATCGCAACGTTCATCGAGGGCGAAAGTGACCCAACCAGCAAGAGAAACGGTTTTGTCTCTCTCGCCACAATTAGTCACGAGCGAGCTCTCGCATATCTTACGACTGTGTTCGATGGAATCCCAAATGCCGAGGAGCTGTTGCAATTATCCGAACTCGAATTCATCCGAAAAGATGCTGGCCAAAATTCGCAGAACAAGGTACTTACTTACCGGCCACAACTTTGCAGAGTTGCCAAACTAACAGACTTGAGGCTCGCTATCTGAGATTGATTTTTGATCTTCTTGAAGCGAATACTTCTACTGTAGTTTACGAAGCCGCATCGTCGCTGACTTCGTTGACGACCAATCCGGTTGCCGTCAAAGCTGCTGCAGGAAAATTTATCGAGCTGAGCATCAAAGAGGCGGACAACAATGTCAAACTTATTGTGCTTGACCGTGTCGACCAGCTCCGACGGAAGAACCCGGGAATCCTCGATGATCTGGTCATGGAGATTCTCCGTGTGCTGCCAAGCCCCGACATTGACGTGCGGCGCAAGGCACTTGACATTGCTCTCGATATGGTTTCGAGCAAGAATGTCGAAGAAGTGGTGCTTCTTCTGAAGAAGGAGCTCTCGAAAACCGTGGACCAAGAATACGAGAAGAATGCGGAGTATCGCCAACTCTTGATCCATTCCATCCACCAATGCGCCATCAAATTCTCCGAAGTTGCTGCCAGCGTTGTCGACCTCCTCATGGATTTCGTTGCCGATTTCAATAACGTTTCCGCGGTAGATGTCATCAACTTCGTGAAGGAAGTTGTTGAGAAATTCCCGAAACTTCGACCGACCATCGTGCAGAAGCTGGTTGAGACCCTTGGTGAGGTCCGTGCAGGAAAAGTCTACCGCGGTATCTTGTGGATTGTCGGTGAATATTCATTGAATGAAGCCGGCATCCGAGAGGCTTGGAAGCGGATCCGTGCAAGTCTGGGGGAGATTCCTATTCTGGCATCTGAACAACGGCTGCTGGACCACGCAGAGGACGGCGAAGTTCATGAGCCAGAGCAGTCAAACGGCCACAAGCACTCTGCTCCGACAGGGTCCAGACGCGTCTTGGCTGACGGAACCTATGCCACGGAGACCGCTCTCACAAGCCAGTCTGCCTCCGCAGCCAAACTGGAGGCAGTCAAGGCGGCCCAGAAGCCACCCCTCAGGCAACTCGTCCTCGATGGCGACTACTACCTGGCTACAGTGCTGTCCGCTACATTGACCAAGCTGGTTATGCGCCACTCGGAGATCTCATCAGACGCATCCCGCACTAATGCCCTGCGAGCGGAGGCCATGCTGATCATGATTTCTATCGTGCGTGTCGGCCAGTCGCAATTCGTTAAGACACCGATTGATGAGGACTCGGTTGACCGAATTATGACGTCTGTCCGCAGCTTGGCCGAATTTAGCGAGCACAAGGATCTTGAAACTGTGTTCCTGGACGACACGAGAAAAGCATTCCGAGCTATGGTGGCTGCGGAAGAGAAGAAGCGGGCTGCAAAAGAGGCAGACGAGAAGGCCAAAACAGCCGTGCAAGTTGACGATGTCGTGGCCATCCGCCAACTAAGTAAAAAGAACGCCAGCGACGGCACTGATCTGGCCGAAGCCGATTTGGAGCGGGCGACAGGAGGCGACGCTGGTGCATCTGAAGAACTTTCGAGCAAGCTTTCTCGAGTTGTGCAGCTCACAGGCTTTTCCGATCCGGTATATGCTGAGGCATATGTCAAGGTACATCAGTTTGATATTGTGCTCGATGTGCTATTGGTCAACCAGACGACGGACACGCTGCAGAACCTGTCAGTGGAATTTGCCACGCTGGGCGACCTCAAGGTGGTGGAACGGCCGACGACACAGAACTTGGGTCCGCATGACTTCCATAATGTGCAATGCACTATCAAGGTATCCAGCACGGACACGGGCGTCATCTTTGGAAACGTGGTCTATGATGGAGCGCACTCGACGGATACGAATGTGGTCATATTGAACGACCTTCATGTGGACATCATGGACTACATCCAGCCGGCAACGTGCACAGAAACCCAATTCCGGTCTATGTGGACAGAGTTCGAGTGGGAGAACAAGGTCAACATCAACAGCAAGGCACCGTCTCTGCGCGTTTTCTTGGAGGGACTGATGAAGGCGACCAACATGAACTGCCTTACCCCCGAGGCGGCAATGAAAGGCGAATGCCAATTTCTCAGTGCCAACTTATACGCACGTAGTGTCTTTGGTAAGAACCCCCCCCCCCCTCTCTTTGTACCCTTATTAACGTTTTTGATGTGATAGGCGAGGATGCTTTGGCCAATCTTAGCATTGAAAAGGACGGAGAGGATGGGCCCATCACAGGGTTTGTGCGGATACGTAGCCGGTCTCAAGGCCTGGCGCTGAGCTTAGGCTCGCTGAAGGGACTTAGCAAGATTGGCATAGCGGCTTGATTTTGCAGCGTTCTGGCTGCATGCTGTAGAGAGAATATTAATGCGACATCTCTATTTGCCTCGTTACGAAGAAAAAACACTGTCTGTTGCAGCCCGGATACTACTGGCACTTTTGCATCGTGTCCATTAACAATTACTTGGGGTTGCTCCTGATGTACTCTTATAATGCCGGTCTTGAGCTTTTGACACGAAATGCAAGACCAGCTATAGAAAAAACCATGCGATCCCTTCTGATACTGCGGCAACAAATTATGAAAGGCCCCTGGAAGCAGACAAACAAATGGGGTATTATATGGCACAAAATGGACGTAGTAGAATGCCAACGAAAAACAAACAAACAGGAAATGCACAAGCACAAGGTCCACAAGAACCTAGAACAGCGCCATGCTCAATCAAACACCAGCGCATTCACCACATGGCCCTCCTTCCAGCCTTGTGCCACCAAGGAGGATCCATCTTTCAAAATTTTGCCAAGGTATGCAATCCGAATGCGGGGTTTATGGGGGAGCTGTAAATTGAGAGCAGTTAATATGCGTTAGGCCGATGGATGTGCACACAGCAGCGTTTTCAAGGCTGACCACCGTACCTTTTCCACTTCTGATATGCGATGTATGAGACTGCGCACTGTCTCATCAAGGCCAATATGGATGACCACATCGCGGGACGTCGTGCTCATACGTGCACGCACGGCGATCTGATCAGCCACCACAGCCACAGCCTTGCCTTTCTCCTCACGGCGTTGTTGATGGCTGGGCGGATGAGCGTGTCGTAGATGCTTACGGGCGGTATCGCTGTCGCCATTTCCGCCGCTTTCACCGCCTCTGTCTTCTTCTGTTTCGCTCTCCGAGATGCCGTCGCCGTCTTCTTCGTCATCTTCGCTCAAGTCGCCTTTTACATCGTCCAGACCGGGGTCTTTGTCAATATTGGTGGGATCAGAAACGATCCAGCCAGGTAGGGCGTAGAAGTTCCCAAACGCATCGTAGGCGCCTTGTGCCAGGTCGCCTGTCGGCAAGGTGATATCCACTGCGTCCAGCATGCTCTGTGCAGTGGCTAGAGTCTCAGACGCCTGTGCAGTTTCTGCCGCTTGCGCGACAGCCTCTCCGTCCCTTCGCGATGCCTCTCCGGCAGTGGTCCTTTCTGACCCGATGGCAGTCCGGTCGGCCTCCCACAACACTGCCAACGCAGCGCGCAGTGTCTGCCAAACCTCCGGGCGGCCTGTGACGCGTGTGTCGAAAAAGTCCGTGCGTTCACGGTCGATCGAATGACGAGTCCATTGGCGATTGCGTGAGGTCCAACGACGTCTTCTGAGCGGTTTGTTGATGTGCTGTGCAAGAGCAGGCTGTGACCGTCCGTGCGCATTTCCGGGTTCGCCTTGGAGCGAGTGTAGGAATGCGGGTGTATGTATTCTTGGGCTGGAGGCGGTGGTCGAAGAAGAGCTCGTGTCATGGTCAGGCGAGGCTGCGGAGGGTCCTAGAATCGGGGAGCCGGCGATGGCAGGGATGATGATCGCGCGAGCTGAAGCAGAGGGACCGCCGCCCGGATAGGGCGAGTTTGGGCCCTCGGCACGAGAGAAGCAACAGCCCTGGGAAATGTCAGCTTTGTCCGGACAGACAAAAAGGCGGTGGGCGGACCATTGTAGCTCGGGAGCGGCAGGTGGGTAGCGATGTCTGCAAAGGCCTCCGATCTCGAAGTAGCCCTCACAGAAGCATCTTTTCGGGAGAGAGAGACCAAGGGCGATGCGACGGTGGTGAAAAACAGCAGACAGCACAATGTGTGAGATATGTGCAGACACGAATCAAGAGTTGTCTCCACGGCGACCACGGCGACAATGACCTTTGCACGACTACCCAGCGTCGATGGGAGAGAGGGAGGGCAGACTCGAGCGAACTTAGTTCGCCCCCGTGGTGCAGTGGGCCAAAAAGTCACATGTGGTCCGAGCGTTTCGTGAGGGGCAGGTGGTTCCGGCTGTAATTCCACTCCACAGCATCTTTTAGAGCAACTTCCCTCCCTACCACAGATACAACCGGCAATTATCACTCTTGCACAGGCACTGCGTCATATCCTCTCGTCGGATCGGATCCAGTGCATCAGAGTCCATGTCTTCTAGACCGTCGATGTAGTCAAACGTGAGTTCAGCACCCGCAGGGATATCGCGCACGGCAAACAGCGCGAGATCATGAATGTGCTTGTCGGCATGATCACCGACGCGGGCAAAGATGCGCATATTCGGGTCGCATGAGTGATTGACGAAGCGAGTGGGACCGGAGAAGAATTCGCCGTCGACTTCTAGCGGTGGGCCTGCGAGGCGGTGGTCGAGGGAGTCCGGGTCCGAGAACTTGTCCAGGGCGAAGAGGTAGACATCCTTGTGGCGGGCCAAAGTAACGTCGGCACGGCGCCGGTTTGCCTCGGCGGCTGTTATGATTTCGCCAAGGTAGCGGTCGACGAACTGGCCTTTGTTAATGTCCACCAACGTCCGCACGCCCCAGCCGCGGTCTTGCGTGCGGAAGATCTGCAGCGGGATGCGGCGGCCGCATTCTACCACCCGGTTCGGACACGTCTCGCGCTCACATGCACAGCCTTCATGACACTCGTATAATGGCGCTCGGCTGCCTAAGTAGCCGCTGCGCAGCCGCCCAGCCCGCGGGCCGCTGCTATAGTAGGCAAGCTTTGGTCGCCCGCGGCCGTGACTATCGCTCTCACTGTCGCTTCCGGTCTCTGCTTCGTCCTCCGAGCCCATATCAGAGAGGCACTCGCACTCGCCATACTTACAGTCTTTGCCGCTGCTGCATATGCAACCGCTGCGGAAGCTATCCTCAGCGGCTTCAACACCTGGCGCCAGCTTAGACTTTGTAATAAATCGAAACCTCTTTGGTAGCTCTGCCCCGTCACCAGTCTTGTTTACAATTGTAACAGGGAACTGGCCGTGTACAGAGAGCTCGCGTAACTGGCACCAGTGGCAAGAATCGATGACAGGGCGAGGAGGAGGTCCCTAACATAAATGAGATTCAGTCCAACGAGTCAGAGTGCCGAGAATCATCGTACCGTCTTCCAGTGATGGTTAAAAAAGTGGGTTTCAAGCCCGCTACTTTGGCCGGAGCTTGACATAATGAAGGCGGCTTGTGTACAGGGCGCGTCTCTCGTGATGCGTGCGTGAATGTCTATGATGGCAGAGATCAACGCAGTAAAGGTTGGGCGGGGTACAAGTAGCTCTGGTTGACGCGCAGAGAGATAGTTACGTGATTAGCCTCACTGTGTAAATTAGGGGATCGAATTATTTGCGTCACCCGTCCACGTGACTAGGATGCACATAATTATGGGGAACCAGCACGTAACAGCTTCAGTTCCCAGCAAGGCGTCGATATTGATAGTCGAAAGCTACATCGCACCATCACAAACATGCAGATGTACTTGTCGTAAGCTCTTAATGGTGCAGTGCTCGGCGCAAGAATTGCAGAACCTTTCACCAGTCCAGCTCGTTGGTGTGTGTGACAGCCTGGCATACTTCACCATCCCAAGTTAACTGATGCACAAACAAAAACGGTGGCAGCTTTTCGAAGTGTAAGGAAATAATGTGAAACGCACTACTTTCGGCACGCGCAAACGCTGCGCTGCGGCACTGCTGCACTGCTGCCGGGTGGACTTCGCCGCCGCTGGCAGACTCTAATCTGCGATGCGCCTGCAGAAGACTGACTACCTGAACAGGGCCGTCTGGGTCCGGATGTTTGTCAGTTCAATGAGCAGAGATTGATTAAAAATGACCACTTCCACCCTAGCCGTCCCCAAAGAAAATAACGCACATTCATCACGGTCTTCCTTCGCAGAACAAGAGGCCGGACTGCTGAGCTTTGCACTCAGGGATTCGTAGGTCCTGACCAAAGACGCAAGGTAGTTCTCCAAGTGCTCCTTGGCAGGACCGTCCAAGGTCCAGGATTGGGCCATTGTGGATGCGTATACATCACACCGCACAGTCGTTTGCGATGGCGAATCTGGGAAGTACATTATCTGGAACCAGAAGGGGCTGCCCGCATTTGTATGCACCGCTGTCGTGGGAAAGAACCGAATCTGACCAGTAGAGCTGAGGCCGCATGTTTTGAGAACTTGGAATAGGCCACTGGTTGTTGGGGCACCGGCAAATGCCGCCGTGTCTGTCTCTCGCGTCTCCTTCATACATTGGTCGTGAACTGTTGTAACCGATTAGCAAGGCCAGAGTTGTCGGTGATGATGCAAGATGTAAACGCATTTGGTGCATACATATCACCTTCCAGTTAAACTGGCCCTTGCGTTCCCAGCTGTAGAGGAATCGGTCGCTTTGGCTTATCCGGACTGGCCGTCCTACGGTAACAGTCCCTTCGGTTTCAGTGTCATCCGTTTCCTGGCCACTGGCCAGATTGACGTGTAAAAACCCATTACTGTCCATTTTAGTGTGGACGGGGAAAAGGCCGTTCTGGGACTTTTCAAATCCTGGAACTTGGTCAAAATGTGGCGCTTTGGTAAGCTGACCAAGAGTATTGTAGCTCCATCCGTGATATTGACAGCCCAGAATCGTGGCAGACCCCGAGGCCTTGCGTGTCACTGAGAATGCACGGTGGCGGCAGACATTGTGGAAAGACCTGACATTCCCATCTTTTCCAAGAATAGAAAATATGCGGAAGCCGGCAAATTCCACCGAGACATAATCACCGGGCTTAACGAAGCGGCCACGATGGGCAACGCAGATCCAAGCCTGTAATCCCGTATAAGAAGAACCGCGATAACAATCAGAGGAATGACTACAAATCACTCGCCTTGCTAAAGATGGCACGCCGCTCCAGCTGAAACAGAGAAGTATTCGACCACCATCCTGCCGGCACGATGCAGGTCGCTTGGGCAGACTCAATGTTCGAGAAGGCCGTTGGAGCGAAGCACCATAGCGCTAGGGCAGCCACCAACGATAGGATAAGGACGGAAACCACCAGAGGGGGGAGGTGGTTGACTAAAAGCAACATGTCGACGCGATCTCAATATGACGGGCAGCAGGTAATCCTCAATTCTAGGAATGCACAAATAGATACTAAGGGCACTTCAAGATGCTTTATGTGAAACAGCGTGTATGTGAGCGCGAGTATCGGCGACGATCTCCTTGACCGGTGGTCTCCACTAGCGTTTACATATTCCGAAAGGGGAAAGTCGGTCCCTTCATCGGCTTTTGGGATCTCCAGGGCTTCAGGCAGAAACCTGAACAGTTCGTATACGTGAATGGACAAAATGAAGTGGTCATAATTACCGGAAAGAGAAGTTTGTTCCAAGAGATGCACGGGGCCCTATATCTGTTGCAAAAGCCATCCAGTTTGCCAACCGTAAATTACTATAATCTTACAAATTGCACACGATCAAAATGGAAGCTTGTTCAACAACACTCCCGGCTTCATGGTTCACGAATGCCGCTATCTATGACTTGGAACGTCGGGCCGTGTTCCTCAAGGTATGACCTTGCCTGTGTAATGCCAGCAGCTCTAACACTGCACTTAGTCATGGATCCTCCTTGGTGCTGTTACAAAATGGCCGAAAACCGGCGAGAACTATGCCTACGAGCTGGCACAAGTCAGGATGATTGTGCGGCGCTGCTCCGAGGACTGGAGAAGCATCAGAGTCTTTGAGGAAGCAGATGTAAGTTGGAAAATATCAACACCTTTTGCGAGATTAAGTTCGAACAGAGACAGGGATGCTCGGTGGTGCGCAGTCACTTGACGCCTACGGGGCTCCTTTTTATCACATTGTCAGATGCCACGATCCCATTTGAAGAGTATTTCCCGGGCCTCGACGATTTGATCAAAAATATCGACTTCACGCAGTTTAAACGGAGACGTGCGCTCCAATATGAGGGCGGCTATAACTGGAAGACGATGATGGACGGCTACCAGGAATGTCTTCACTGCCCGTATGCCCACCCGACCTTTTCCAAGGTGTATACTTTTGCGACCTACAAGGTATTGAACAGGCACAATTACTCTCAACATATTGCGGCTACAGACAAGCCAAACGATGGCCTTTTCCTCTATTTCTTTCCAAATTCCACCCTCAACTTGTACGGTGGAGGGATGTCGTCGTTCCGTGCCGGTCCTTCAGAAGACCCGGGGCGATCCATTATGGACTTTGACTACTACCACACTGCCCCTGAGGGATCTACAGAATTTGAGGCATACTATGACTTTGCCCGTGCAGTGGCCATTGAAGACAACGACCTGTGCGAAAAAACCCAGGCGAATTTAGGTGTGGGCATCTACACAGAGGGCCTGTTGAATCCCAGCAAGGAGAATGGTGTCGCCTGTATGTCTCCCCCCGAGATAGGTGACAGAAATAATGGGTCTGTAGGCGAGTGAAGCTGACAGTTTGGCGACAGATTATCAGGGCCGTGTCTTGGAAATGTGTGCTACTCAGCACATGGAGGAAATGACGAAAGTGTAGAGGAGGATGATCCTTGTTGTTAGGCACATTGCGCGGAGCCCACTTGCATCTAAACTGATCTTACCTATTTGGGCAGTTGGCAAGATAAGATTGATGGCCCGAATATCGGCCCCAAACTAGATCGTTAGGAAGCACTAGGCTATGAATGGAACAATTACCCGGAGGCGTTTATCGATGCTTACGTTCACCGGTGGCAAGTTGGGCACCAACAGACGGCGGATGATGAGGAGGAAGGAAATAAGTGCACAGCGCGGGCCAGATACGCCCTCTCCAAAGCTACATGGCCACAAAACGTATGAGAAATGTCAGCCACGCCCGCCACAGCGGCACTTCCTGGCCTTAGCCGTCTGCGGGAGAGGCATACCAAAAGCAGAAATGGTTTGTCCTTTAAGATATCTCGTGGATGAGAGCATTACTGATTTCGTTGTGCCAGGCTGTGTGACCTGCAGAGCCAGACGGCGCAAATGTGATGAGACCAAGCCGTCCTGCACCCAATGTGCTCACAGCCGTATTCCCTGTGGAGGCTACAGTAGGAGCTTGCGATGGAAAGAGTTCGAGCAGCCCAAGCTTGGCAACACTTCGGCCCAGAAGGTGCGGCCGCACACCCCCGTCCAACAATATGCAGAGACTACGACAGACGGGACGTCCTGCGGGCCGAGCCGATCCGGCCTGTCAGATTCTGAAGCTGGTGGCCACCACATGGGAACGACCGTCGATACAGCACAGGAGTTATTTATCGGGGCATCCGCCGACTTTTCCACCTCTTGCTCTGAGGATCCCGCAGCTTTCGAAGGCCTGTCACTTCCGGAGCTTCGCAACGAGGATCCAATCACATATTTCCCACAACTCGATTTGGCTACGACTGAGTCAGAGACAAGTAGGACTACGCATGCGGACGAGCAGCTGGACGAGAATCACGAAGAGGCAAATGAGTGGCAAGTGCTGGTGGAGGCCGCGGCAACAGCGCCACTGTCCCCAGAATCTCGATCTGCTGGTCTACCATACACGCTCTACCAGCAGCCGACGCTGCACAGCGGCAGCACGGAACACATTGCCTTTCTATTTCATCGCCGCATCAGCGAGGTGCTGTGTATACATGATGGTGCCGCCGGGAACCCATGGCGCCGCTTTGTGTGGCCGCTAGCCCAAGAGAACACGGCACTCTACCACGCCATTGCCGCCATGACCTACTTCCACCGTGCCAATGGTCTGCCCACGGTTCGTGCCCAGGGTCTGCGTCACCTCAACACCAGTATCCAACAGCTCCACGGCGCACATAAAGACGGCAACAGCAGCAAGCGGCTGGAAGTGGAGCTTGCGGTCACGTTGGTTCTCGGCTTTGCTCAGACTTGGTACTATCCACGATCCTCCACTGGAATCCGCTTTGTCAAGAGCGCCAAGCGCCTGTTGGAGGTGGCGGTACAACAGGCAAGGAAGGCACAGCACGCACAACAGCGCAGCAACGACGATCTTGCCTGCCTCCGCTTTCTGTACAACACGTGGATTTACATGGACATCATCACCCGCTTCACCTGCCACGGTGTGTCGACCGTGGATACACAGTTTATGGTGGCCAGGCAGTTGTTCGATCCCCAGCCACACGACGCCTTACATGCCGACCTGGTCGTCGATCCGCTCATGGGCATGGCAACAACTTTGTTCCCACTGATCGGCCGCGTAGCTGATCTGGTCAATCGCGTGTGTGGAATGGCAGACACACTAACAACATCGGAATACAGCGGGCTCAACGCACCCAGTCTGGTAGCCGAGGCTACCGAGCTGAGGCACGCGATCGAGAGCTGGAAGCCTGCCGAGCTGCCCCTCGCCGATGGCCAAGACGGCAGCCAAGGCCACGACAGGGCTGAAGCTGTCAATTCCATAGCGCCTGCCAGTCCATCCGATCTTATACAGACGGCCAAAGCTTACAAGTGGGCTGCCTTGCTTCTGTTGCATCAGGCCGTCCCAGAGCTACCACGGGTGCAGTCCCTGCGCCGCCTTTCGCGCCAAGTTCTTGTGCTGCTGGCTACCGTGCCATTGGGTTCCCGAGCCATAATCTTCCCTGTGTTACCACTTCTGATTGCCGGTTGTGAGGCTACCGAGCGTGACGACCGTGACTGGGTGCGCAGCCGCTGGCATGCCCTTTCCATTGGCAATAGTTCCGGTATCGTTGACCGCTGTCTGGAGCTGACGCTGGAAGTGTGGAGACGGCGCGATCAAACCGAGAGACCAAAAGGCTTGCAAGACCAGGGGAATGAACTAGCAAGCCCGCATGGTTTTTGGGACGAGAGCTTGCTCTTTGGTGAAAATCCCTTCTCGGAGGGCAACACAACGCCATTTGCGATTCCAGTGGAAGACCCAACGTACCGCTCACCGGTTGGTACATCTTTCATATTTGACACTGAGCCGCAGGCTAGGCCCAAGCCAGACCAGGAGTACGATGTGTTGAGGAAAGAGCACTGGCTGAGCGTCATGCGCGACTGGGGATGGGAGGGTGAGTTTCGTCTTTCCACCATTGCGCACACACAAAAACTAATTTCTTTGAATAGTGATGCTTGGTTGATGATATATACCGGCAACTAGATGCCAAAGCCACCCGGAATCCTTTCGCCCAGATGGCGGGCCACCCAGTCGGCATGAAATTCGTCGTTGGCCGTCCACTCCCACAAATATACGACCTCCCCGACCGACCGCACCGCGATCAAGTCCCGGAGATGCTCGCCCCAGGCAATGTCCACAAGCACCGAGACACCAATTCCAGGGAACAGCAATCCGTTCTGAGACAGTCCGATCTACGCGAACGGGTTCCATTCATTCTCGCCATCACCGTCGTCGTCAATATCGCCGTCGTCCTCGTCTTCCGCGGTCTTCCACAGTCTTCCGGTCGTGTGGTAGCTTGCAGAAAGAAAACGCGGGCTGCTTTGGTAAGCTCTTGCATTTCGTCGTTTGTAAAGTCTCCATGGTTGTGGGGCCTAACAAGTCATTGGGAAGTAGTTGTAGGCAAGGGATCGATCACGTTCTCGAGCAAAAACACACCGAGCACTCAGTCCACGCCGATGAAGGGAAGATGTAGATCCGGAAAACAAGGTCATGAAAAACAACGGCCATCAACGAAGGAAAAAACGAGGATGTACTCTTCAGGGGAGGAAATCTCCTCCCGAAGAAAAAGACTACTTTTGGCCCTGTTTCCTCTCTCTTAGTCTCGCTAGTCTGGATCAGGTAGTTACGCCTACCTGGAGGGCAGTCGCAATGGGAGGCTCAACAAATTCTTCGACTTCCGCCTTTAGCTAACGATATCGACAAGTGATTTTCTGAATAGGTTATTATCCCGTTACTGTTGGAAATAATTCGATTGCTGTCGATACGTTGAATAGAATGTAATATTAATTCGCTTCTTGGACAGAAAGTAACATATAAAGTGTTGCAAAAGGAAGTATCGAATTCGTGCCAGCAAATTTAAAAGGGGTAAGAAGAAGGAAGAAGGAAAAAGGGAAAGATAGAAAGGTGGAAAGATAGAACAATGAAAAAATGGAAAGATGGTGTCTCGGCCCGTTTTGTGCAAGAAAGACATTGATAGCTCCTTCCCACTGTATTGGTACTATGACTGCTTGAGCTGCTCTTATATTTCCGTCCTCATCGTCGCCCTGGACCGTCTTGTGTCTGTTGTTATCCCGAAGGACTGCTTTACCTAAAATAAACATCAACTTCGAGCTGTCGTCGAACATAGTTCTTGCCATTTAATGCGTCTAACTGTGTACTATGTTCCACTAAGGAAAGTATGATGCCTCGCTCAAAATCATTGCTAAGTCTAGCTGAAAGGAAATAGCGCAGCCAGTTCCCTCCGACAAGCTTCTGGGACTACTCCATACACGGCCTATCCAGGTTCTCACTGTTTGTCGACAGTATACAGTATACAGTATACAGTATACTGATGGGCAAATGCCTTCTAGAAAGTTAGCTCCCGTTCCATTTGGTAACGAGATACTGCATTAACCAACTTGCTACGCAATTTCATATGCTTCAGTACCGTACAAGGAGATCTTTCTAGCCTTGACCCGTCGTGTGGCAGCGTGCCAATCAAGACGTGCAGTTTATCATCTGAGAACTTTTTGGCCACCGTCGCCCACGCCAGTTCGCAACTGCTTGTCCACATGCTGCCGTATCCCACGTTCCTTTCACCGTGATTCTTGACAGATTGAAGGCTTCAAAGCGGAAGAAGAAGCCATATAGTCCATTTCTAAAGCCATGGTGCTGCTAGCTCCAAAACAATGTTTCCATACATGGGCGAAAAGAGTGTATCCGTAAGTGCAAGAGTGCGGAGCCGAAAGCACGCATCCTGCCGTAACGACCGTTGTATCGGGTTATAAAATTCCCTATGCATCAACAAAATGGGACAGCGTCATGTTTCCATCAACGCAGTTCTTGGTCTGTCAGTCGTCAGTCAGTCGTGTAGCAGCTCAGCCACTTCAGTCATGTACCCAAAATGCAAAGAGACAGAGCTCGCGAAGCGACTTTGGTAAGCGCCTTTGAATATGGCAGCAAACTTATCCATTTCATGGTCACGAATGACTACCCGTTCAAAGACGATGCGCCCAAAGAAGCTTTGCTAGCCGCGTGAGATGGCCGCATAGGCAGTCGGACTATTCAGGGCTTTACTCGCAGTTATTTGCATCTTAAGAGCTCGTCGCTCCGCCGTGAATTTATAAGAAGTAATATCCCAGAAAACATCCGAAGTTCGTTGCATTCAAGGCTAAAGGACGGCAAGTTATTTGAGAGTTCTTGCAGGAAGTCCAATATTAGGTCTACTATGATGCAACAAACAAAAATCGTTTCGCTATAAGAGATATGAAGATAAAAATGGTAGTTACTTTGTGCTTATTGGTGGTTATTAGCTACATATACTGTGGATTGCTTGGAGATGCACTACGGAGTACAGATTACTGGAGGTGGTTTATTGACTGATCAAGAGCTGGTTGCATTGGTACGGAGTACTCATACATCTTCCATTGTGCACGATGTTCCATCGGGATTCTCCACATTTAACATCTTGTCCAATCAGACAGCGGGCGCAATTATGAGCCTCGTCCTGGTCCAGAAATGCGCCGACTTTTACGAGTGTGTACTCATCGAGTCCAACCAACATATGATCGTTATGCTAACTGCAGCGAAGCCGTGGCCACCCAGCTTGACCAACTGCAACAATTCGAAACGACGGACCGTAGCGAATCGTAATACTCAATTAGCTCCCTGCGCAAACAGCAACATTCGATCCGTCGCAAACTTGCGGACTGCTGCTTACCCCGGCACAGCCGATCCCATCCACAAATCACGTCAGAGCCAATCATGCCGGGCAACAGCGGCGTCTCCACACACATTAATCTCCAATACTACGAGAACATATGCCGTCAGACGGCCCCAGCCCGCCATTGGGCGACACCTGCCAGCTGCCAGGAAAAGGTGGAATCACAAAGGATGCCTAGAATCTGGTGGATCACGCGAGTACAAGGCGGGATCCTGGGCACCTGTGAGAGGCCGCTGCAGAGTGTGAGTGGGTATCGCGAGGTGTTGTGTGGCGCTGCAGCGCAGTGATAGGCGACGAGGACTGCGGTCTGCCAGCCTCGACGCCTGCTTTATGGTGTATTTCATATTTGTGCGAGCGGGGAGACGTAAGTTTCACCTTTTCCCCCGATACCAAAAACTGTCAGCTTCTGCCTTGAAATGCGTCTGCGAGGCCCTACTAAACACAAGGGAGGTGCACGACTTGCTGTTCATTGCGCTGTATTACCATGGCCGGGTCCGGGATTTCGCAAGCAGCTGTCGGAGCTATTATCGGCAGCATTCTAGCCGTGGTGATAGTCGTGCTGTTGGTCTGGTTTTGCGTGACCAACAGCCGTAATTACCGTCGCCATCGCAGCGATCGCCGCGATCGCCGCAATATGCATAAATATCGTCGACAACGGCGCAGCAAAGACGAGGAGGCCGATATAGCGTCCGATCGGAAACGCAGCCGCAGCCGACGCGAACCAGCACACGTACGCCGGCCTTCGCGCGAGGAAGAGGCGGCCATGGCTGCCCAACAGATGGCGATGCAAGCCGCGGCGGCTCGGGAGGCGGCTCGAGTTCGGGTGCTCGCACAAACCAAGACGCGGCAGTTTAAGATGTCCGACATCAAAGTGGCGGCTCCGTACGAGCTCGCCATGGGAAAGGTTCCGCGGGCGCCTCCACGGGCACGAATGGCCCAGCGATTCGGCAATGCGGGACCATCGTTTCCACAGGCAGCAAGACCGACGGCAAGACCGGCGGCGGGACCGACGGCGGGACCGACGGCGGGACCACCGTTTCCGCAGGCGGCAAGGCCGACGGCGAGACCGTCGTTCCCGCAGGCAGCAAGACCGACGGCAGGACCGCCGTTTCCGCAAGCAGCAAGACCGACGGCGAGACCAGACAACCCACAGTTCAGCGGCACCGCACCAAGGGCCAATACGACGCGGAAACATTGAGTGCGGGGAGTGGCTTGGAAGCCGAGTCGATACTTTGTTTTCTCTTGCTATACTTGAGTCTGCAGGTATCCATGAATATATGATCGTGTCTTGCTTGCTGTACCCTTTAGATGAGACGAATCTGAGCAGTGGCGTTGGCGACATAGTCGACCCGCTGGGTCTGAAATAGACGATGTGGCGGCTATCGCTTACAAAGTACATAACTGCCTCGCGAGATGCTAGGCAGCCACAACTATGGTTCTTGCAGAACTGACTGGGAGGAGAGGAGACAAGAATGGGGGAGTGGATAGTCTAAAAAACAGAGTGCCTGACCGTGGTTACTTCCGTAAAATCTACGAGGGCTCCCGCCAAGACCATGACCACGACGGTCCTCCCCTTAAGGCAGCCAATAGCCACCAGACGACCGCACATAGTTGACACACCGTGGAACGCAGGCTGGACCTTCATGTTTGCCGGCCCTTCTTGGGCTTACAGACACATCACCTTACCCGCTCGGTACCAGCTCGCCGGAAATATCGTACAGTGAATCTTTTCATACCCCATCGTCAAAGCAGACTTGCCAATCTTGTTCTTAGCACATCGTTTGATTAACTCCATAGCAAAAGCTACCAAAGATTGTTTCGACATCTGGCCGCAAACCAGTCACTCTTGCCATGTTCAGATTCGCCGCAGGACGCTGATACCGACCACACGTGTCGCGCCGCCATTGACTGATCGAAGTTCCACTTTATTCATGGCCAGCATGCGCTCAATGACAAACAGTGCATCGCCCCCGTCGATTTTGATAATCATCCCAACGCTCCAATCCTGAGAGCGTTAGCTGTGATCGTTCCCTGTACCGTGGTGCCTTACCATGATGCCGGTTGTATCGTGTGTTTTTCAAGATCGGTGGAGAATGTGAGTGAGATCTCAGTGGTGTAAGCAGGCTGCTTTCTGTGGTAGGAAACAAAGCCGCATGAGGAAGTCGGGAGTCGCTATTTATCCTTGGAGGTTTTGGGGCTCCTCTGTCGCTGTGCTCATGAATCGTTGGGTAGCTGGCCAAGACCGCATGAACAAGTATATTGACGAGGCAGATCTGTCAGAGAAAGACATGACGCACGATGTGTGTTTATTACTCTCTATAGCTAAGTAACGAACTGTACAACTCGATTCCTCCACCGTAACACCAATTGCCGACGATTGGGGTCCATGACGAAGGAGAAGCCTCATGGGGCAGAAACGGCTCAAGCCTCACTTTTGAAGAAGGAGGAGGGCTGACCAGGATGGCCGCGTGAATTGTGGCAGTTTGGGAGTGACGAGCCTTTGCCGCGGAGCGTCAGTGAAGGAGATGGCAAGCTGACCGGAATGGCCGCGTTGGCTGTGCACATGTTTAACACGGAATATCGCCTTGACGTAGAGGGCATACAACCGTCAATATAAAAGGCGGATCTTGCCATTTTGAACAATGCGCGCCTACTATACTCCGTAGAGGCACCCTTTTGGCTATTCAAGCGACACGGCATCACTACCAACTCTGTCAACCCCAAACGCCACATGCCCTCTTCGACATGGCACATGATTGACTTTTAGCGGGTGGACTAATGCGCTAGCCTCGGCCACTGTCAATGTAGCTAGCCATTCCGGCTGTGCTCCGTCTGTGTGGACCGAAGGATAGGTCAATGGAGAAAGGGCAGGTGACATTGAGCGCATGTGCAAGCGTTTCACCTGCTAACCTGCCCTTACATGTGAACGCATTCGTACCTGAAATTTTCTTTAGGAATATTACCGAAGTCTTTCACGCGCCAAGACGACAGAAATATGTGTTACGTAAGTCAGGAGCAGCGACATCGGCAAGGAAGGGAGAGCACTCCTTTAATACGGAGACTCCGCTTGCAGCTGTCTTAGTTCCATGCGGGGTACGAATAATAGCTCTGTGGTTTGGCCGAGGCACTGGCTATTTAGTGGGCCATCCGACACGGCCGATAAATACAGCCTGCGCCAGCTCGCGTTGAACTGTTGATCGACATTGTTTTTCCTCCCTTCACTGCAGCAGCTCAGTTTACTGCAGAGGCAGCCCTCAACATCTCCAAAGGGTCAATTGAACATTCCCCATCTCCCTTTTATCCAAATTGAAGATGCCGCCGCCGAATCCCGACTGGGTCAAGGCCTTGAAGCCTTCCGGGCCTCAAGGATCAGAGCTCCTTGCTCAGGAGAGAGCCAAGTCGGACGTTGACGTGGACCGGCTTGGCGACTTTTTGTTCACGAAGGAGGTCCTTGCACGAAACGCGCGCATCCTGAAGGTCTTGCAGGCCGACCCCGTCTTCGACAAGTCGCACGACTACTTCCGCGGCCGCCAAGACCGGCTCAAGGCGGCTCTGGCCCGTGGCAAGGCCCTGCGTCGTCTGTCCGTCAAGCTCAATTGGACACAGGAGGAAGACCAGGCGGCCGACTCGCTCATCAGCGAGCCCACCCCCTACGGACTGCACGCATACATGTTCCTCAAGACGCTGGAGGAGCAGGGAACGCCGGAGCAGCACAAGAAGTTCCTGGAGCCGGCGCGCAACTACGAGATCATTGGCTGCTATGCGCAGACGGAACTGGGCCACGGCTCCAATGTGCGCGGTCTCGAGACCACGGCCACGTGGAACGGCGAGGACAAGACGTTTACGATCCACTCGCCGCACTTGACGGCATCCAAGTGGTGGATCGGCTCGCTGGGCAAGGCGGCGACGCACGCGGTGGTGGTGGCCCAGCTCATCCTGGACGGACGCCCACGCGGCCCGCACCCGTTCGTGGTGCCTGTGCGCGACCTGACGACGCACCGTCCGCTGCCCAACGTGCACGTGGGCGACATTGGCCCCAAGTTTGGCTACAACACGATGGACAACGGCTTCCTGCTCTTCAACCACGTCAAGATCCCGCACGGCAACATGCTCAGCCGCTTCTCGGGCGTGGATGCGGACACGGGCAAGTACATCCGGCCGGCGAACGCGTCGCTCATCTACGGCACGTTGACGTACGTGCGGTCCAACATTGTGATGCAGTCGGGGTCGACGCTGGCGCGCGGCGTGACCATTGCGGCCCGCTACTGCGCGGTGCGGCGGCAGTTCCAGGACCACGACGCGGCGGCAGACGCGACCGGCGAGAACCAGGTGCTCAACTACACCATGGTGCAGTACCGGATCCTGCCGCTGCTGGCGTCGTCGTACGCGCTGTACTTTACGGGGCGGGCGATGATTGAGCTGTACAATGCCAACCAGGAGCGGATGGCGCGGCTGCAGGACGCCAAGGCCCGGGGCACGAACGCCACGCGCGGCGTGGGCCCCGAGGAGCTCGCGCCGAGCAGCGACCTGCTGGCCGACCTGCACGCGATCTCGTGCGCGCTCAAGGCGTTTGCGTCGACGACGGCGGCCGAGGGCCTGGAGGTGTGCCGCCGGGCGTGCGGCGGCCACGGCTACTCGTCGTTTTCGGGCATCGGCTCGTGGTACGCCGACTATCTGCCGACGGTGACGTGGGAGGGCGACAACTACATGCTCACGCAGCAGGTGGCGCGGTACCTGCTCAAGTCGGCGCGGGCGGTGGTGGCTGGGCGGGCGGGCGACCACGGCATCTCGCTGGTGTTCAAGGAGTTTATTCGGCGGCGCGACATTGGCGCGGCGTTTGACGTGCTGGACGACGACAGCGACCTGGTGGACGCGTTTGCGTGGCGGGTGTCGTTTTTGACGTTTGAGGCGCTCAAGCACCGCGACGAGGAGAAGCAGTCGTGGAACAGCCTGCTGATTGATTTCTGGCGGCTGTCGACGGCGTTTGCGCAGTACCAGGTGGTCAAGAACTTTTACGAGGCGCTGCAGAGCGAGCAGACCAAGACGGCCGTCGATGCGACGACCCACGGCGTGCTGCACAAGCTGTTCCAGCTGTTTGCGCTGTACCACCTGTCGAACCAGTCGTCCGAGTTCTTTATGAGCGCGGCCACGACGGTGCGGCAGATCCAGCTGGCCACGACCAAGCGCACGCTGGCGCTGCTCGAGGACGTGCGGCCGCACACGATCCGCCTGGTCGACGCGTGGAAGTTTCCCGACTGGCAGCTGGACAGCGCCCTGGGCCGCTACGACGGCAAGGTGTACGAGGACCTCTTCCACCGCGCGTCCGAGGTCAACCCGATCAACGACATTGTGTTTGACCCGTTCCCGAACTCGGACGTGCTCTTCCGCGAGGACGGCAAGGCCAAGCTGTAGGCGGCGAGGCGGCTGGACTGAATCTATAGCAATCTATTGCATCAACAGAAAACTACAGGAATATACAGAAATATACAGGAATATACAGGCATTTACAGAGATCTACGGCCATCTACAGCACGTTGAATGCATGCAACCGACGCCTTGTCGTGTCCTCTGCGCTTGGCGCGCAAACGTGGCGAGACCCGTCTATAGTGCTCTGTATGGGGTCGGCACCTGCATCGCTATCCAACGCTGCTGTAAGCCTCCATGACAGGAAGCCATGCTCTATGATCTTTCTAGCGAGTCTATTTAGTTGACCGTCCGAATGACGTCGTCAAAAGCCGCTGCAACATATGCCACATTCTTTGGCGTCACTGGACGAGACGTTAGCATGCATCAGGCACATGGACAGAACGAGACTCACGGCCAGAGATCGATATCCGACCAGACACCATCATGTAGACGTGGTGCCGCTTGCGAACAGCCAGAACCTGGGCCTCGGTGAGGCCCGTGTAGGAGAACATGCCAATCTAGTGGACCATTAGCGAGCTGCTCCACACACATTCTCAAGAGAGGGACAAACCTGGCGGATGATGTGCGTCCACGAGCCCGGGGTGCCGAGACGGACCATCTCCTCGTACAGAGCCTGGCGCATGGCCTTGATGCGGCCGCTCATGGTCAACAGGTCGTCCTTCCACTGCGCGGCCAGCTCGGGCGTGCCCAGGACCTGGCGCACAATGTCGGAGCCGGCGCGCGGCGCCATGGAGTACTCGCCGCGGACGAGGTGGCAGAGGTTGGCCGCGACAATGGTGGCGGCGAGGGCGGCGTCCTCCGAGTCCTCGCGCACGACGAGGTGCAGGGCGCCGGCGCGCTGGCCGTAGATGCCAAAGTTCTTGGAAAAGGACTGGGCCACGAGGAACTCGAGCTGGGGGCGCTCGAAAAAGTGGCGGATGGCCCAGGCGTCCTGGGAGGCGTTGCCCGAGGCGAAGCCCTGGTAGGCAATATCAAAAAAGGGCACGAGGCCGCGGCTCTCGCACAGGTCGGCGATCTGGCGCCACTGGTCGGGCGTCGGGTCGGCGCCGGTCGGGTTGTGGGCGCAGGCGTGCAGCAGCACGACGTCGCCGGCCTGGGCGTCGCGGCCCAGCGTCTCCAGCATGGCCGCAAAGTTGATGCCGCGCGTGGCCGCGTCAAAGTACGGATAGCTGCGGACCGGCAGGCCGACCAGCTCCCAGACCACAAAGTGGTTGCCCCACGTCGGGTCGGACATCCAGACGCAGCGCGGCTTCACGTACGTGGAGAGGTACTTGGCGCCCATGTGCAGCGCCCCCGTGCCCGAGACCGTCTGCACCGACGCGATGCGGCTGCGGCCGCCGTCGTCGTTGGCCGCCGCCGCCGCCGCCGGCATGTCAAAGGCCAGGTCGCGGGCCAGGCCCAGGAAGCCCAGGTCGCCCTGGATGGTCAGGTACTCGTGGCGTGCCGGGTTGTCCGTCGCCCGCATGGCCTGCTCGGCCCCCTGCACCGTCGGCAGCGGCCACGGCAGACCCTCCTCCGTGCGGTAGACGCCGAGGCCGAGGTTGACCTTGTCCGGGTGGGCATCGACAACGTACTCGCCGTTGATGGCAAATGCCTCGTCGGGGGCGGGCGCGCTGGCGGGGACCAGGCCGCGCTGCTTGCGCTCATTCTGCACCATCTTCACGGTCTGGCGGAAACGACGGCGCCGAGTGACAAAAGTGCTTCTGGTACGCGTACGGACAAGACGATCCGGGCCGGGACAGGACGGCTCTTTGGGGTCGTTGAGTGAGTCACGTCGCTACGTCGTAGTGTATCGTCCTCGCCTCGCTATTACCCCGTGTTCATTCCAGCAAGTCACTCGACCAGGGGTTCGATTTTTTCCACACACTTTTTTCCTCCGAAAAACGGATCACCCATTCCGGCAATTTTGATTTAGCTAATAGCGGTCAAGGAGGCCCTCGTAAGTACGAGCCCGTAGTGTTGCTGAATCACGTGCATTTCAGCCCTACTCGACACCCAAAGATTGGTCCGATGGAAGCACAACAAACGCAAACGCGGGGTTTCCCACACGCCGGACAGATCCGTCAAACGCCACCGAGCTGCTGGAGAGTTGGGCGACAGTTTGTGGGCCAAACAGTGTACCTGCTAAGGGAACGGCTGGGAGGCCAAGCGGTCTTACAATTTTGCGCAAGGACCTCTGCGACAAGGGTCGAGCCACGCGGGAAATTAATCGGGAGCCCCTCTATTCTTTGCGACTCCACTTGATAGATGCAAGACGACCTGCTAATATCTACTCCGTACACCAAGCCAGCCATGAATCCATCTCCAACAGCCCGAAGATCATGTACGGGTAAGTCGAGCTCCACGGATTTTCTTCATAGGGATATGACCTTGAGCTGCCATAGATCCGCGGATCCATTTCTGTTGCCACTTTCGCTGGTAGCACAAGATCATGCACTGGGCTTACACTCCGTCGTAATGGATACAAACCTGTTGAAGCTCAGGGGTGGTTGAGCGTCGCATGATTCTGGCAATACAATTCTGAGAGGTGCCATAAAAAATAGAGCGATCGCTCTCGTGGCCGGTAGTAGGCTGCTTGATTTGGGCAGACTTGCTGCAGGGACAAGAACCTTGTCTAAAAGCACACTACTTGTTGGCGTCCGTAATTGGCGAGAGGCATGTTTTGTTTTATGTGCTTGCCATTTTTTTACTAAGCGCCGACAAACGCTGATATGCGGGATGCAGCCACCACCACAACCACCCCTCCTTCCCCCACGTAGACGCAAAGCCGGCCTATCGGACAGACTGTCGTCATAAGAGCCCTAGCCCTCATTGCAGCCTGAAATGCCCTCTGCTTTCGTTTGTCTCAGTTTCCCATTTTTCTCATATAGTTTCCACTTCCCTCCCTCTAGATCTACCGATAAAACTTGCTGCTGTCACTATGGGGAAAAAGAATAAGGGCAAGATGGCGGCAAACAATCCCGGCACCAACGCTAGCAGCAGCAGCTCCGCCCAAGCTTCAGCTCCAGCTTCAGCTTCAGCCCCCGCTCCTATTCTGACTCCAGCGCCGACCCCAGTGCAGACTCCAGCCCCAGCTCCAAATGGCGTAACATCTCATCTGGTAATGCAGCTCCAGCACCTCGCCGTCCCCGCGCAGACCCAGCAACAGGATGAGATCGCGTCGAGCCCGCTGCTCACGCTGCCGGCGCTCGAAGCCAGCGCGCCAACCCAATACGGCCTCATCGGCGCGGATTCGAGCACGCCCGGAGAGGCCTTTTCGTTCTTGTCGCAGTCCGGCAAGAAACAGCGTCTTCTGGCGCGCGTTTTTCAAAACGTCTCGGCCCCGAGCTCCACGTTTATCTGTGGCAGCCAAGGCTCGGGAAAGAGTAATACTTTGGCCTGTCTGTTGGAAAACTGTCTCCTGCCCAGCCAGCTCGGCAGCCTTCCGCGGCCGCTGGCGGGCATCGTCTTCCATTATGACAGTTTCAACTCAGACGTGGGCGGGTTACCCTGCGAGGCGGCCTATCTTGCATCGGACAAAAATATTAAAGTGCGCGTTCTGTGTGCACCAACCAATATGCGGACCATTGCAGTAAGTATACAACATGTTCAAGCCCAAACGCACAAATAGCCTATGACTGACCTTTAGGGTGTCTATCGCAATATCAATGCGACGATCGAGCCGTTGCAGCTGGCCGATCGGGACCTCAATACGAAGCGTATGCTGGACCTCATGGCCGTGGGTGAGAGCGGCATGCCGCTCTACATGCACGTCGTGAGCCGTGTTTTGCGTGAGATGCGGCTGGAGCAACAAGCGATCGGCACCGCTTTTAGCTACGATCAGTTCAAGAGACGCATGCAGCAGACCGAGTTGACGGTGGCCCAGGCCGGCCCGCTCCAACAGCGACTGGACACGCTCGAGAGCTTCATGGCGAAAAAGCCAAAAATTCCCGGCAAATGGGGCGGAGCGTCGCGCGAAGATGGGGGATCCAACGACTGGACGAAAAAGGCGAGTGCTCTCTCTCCGCTCCAACTTACACTCTGTTTTGGTTTCTAACGGAAAGCAGGCCGGCCAACTGACGATTGTCGACCTCTCGTGTCCCTGCGTCACGGCGGAAATGGCGTGCTCGCTGTTCAATATTGCTCTCCACCTGTTTCTGGAAGGCGACAAGACGATTGGCCGCGTCGTCGCGCTCGACGAAGCCCACAAGTACATGCGCGACTCGTCGGCCGAGTCGCGGACGCTGACCGAGAATCTGCTGGCCGTCATTCGACAGCAGCGCCACCAGGGCGTGCGCGTGATCATATCGACACAGGAGCCGACGGTGTCGCCCAAGCTGCTCGACCTCTGCTCGGTCACGGTTGTGCACCGATTCACGTCGCCCGACTGGCTGCACACGTTGCAGGGCCACCTGGCGGGACTGTCGCCCATGGCGGCCCTGGTCGGGGGCGGCGACGATGACCACGACGAACACGAGAGCACTGCGACAAACGGAGACCAGCCGGTCCAGGCACCATACGGCGCCCGGCCCATCAGCCTGCCGGGAAAGAATGCCGCGATGGAGCTGTTTTCGCTCATTGTCGGACTCAAGACCGGGCAAGCGCTGATCTTTTCTCCAAGCACGATTATTGGGATTAATGAAGTAGAGGGGGCGGGCGGTAATATTGCCAATGGCACCAAGAAGAAGGGACGCACGGGAACCATTGAGCGTCTGGCGCACCGGGCACTGTTGGTCGACATCCGGACCCGGATGACCGAAGATGGCGGGAGAAGTATCATGGCTCTGTGAAATATGGTGTCTAACGATCTATTGCCGGTCTAGGACGAGAGATATTCTTTTGATAAAGAACAAGTTTGTGTTACGTTGTTGTTGGCAACTGACTGGGTCTCGGGGAGTCTCGGCTGCTCGAATTCAAACGCAAGCATGTAGAACAGGAAACTAGACCTCTTTCGAGAGTTTCTGTTTGTATGATACCAAGTAGGCGGTAATTCAATGAGTTACGGGACAACCCACCAAGTGAACGTGCGGCAGTGTCCGACCACAACGTCGTTTGCGGAACACGCAATAAGCGGCATAAATTGAGGCGATGTACGTATATTTCCTGTGTGAGTCAGGCCCGCAGGACCACTATTGAATAGACTGAATCACGGTCCTAACCATCCTCCGGAAGTAGACAAGCAACAGCATCACATTTCTGCGCATCTTTCAAGAATATGTATCCGCTCCAACAGACTTCGTGCCGACATAGCAATTTAGTTGATGGCGGAAACCAACGATCTAAAAGACAACTCCATGTATTAAAGAAGAAGACAATTATTCAAAAGATTATATTTATTACAAAGATTACTAATACGATATATACTACGACCGCCCGCCGCCTTAGTCTACGTCCATATTGCCAAGTAGGCCATTGTGCACCGCGGCCAACTCGCCATTACGTGGACAAAGGAAGCGGCCGTCCGGCGTGACCTGGGCCAGTTCCAGACAGTCCATGTTCACCCAGTCGCGCGGAAGAAAAAAGTGCTTCTGGCAGCTCAGGCCTTCGGCGTCGTCCAGGTTCCAGGTACGGACCCAGAACACATGGTCAATAAAGGCGAGCATAACGCGGCTCGCACCACGCTGTACCGGATCGCTACTGCGGACGACGAAGCCGAGCGGGATCTCAATCATGTCCAGGATAGACTTGGGCAGCGTGCGCGGCTTGAGTGGCTCGGGGGCCGGCGCCGCCGGTCCCTCTCCGGCCACCATCGTCGGTGTAAAGGGTGACAGGAAGGACAGGTCTAGCAGGAGGAATCGAATCTCATTGCGGTCCCAGTTCGAGGATGACACCGACGACGACGCAGACGAGCCGGGCCCGGACAGCTGCAGTAGCATGCAGCCGAGATCGGGCGTCGTCAAGACCTTTTGAACGACCGTGGTGTCGGCATCGTTGCTGTTGCACGGCATCCGTGCCAGCATCGGCGCCACCTCAGACCAGTCGACCGGGTCAAGCGTCTGGTAGTCCATATCCCAGCGGCAGCTCTCTAGAGAGACGGCTCCCTCGCCCCCCTCGCCGCTCTCGACACCCCTTAACCAGTGGCACGTCACGGCCGAGGCCTGGGCCGACAGGAAAACGTGCGGCTCGGTCGGGTGGGCGAGCCAGCTGCAGGAGCTGCCATCGTGGTCCTGATGCAGCAACAGCGCTCTCGAGCGCGTGTCCCAGAAAAGCGTTCTCTCGCGCCCGTGGACCAGGAGGACGTCGCCGTGAATGTCGAGCACCACCTGTGATGCGACGCCCGTGGTGGCTGGCCGGAAGATGGGGATGGAGTTGTCAAAACGGCCGTCTGGGAGCAGTCGGCGCACGGCGGCATTGCGGTCCATCGTGGCGGCGGCAACGGCGTGGCCATCACCACTAAAGGCCAGGCTCTGGACAGGCAGCCGGCCGTACGCCCAGGTGGTGTCACCGTCTCTGTCAGCGTCCCTGTCGGCGTCCTTGTCGGCGTCCCTGTCGACGTCCCTGTCGACGTCCCCATGGCCACAAACCAGATGCACGCAGCCGCCGTCGTCGCCAAAAGCGTGGGCCGTGCCAACGGGCGACACTGCCAGCGCCGCAACCGGCTCGAACAGGGCCGCCTCAGCCTCGACAGCCGCCGTGCTCGAATCGACCCCCATGTTGGTGAGCGAGCTGTCGTAGTGCGAGCTCTCATCGTCGCTGCTGCGCTCGTCCTGCTCGGCGACGCGGATCAGCGCGTTGGGCTGCCACACGTTGCACTGGTAGCCACGGAGATCGTAGATGCGCCGCCCGTCCTGACTAAAGGTAATGGCCTTGGGCTGGCTCGTGCCAGCCAGGCTGAAGAGAAGAGTGAAGCTGTCAAAGCTAAACACCTTGAGACTGCGGTCGCTGTGTGAGGTGACCACCAGCCGGCCGTCGGGGCTACAGGCCACCTCGTCCGCCCGCACGTTCATGGCGGCCGTGCTCTCTGGCTCGCGCTGCATCGGATCCCACTTGAAGACCGCCCACTGCATGTAGACCCCGACTACATGCTCCGTGACGGGGTTCCAGGTCAGCCGGCGCGTGTCGTCGGTGTGGAGGGCATGGCGGGCATCGCAGTGTCCGATGCGGCTGCCCGTCGCAGTGTCCCACACCGACATGGGGGCCGAGCGGTAGGCCGCCGCCATCTTGGAGCCATCGGGACTGAACGCAACATGACTGGGCGCGCCGTGCGCCTTGCCGGGCCGGTAGCCTTGGGCCATCCCGAGCTCGTCGAGGTGCATGGGGACGCGGTGCCAGCCGATATTGTCGGGATGGTCGTCAGGGTCGTCCGGGCCGTTGGGGCCGTGGTAGTCGCGATAATCATAGTCATGATAACTATAGTCCAAATCGTCAGGGTCCTCGGTGCCGCGAAGGTGGCTTTCGCCCTCGTCCTCCAGGAACCGCCGCCGTATGCAAGTGTCGCCACAGAATAGGATAATCTCCGAGCCATCCGCCGAGAAGGAGACGGCGACGGCGCGCAAGCAGCGGGGCCCCGAGCCGCGCGGATTGGGAAACACATGGCGCAGATGACCCGTGGCCACATGCCAGACCTTGACCGTTTTCAAGCCGCAGGTGACGAGCAGCACGCCGTCGGCGGAAAAGTGCGCCGTGGCGATGCTTTCTCCGTGGGGCATGCTGCGCAGCTCCTGCAGCGTCGTGTTGTCGTACAGGTGCATGATCTTGTCGGTGGTCAGCAACGCAAAGGTGCTGTCGAGGCAGAAGACCTCCTTGGGCTTCTGGCCCTGCGGCAGCGAGAAGCGCGCCAGAGAGTCGTCCCAGGCCTCGCCGGCAATGCCCGTGATCCTCGGCGCCAGCCGGTCATCCTGCCGCACGAACTGGCGGCGCAGCATGGAGAGCGGAGGACAGAAGAAGGGCACCGCCATCTGGATCGCGGCCGGGCATTCCAGCAGATGGGAGCCAAACTTGGCCACCACGCGCACGAGCTCTGTGGCCCACGAGGTCAACAGCTCCACATCGTCTAGCGGGCGGTTGGACGGAATCTCGTCGGCCGTCTGCAGGCACACGCGGCCGGCAAAGACGAGCAGGGCCTTGGAGGCCGTGGCCAGCACCGTCAGCTGGCCCGAGGCGGCCACGGTCTCGATCCAGGCCAGCACGGACCTGCCTCGCAGAAACTTGGTGAGGAGGCCAAGCGTGCCGGCGGTGGTCGTGGTGTCGGCGTCTGCGCTCATAGACGTGGCCACCGTCGTCGACTGCCGCAGATGGTACGGCCATGAGAGACAGCAATACCGCAGCAGGCCGGAGCGGCCCTGGCTGCGCAGGCCAAGTCGAACTGTGCGCGCGTTCTGCAGGCGGTTGAGACACTGGTTCAGCAGCCGGGCGTGGGCCGTGCCGAGATCGACGTGCAGCGCCGACGATGCGGCCGTGGTCAGGAACTCCTTGGCCGTGTGATGCGCCATGCCCACGTAGCCCTGCCGGTTGATCATGACAAAGTCGCCGCACAGCCGCCCAATCGTGCTGCGTAGGTGCAGCATCCGGAAGCGCTGCAGGGCCTCCTTGAGCTCCTCCTCGTGCAGCGGCCGCTCGGCACAGGCCACCCACGACAGGATCGCCTGAAGCAGGGCACCATCGCGCGGCTTCAGGTCGGCGGCAATCTGCGCCTCGATCCGGGCGTACATGGCTTCCAGCTCCGGAGGCGTCTCGCGCAGCGTCTCGCGCACCTGTTCGGCCGTGTCGCACATCTCGACCTCCCGCATCACGAGGGACAGCCACAGGTAGTTGCCCTGGGCCTTGTCCAGAAGATCCATCACCGTCCGCCGCTTCAGCTCCCCGTCGTCCCAGCTCGTGTCGTTCATCCGGTCCTCGACGAACCGCTGCAGGCTGGTGCGTGGCGGCACGAGCGACAGCCCGTGCACCCGCAGCTTGCGCCCCAGGATCTCGATGGGCCGCACGACGGTCTGCGTGCGCGTCAGCACGATCACGCGCAGGGGCACCCGCGAATTCTGCAGCGCCTCCAACAGCTGGAAGAACATTTGCGCCTTCTCGGACTCGTCGGCCGCGTCAATCACCCAGTATACGGCCTGCTCCTGGGTGTCCAGCCGGTCCAGCGGTGCCACGAACAGCTTTTGCCACAGACTGCGCAGGTCTGAGCGGACAATCGACTCTAGGTCGGCCCCCCTGGCCCGAAACCGCCGGCCGTAGTCCGGCAGGCCGTCGGCCATCTGCCGGGCCAGGGACAGGAGGCACTGGCGGTTCGACTTCTTTTGCTGATCGTCGTGACGGAAGTACCAGAACTGGGTCGGCCGGTCCAGGCTCTCGAGGTGCTGCACTAGGAACGAGGCCATGACCGTCTTGCCGGTGCCGGGTCCCCCCGCCATGTGCAGCACGGAAGGCTTCAGCGAGTTGTCGGCCAGGAAGGAGGCAAACTGGGCGCTCTCCAGGATCCAGTCGCACGAGCCCTGCACGTACGGTTCCAGGGCGGCGTCCAGGGTCTCGGCGGGCCGCCCTCTGAAGCCAAGACGCTCCATCAGGTCGGCGTCGTGGAATGCACTGAGCAGGCTGTCTGTTTCCATGGAGCGCCGGCGCACGGGCTTCAGCTTCTCTACCAGCGACTTGATGACGTTGCGCACCTTGACGTAGTTGATGTCGTGGCGCGACTTGTACTTGCAGACGTCGTGGTGGTCCGCGTTGAGCGGTGCCACCTGCTCGGTGGGGTAGCCCAGGGTGGCGGACTCGCGGTCGACGATGAGCATCTTCTTGGGGCCAACGGATGTCTGGAGGGTCTCGAAGAAGGAGACCAGGTCCAGCCGGTCGGCCAGATTCTTAAACTGGTCGTTGATGTCACTGATGCGCGGCGAGTTGCGCTTCAGGTCCTCGACGTACGGCTTGGCACCGTTGAAGGACACGGTGAGGAAGCGGGTCAGGATGTCGGCCAGCGAGCTACCGCGGTGCGGCGTGGCCAGGAAGACGATGCTGCGCACGGTGGCCAGGATGTGCTGGTACTGGGCGTCCTGGGTGCCGAGGATGTAGGCCTTCTTGACGACAAGCCCGCCCATGGAGTGGACGACAAAGACGATGGGCACCTGGCCGATGCCGAGCGACTCGACGTTGGTGTCGGTGCCCGTCTTCATCTGCAGCAGCAGGTCCTTGGCAAAGTCGGAAATATTAAAGAGCTCGCGGGACGCCGTCATGAAGTGGGCATTGTAGCCAAAGGTCAAGACGCGGGCGTCGCGGAAGCCAGGCTCGTCGGGCAGCCACTCCTTGGGCCAGAAGTTGGCCAGATCGCGGCGGTACGACCACGAGAGCCGGCTGGTGCCGCCCAGGCCGTGTACGAATATGATGTCGACCGTCCGCTTGCCGTCCTCCGGCTCGTAAACGACATTGAGGCCCATGGGCTCGTCCTTGCGGGCCTGTACCTGTGCTGCGCTGGGTTGGCCGAGACCGGACATGGTTGAGACGGCGGACTGGCCCGATTCGCGGCGCAGCCTCGGCGACGACATGTCGGCCAGCCGGGGCGGCGAGCCGGAGCTGATGGCACTGCCGGGCGAGCTCTGGCGCCTGTTTCGCAGACCGCGGAGCGTTTGCTGGCATGATCAGCGTGGATCGAAGGGAACAAGACATGGGTCCAATGCAGTCAGCCTTCACAAGCCTTACCATGTCTGCGGATTGCAAGGCAGAAAATGCCCTCGATGTTGTATCATATGTAGGTGTAGAGGGCGAGAATTGTCAAGAGAAAACAAGGGGGCCGAAATGTTAGGCAGGCCAGAGGACACGTAGTACTGCTCCTCGGCGATGACATGATTGAAGAGGAGGGGCAATGGAAAAAGAGAGAAGGAGCGAGTTGGCAGCAGTAGCAGGAAGGAGCAGGAAGGAGCAGAAGCGGGAAGGTGCGGCTCTGCGTGGAGGCAGTGAGTGGCTGTGGCGCTGTTTCTGTGCAATATTCTCCTGCGTGTAAGATTGCCCAGCTACGGTCTCTTCTTCGTGCATGCTCACACGCACCCGTTTGTGTCACACCAACGGAATGCACCGGAAAACGAGCGTATCACAGTCGTCCACCTGTCCGCCCCAAGCACTTGGCGAGCGGGGGTTCGGCACATCACTGTGATGAGAGAGATAGCGTCACTCACCTGCGAGCGGCTGATGCAAGGCAGAACAGCAGGACGACCGGAGAACGATAGGAGGAGCGCTGGGCGGGAGGGGCCGGTCAGAGCCATTCGCGTACGCGTTAGTGAGATACTTAATTAGGGCCCTGGGCGATCTTGGCCGCTGCGTCGTCTGACTGCTTCGCAAACGACAAACATCCGACAAGAGGACCGACATTCGACAATGAGCAGCGACAATGACGCACTGGTGGACGAGGCCGTCCAGGAGGGTAAGCTTGTGAAGTCTGGCTGGTGTCTGTTCTGCTGTTCTGCTGATGTGCCGTCTGGACTTTATCCCGCTTGCCCCTCGCCTCGTCTCCCTTCTGTCACATTGCCCCTCGTGTTTTCAGCCGAAAACTAACCTCTCCACCTCCACCTCCACCAACAGTCCTCCCAGCCGGCGCCCGCGTTACCGACGTCGCCCCCTGGGGCTCGTCTGGCTGGACAAACACGCAGCGCGTAACCACGCTGTCGCCCGAGGGCGAGACGGTCGAATACTTTCTCAAGTCGTGCAGCACCGACATCGCCCAGAACATGTTCCGCGGTGAGTGCTTCTCGCTGGGCAAGCTGCACGAGCTGATGCCCGAGGCCTGCCCAAAGCCGCTCGGCTGGGGCGAATACCGCTCCAGCCCCGGCACGTTCTTCGTGCTCATGGAGTTCATCTACCTCGACGTCGACGGCCCCAGCGAGTCGGAGCTGGTGCAGATGATCGACGATGTCCACAAGTCCACCGCCGGCACGTCGCCCAACAGGCAATTTGGCTTCTACGTGCCCACGTGCCACGGCAAGGTCCTGCTGCCCAACCGCTGGTCAGACAGCTGGGCGGACTACTTTAGCGATCTGCTACGGCTGATGCTCAAGGAGGAGACGGACGCCAACGGGCCCCTGCCGGCGGCCTTTGAGAAGCAGTTTGCCATCCTCCTCAAGGACACCGTGCCGCGGCTGCTGGGCGCCCTGACCGCCAACGGCCGCGAGATCAGCCCCTGCCTCGTGCACGGCGACCTCTGGGAGCAGAACGTGGGCGTCAGCGAGATCACGGGCAAGCCGGTGCTCTACGACCCGGGCCTCTTTTACGGCCACAGCGAGTTCGACATTGGCATGTGGCGCACCAACATCTCGGGATTCGACACGACCTACCTGCGCCATTTTTTTCTGCAGGTCCCGTCCGACGAGCCCGCCGACGAGTGGGACGACCGCAACCGCCTGTACTCCATCTTCTACCACACCGGCCAGTCGGTGCACAGGCCGGCCCTGACGGCCAACCGCCGTGCCGTGTAAGTTGGCCATGGACAATACGTACTTGCCCTGAGGCCGGCAAACAAACTGACTCTTTGTCCAGATGCACCAAGGATATGGAATATCTCAACGCGAAATACACTCCCCAAAAGACCGCATTGTGATATATGGCCACTGTACCCCGCATCTTAGTCCTACACTACACAGTAAACATATTCTCTTTTCTGCTCGCCATTGACGCTGATGCAGCTGAATGATCTCCCGATTATTTCAACTACTGTCACTCGCTACATGACAATGCGGATTGGACTCTGGCAACAGCACCACAGCTCCCGCGCATTATTATTATGTAGCATTTATAAGACTTTTATCGGAGGCTCCACAGCGGCCAGACGCCCCCATGCTAAAGTACACTGCGTAGACGCCATGATCCGGCCGGCGCCAAAGCTAGAGCCCCAGCTTTCCCCGAGGCTAAGCCCTGCCAGCAGGAGCCGTCGCTGGCGATGCCGACGACCGGTGCAATGGCCTCCCGCCTGTCACAAAGCGATCGCGCGACAACAACTCCAAATGGGCAGACTACGACGAACCGAGCCTCCAGCCTGCTCTGCTTTGCCGCTGCCGGTCGCCCCACCTATATACCCCTCCAGCGTTCCTGCCAGTGTGTCTCTCCCCGCAGTCCTATTCCGCCCTGAGCTAAAGAGACGCACTATCGCCAAAGCAAGAGGGGAGAAGGGCAAGGAACAAAATCCCAAAAGGAACAAAATCCTCATTTGCATCGTCTTTTCCAGTCGACATTTTCCAAACTCACATGACCCACCTCATTGTCGGCCAGCACGTTATCCATGAAGTCCTCTGAGAAGCCCTCGTCCGAAAAGGTGGCCGTCGGAGAGCCGCATCCACCACCGCCTTGTTTGCCATGTTTGCCGTGCTCGTCTTCTTCACCTTGCTTCCCCTCCCCGCCCTCCTCGCCAACATCCCCACCATCCCCGCCGCCGCCGTACACCGTCTTTGACCACCGCCAGCGCGTCCTGATTGTCGCGCTCTGCGGCCTCGCCGGCTTCTTCTCGCCCTTTAGCGCGCTGGCGTACTTTCCCAGCCTCGACCACATCGCCGCCGACCTGCACGTCTCGGCCCAGCTGATGAACTTGACCATCACCGTCTACCTGGTCGTCCAGGGCGTCGCCCCGGCCGTCATCGGCGACCTGGCCGACCAGGTCGGCCGCCGCCCCATCTACCTCGCCGTCCTAGCCCTCTACCTGGCCTCGTGCGTCGCGCTCGCCCTGCAGCGCTCGTACCCGGCCCTGCTGGTCCTGCGCATGGTGCAGAGCGCCGGCAGCTCCGGCACCATTGCCCTGGGCATGATGGTCGTGGCCGACATTGCGCCGCCGCACGCCCGGGGGCGATATGTCGGGGCGATGATTACGGGGTGAGTTCCTCCTCTTCCTTCTTTCCTTCTTTCTTTCCTCCTCCTACTCCTTCTCTTCACCCTCTCCCCCCTGACAAACAGCCCCAACTGCGCCCCCAGCCTCGGCCCCGTGGCCGGCGGCCTGCTGGCCCAGCTCGCCGGCTGGCCCTGGATCTTCTGGTTCCTGGCCATCCTCGGCGGCATCTGCCTTCTCCCCTTTGTCCTCTTCTTCCCCGAGACCTGCCGCCACGTCGTGGCCAACGGCAGCAGGCCGCCCCCGCGGCTGAACACGCCCCTGCTCGCCGTCCTCTGCCCCAGGCGAGCGGACAACGCCCAACCCCGCCCGCCGGACTTCGCCTGCCGCATCAGCCACTTCCCCAACCCGTTCAACTGCCTGCGCATCGTCGCCCGCCGCCAGGACGCCCTGCTCCTGGCCTCGTACGCCGTCACCTATATCAGCTACAGCTGTCTGCAGGCGTCCCTGGCCACGCTGCTCATCCAGTACTATGCCCTGAACGCCCTGAACGCCGGCCTGTGCTACCTGTCCTATGGCATCGCCACGCTGGCGTCCTCCTACCTCGTCGGTATAGTGCCGTCCCGTCTTCTGTTCCAGTTCTTCTGTTCTTCTGTTCTTCTGTTCTCTCTCCCTCGTCCACTAACGCCGTGCCGCAACAATTCTAGGCATGGTCCTCGACCACGACTACCGCGCTGTCGCCCAAAAGGCCGGCATCGCCATCAACAAGACCGAGGGCGACAGCATCTCCACCTTCCCCATCGAGCACGCTCGCATCCGAAGCTCCTTGTACTTTGTCGCGCTCGGCGTCCTCGCCACGGCCGCCTACGGCTGGGCCGTCGAGGCCGGCGCGCCGCTAAGCGCCACCCTCATCATCGTCTTTGTCGCCGGCGTCTGCTTCACGGGAGGCTTCAATGTCAGGCACGCCAGTCGCCGAATAAGTTCTCATACCACCTCTGCTGACCCTGACCCCTCTTCCAGACCTTCCTGACCGCCAACGTCGACCTCAACCCCGACGAGCCTGCCCTGGCCAGCGTCGCAGCCAGCGTCGTCCGCTGCCTGGCCGCCGCCGCCGGCGTCGCCGTCATGCAGCCGCTGTTCGACGCCATCGGCGTGGGCTGGACCTTTACCGCCTATGCCCTTCTGAATGCCCTGGCACTTCCCATGCTCCTGGTGCTGCGCAAGTACGGGCCCGGTTGGCGGCACTGCGTCTGGAACACGACTCAGGACTCGCTTGTTGCGGCATAGAGGACGATGATCGATGATTCAAAGACTCATACATCATAACGGGATATGGCGGTGACGAAGGATAGAAAGAGACACACATGGATGGCATTGGATATTTAGCATTTCAAGGGAGTTACACGACACCACTTACTTGCTCACATTGATGGCGTAGTCTGTGGCATGCATGACCTCGACTTATCCCGATAGCTCTAATCGGTTTCCTCCAAACTGTCAGTTAACCTGGCCACAACAGTTTCCAGAGTTCGACGGCCGATAGCACAGAATTAGTCTAGGGTTTCAGAGAGCCGCACTATGGAAGCAATCGTGGGAGCCTACGCTCGTGCAAAAGCTTCTTTTATCTTTATCTCTTTCTTCCGTATCCATAAACGGCAGCCGAGAAAGCTTCCAGCCAGTTTCAAACAACTTTCTTTTTAAGGAAGCTCCAACAAAGAGAAGACCTAAATAAGAAATAAAAAAAATAAAAAAACGTACAGCAGCGGGTATTCGCTGGTCGTCACCGACCCAACTACTAATCCGCCGATTACTGGTTTAACTAGGGGAGAGCGGACGGGATCCCGTGCTTTCCAGTATCTATGGCCGTACGTGGAGTGTGAAGGGAAAGATTGTCTCTATAAGGCTAGAGGAGATGTAAGAAACGAATCGCTTTGCGCATAGCAAGCATGTCAGACTGATTGATGGGCGACTTTCCAATGCCATAAGTGTATGAGAGCTCAGATTTGACATTTACAAGAGAAGCATGCCGTCACATTCCGATATATTTTGATGAGAAAGCCCATGGCATCATTACCTTAGTACCGTCTACCTGTTAAAGATGTAGGAAATGGAAAGCAGAGGACAGCAGAGTACATAATAATGAACTCTCAGAAAACGACTTTAGTGACCATGGCACTGATGCTGATGATGATCCTATAACACGAGATGTTCGGATTATTAAGGAAAAAGTTAAGTGCAGGAGGAACTGTGGCTTGAGTACTCTGTAAGTTGTTTATATCACGCCGCGTTAGGTGCAGTGAAAGATTCCCGATCCACCAAAGTGGGTCGCATATTTCGGCAGGAATTACGCCGACCACGTCTAAATCTGGAGAACTGTGGTGGGGTCCCGGCCACAGCCACAAGGGTGCCCCCCATCACGGGATGTTATTACAGCGTTTGCCGAGATCAAAGCAAAAACTACAACGGAATCATGCGAGAGGGCAGCTCATTTGGCCGGCACCCAAAATAACCTATTTTTCCCATCATGGAGGTTGTGAACTGTAGGATTCACGGCTTCGGTGAAACTATTGGCATAGATGCCGACGAGATTCGTGTCTCGTGGCAGCTGCAGTTCGCCAGTGAGCACGCAAGACAGGCTGCTTACCAGGTGGTGCTATCGACCAGCAAAGATCTGCAGGCCAGAGACGCTGCCATCAGCTTCGACACGGGCCGATGCGAAGGAGATGCACAGCGAAATGTTGTATGCCGGCCGCCAGACGGCTTCCTCTCGACCACATTCTACTACTGGATCGTGCGCGTTTGGGACACAGACGGAAACGAGGCCGTCAGCGCGGTCAACGAACTCTACACGTCGTACCCGAGGTCGTCCAGGATGCTGCCACCATACAGCATGAACCAGACCTATGTAAGCTGTAGAAGAACTTGTCTCTTGGCTGCCTTGTGCTACTGATATCTGACCCGGACCCCAACAGATGCCTCACAGCAGCCTCATCTTCCGCGCCTGGTTTGAAGACGAGGCCAACCGGTGGAAGGCCGTCTGGATCGGTGACGGCGGCGATAAGCCCATCTACCTGCGCAAGTCGCTCAACCTAGACCGCACCCCGTCTCGTGTCGTCATCCTCGCATCGGGCCTCGGGCACTTTAACCTGACCATCAACGGCCGGCCGGCATCGATGCACGTGCTGGATCCCGGCTGGACCGACTACCACAGGACGGTGCAGTTTGTGGGCTACGACGTAACCGACTTGATGCTGCCGGGTGAGAATGTCGTCGGCGCTCACGTCGGCAACGGATTTTATGCTGGCGACCAGGGCGACCGCTTCTTCTGGCCCATGTACGAGGACAACACCTACGTCCGCTATGGAAATGAGCTCTGCTTCTTCGCCGAGATACACCTTCACTACGACGATGGTAGCCAGGCCTGCATCGTCTCTGACCCTACTTGGAAGGTGCACAAGAGCGCCACGACGCTGGCCAACATCTACGCATCTGAAGACCACGACAGGCGGGCCTATCCGACCGGCTGGGACTCGCCGGGATATGACACGGACGCCGATGACGTCAAGAACAGCGGCTGGAGAGCAGCCAAGCCGCTGACAGGCCCCCGAGGCAAGCTGCGTTACCAGAGCCAGCCGCCCGTCATTCTGCACGACCACTTCACGCCCGTTCGCCAGACGCAGATCCGGCCGGACGTCATCGTGTATGATCTTGGACAGAACTCGTCCATCATGGTCCGGGTCGAGGCCAGCGGACCTGCCGGCGCCCAATACCGAGTCAAGTACTCCGAGACCATCGGCGAGGACGGCCTGGTCCTCATGCCTGACCCCCTGTTCGACGAGTTCTCCACCCGTGTCTACTCCAAGATCACGCTTCGCGGACAAGGCGCCAGCGAGGTCTGGACGCCCGACTTCTGCTTCACCAGCGCTCGGTATGTGCAGATCGAGGGTGCCACCATGGACGGTGCCGCAGACGAGCTTCCAATCATCCACTCTGTCACTGCCCGACACATCTCGTCCGCGGCCCGGAGGCTGGGATTTGTCAAGACGGACAAGGATGATGTCAATGCCCTGATAAATGCCTGCCACTGGTCTTTCAGCTCCAACATCTTTAGCTACCATACCGACTGCCCCCAGGTGGAGAAGTTTGGATGGCTCGAGGTCACGCATCTGCTATTTCCTTCCACGCAGTACGTCCGCGACGCCGAGGCCGTGTACGAGAAGATCATCGATGACATCATAGACGCCCAGCAGCCCTCTGGACTCGTCCCCACCATGGCTCCTGTGGTGCGATATATGTGAGTTTGCTCCTCTCACTACTTCTCCATGTTTCTCTTAATGTCAACTTCAACTAACAAGCGTTTTACAGGGCTGGGCCTCTGTTCGATACAATCACCTGGGGCGGTGCGGTCTGCCTGCTTCCCGAGCTGCTCAAGCGGTACTACGGTAGCACGAGGTCTTTCTCCAAGGTTTACCAGCCCTGTGTTCGGTACATGGAATACATCAAGAGCAAAGAGCGCCACGGCGGTCTGATCGAGCATGGCCTAGGCGACTGGGGCCGCGATATTGCCTTTGGCAACCATCAGGCCAATATCGAAACAGCCATCTATTACAAATGTCTTCGGAACGTTGCCATGATGGCCAAGGAGCTGGGCCATGTCGGAGACGAGGCTCGGTTCTCCTCTTGGGCCGACCGCATCTACGACACATACAACAGCCGCCTGCTCGTCACTGACAAAGAGACGCATCCCTACGCCTTTTACACTTCCCTAGACCAGCCCGGTACCAGAGACCGGACCATGGTTGCGCAGGCCGTTGCCCTTCAGTTCGGTCTTGTCCCGCCGCAGCATCGCGCCGACGTCATTGCCGCCTTTATCGCCGATGCAGAGGCTTCAGGACATGTGATGCGCGCTGGTGAGATCGGTCTCAAGTACCTGTGGGACACGTTGGCCGATCCGGACGTCGACCGCCCGGACATTGTGCTGGACATGGCTCGCCAAGAGGAGCACCCGTCGTACATGCGCTTTTTGCGCCGTGGTGAGACCACGTTGCTCGAGTTCTGGCAGGACAACTGCCGTTCAAAGTGCCACGACATGTTGGGCACCATCTACGAGTGGTTCTACAGCTACGCGCTTGGTGTCCGGCCGCTGGCCGATGCGTATCGCCGCTGGAGGCTCCGGCCCTGCTTCTGCGCCGAGTTCGACCATGTCTGGGGCGAGATCGAATCCCCATTCGGCCTCATCACCGTCGATTTTGACCGCAGAGCTTCCCGGGATGGAAAGGCCACCTTGAATGTCCGTGTCCCGGCGGGGACGATGTGTGAGTTGGTCTTGCCGGGTGAGATGAGCCGGGCCGAAATTCTCCGAGAGAACGCCGCAGAGCCCCGGTTGGCACATGGGCAGACGGTGGAGCTGGCCCAGGGTAACTATCGTGTAGATATCAGTCCTTAGTAGGCAGTTATTCCCCAGTCTCTGTGGCTATCTACTCTACACGATAGAGCGATAATACAGTAGAAGATGAGCAATGACCTCTATGTCCCCTTTTGAATATGGCCCTGCTCTAATAACGCCCCGACCTGAACTTGAAACTAGTGTTCGCTGCTGGTGCGTACGATAGGAATTGCAGGACTAGTACAGCAGCAGAATTATTGCTCCTCTACGAGCAACATATTTCGTCGTATTGAAAACGGAACCGTAGTTTGCTTCGCAGGCGAGAAATCGTATTTCAGCGATCTTTGCGCGCTAGTTGATCTGGAAAAGGAGCCAGCTTATAAACCTGACATGTGGCGCTTGTTTCAACAGCAGCGTCGGTGGTTTAGTGGTAAAATCTGTCGTTGCCATCGACAGGCCCCGGGTTCGATTCCCGGCCGACGCACTTCTGTTTCAAGCTCTCTTCAAGAGCTTCGTTTCTTTTTTTCGTTCCTTTCTTTCACTTCAAAGGTTTACTTTTTTCCCCGTTCTCATATTTGTTCTCATCTTTTCGAATTAGCTGGCTCTTACTTTGGTAGATAATCATAGTGCGGGCTAGGTACCCGGCTTTCAACCGATTGCCTACTCTAATTGAATGCCGCTAGGTTGTTCCACACTCTTCTCCTTACCGACCAGTCGACGGAATGACGACGACCCCGCGCCGCGACGTAGCCACACTGCTAAAATACTACGACGACCCGGGCGATGGCACCCCGCCGACGCCGGTGATCATTGGCAAGTAAGATACGCCGCCGGCTGCCGTCAGAAGCCGATCGCTGGCTGACTAAACTCCAGAGGCACAGTAAAGAATGAACGGGCAATGATCGAGACCCAGGCTGTCGTTGAGGACATGACCGGCCGCGAGGACGAGTTCACGCTCGATACATGTGGCTTCCAGCTGGTCCGACATGTGACCACGGCAACGGGCTGCCGGGCCGACGACTTCCGCGATGAGAGCAAGATTCAGACGGAGTACATTAGCGACTGCGAGCAGCTGCTCAAGGATGTCTCCGGTGCCGAGCGCGTCTTTGTCTTTGAGCACAAGGTGCGCCGCGGCCCGACTGACTGGCACAAGTTGGGGCCCGGAAACGCGGCCAAACGCGGGCCACTGCACCGGGCACACGTCGACCAGTCGTACGGCGGCGCCGAGCAGCTGCTGCGCTACCACTTACCCGACGAGGCTGACGGCCTGCTGAAGCGACGCTATCAGATAGTGAATGTAAGTGGTCGCCGTGTGTGTGCTTCTCTGTTCTTGTTCTAAGCCGTCTCCATCCTAGGCCTGGCGCCCCATTAAGACGATCCGAAAGGATCCCCTTGGCGTGGCCGATGCTCGTTCAGTTCCTGACGACGACCTCGTCGAGGCCCGCGTCATCTATCCCGACCACGAGATGTGCACGTGGACGGTCAAGCCCGGACCCAACATTGCTAGTGGTGGCGATGCTGTGCCCACGACAGCACATCGTTGGTTCTACAAGCACGCTCAGACGCCCGACGAGGTGATGCTCATCAAGTGTTTCGACAGCGTTTCCGACGGTTCCGTTGCCAGGCGAGCTGCTCACTCGGCCTTTCACGATGCCGGCTACGACGAAGCAGAGCCACGCGAGAGTATCGAGGTCCGCTCGTTCTTGTTTTACTAAGGGCGCTCCGAGAGATGCGGTATGGAAGTTGTGGCAGAACATAACAGTCCTTTCATAACTCTACCTGCTTTTCTAGGGCCAATGCTAGCTGTACTGCTCTGATCCCTTCCATTCGAGCTTCCACCGTAGCTTACCAATCGCGCGAGTGTTCGGAATCCGACTACTCCTCTTTGGTAGCGAACAACCACCACCCGGTAACCGGCTGGATGGCCGATCCAAGTGTCTCTCTATCTCGCTTACTTCTGTACCAGATATTCCTGGCATCCCGTGGGTCTGGCGTGCGAGCGGCAATCGCGGCGGCCATCTCGGCGGGCACTTCGGGCGCAAGGGATGCTTTGATGCCGACCGATCCAGCCACCATCCTGGCCATGAACTCGTTGCCGTTGTCGTCTATTTTGATAGGCACGCCCATGAACCCTGTGGGCATCTCACTAATATTGGCACTGTGATAGCATTCGCCGTCCAGCGCGTAGGCGCTGTCCGAGACATACTGCCGCAGACATTTCCCCTCGGTGTTCCACAGACAAAAGGCCGAGATCCAACCAGAGCAGTAGTCCATGCCGCTGCCCTCCGTACGATCGACGGACCGGGCCCAGAACGACAACACCTCGGGTGCAGTCGGATCGTCATAGGTGGCCACAAAGCGCCGTAGAATCGGCTTGAGCAGCGACGCGAACACGACCGCCTCCTCTCCCAGCTCGGCAATCTTGTCGAGTTTTCTGTAGATGCAGTCCCAGTCGTCACGCGTGCCCAGGAGGGTCACGTTCGGCATGCCGCAGCATAACATGGACTTGTAGGAAAAGAACGCCTGTAGGCTGCCCATCAGCAGGACGGCTGCAACAGCCCGGTCAACTTTGGTTGTCGTGCTAAATGCAGGCATAATCCAGTCTCGAAGGCCAGGGTCGACGACGTTCTTCTGTATCTCGCCCGTCATCTTCTGGGCAATGAATCCATAGTCGACCGTCTTGATCGTTCCTTGGTCAATAGTTACGAGCTCCTTTTTGCCGTCGTGTGAAACGAAAAAAGACCGGAGCTCCTCAGCGTGTGCGTTGATGTAGAAGCCCAGCTGCGACAGTATGGCAAACCAGACGTCTTCTGGCCGTATGGTAACCGGATGGTGGCTGCTGTAGCCTTCAACCATGGAGAAGACGAAGCCATGATCTGATGCAGATATGTGGCTGTCCGCAAATGTGCTCGGACCGAAGGAGCTTTGGAGAAGCTCCTTGCAGAGCTTGTACTCTTTGGGGCACGATTTCTGCAAAAGCTCTTCGGCTGACTCAACCCTGTGGCTTGTCCATTCCTCCGGGGCATTTCCGTTGATGTATACCGTCACAGGCATTCTGATTCTTTAGTTCAAAGTAGTGGGAGGAAAAGCAGATGTGATCAACAGACAATTCCGAGGACCAAAACGGTCATGGGTGGCCTCTTATACAAGTGCGTCTCGCCGGACACGGTCATGGTTTCCTAAGGATTCCGTAGAGGATTTGCGGCTGAGACGAGAGACACCATACAAGCCGCAGCACTGCCCCCTCGAGTTCCGCCAGTCACGATAAGTGGGGCCACTTCAAAACTATCCAATAGAGTGAAGAGCCTCGAGGCAGCAGCACAGCGATTCGAACGAGACAAAGTGCGCAGGTGCATACGGCGGTGAGCTAGCACGTACGGGTGCCGTATTCCAGTAGTCTGATTGGCACGTTGATACGGTGTATTTACCACGAGGGCATTGGATGCTTTGAGGCCGGCCATGCCGGAATAGTCGCTGGAAGACGGGGACGTGAGCAACAGGTAGTCATGAGAAACGACTTCCAGGGCAAGCCATCCAAAAGGCAGCCTAGCCTGTACGATCAGTTTCCACATTGCCGTTTGATACGAGAAGCATTTGAATGGTCTGCAAAATCTTGTATTTTTAATAACGGTGACCTGACCTAGATGTACAGCAGGAGAAAACAGCCCCCAGCATAAAAAAGAGAAAGATAATATATACACGAAAGGGTTGTAGGAGGACGCCAACAGCCAGTCCTCTGATCACCTATTTATACACTTCAACTATCGTCCATGATGATGAATCTCATCCCTGAGATCGCTTAATGGCGGCGACGACGGTCGTAGCTGCTCGTCCCGGTGGTGGAGCCGTAAGCAGCTGTGGATGTTGCCGACGTCTCGTATCCAGAGCCAGAGTCGTACGAGCCCGACGGAGAAGCATCCGAGCTACCAGAGTCAGAGCCGCCCGTGCTTGTTGGCTCAGAAGCTGCGGCCGTGCCCGTGGCGTCACCACTTCCAGAACCGTAGTCGCCACCTGCCTCGCTGCTGCCAGTTTCCGTCGGGGATGAAGCGTCAGCCGTGCCGCTGGCATCACTTCCACCAGATCCAAAGTCGGACCCGCCACCGAAACCAGAGTCAGAGCCGGAACCAGACTCGGAGCTGCCCGTGCTGCCGGCACTGAAGCTCCCGGCCGTCTGTGAAGCGACATTGGCCGACATGACGCCCGAGGCAGTTGAGCTGCCGCCGAAGCCGGAGCCGGAGCCGGAGCCGGAGCCTCCGGAACCTCCAAAGCTGGATCCGCCGGTAGAGTTACCACTACCGGAACCACCTTGACCCTGGCTGAAGCCACTGCCACCACCACTGCCACCGGAGGACGATGAGCCGGTGCTGCTCGGGAAAGAAGCAGAAGCAGCAGCCGAGCCGGCAGCATCACTTCCACCGGAGCCCGAGTCGGAGCCAGTTCCCGACGTCGAGTTTCCAGAACTGCCGCCAAAGGAAAACGAGTCTCCCTCCTCCTCGTCGTCGTCACGCTTGGATGAAAAGAGGCTGGTCCGCACCTTGTGCAAGAAACCATGGTTCTGCTTGATGGCGGAGCGTCCCTGGATGGCCGAGCCGGAAAGAGCAATAACCGAGGTGGTCGGGACCGCAGCTGGGGCGGCCATGCCGGAAGCGCACATCGACGCAATGAGAGCAGTGGAGAACTTCATCTTTGCAAAAGGGAAAGATGAATGTATGCAAATGTATAAAGTTGAACTTTTAAATGACCAGGATTTGACGTGCCCTTTTTGTGAAGTCTCGATACCAGTCGAGATTGTGGAAGAGAATAGGTAGAAAAAAAGGGAAAGAAAAAAACACAGAAGAGATATGCAAAACCAAGTGCTTTTTAGTTGTATCTTGATGACTTGAGGAAAGAGAAAAGTTCCATGACGGGTCTGCCGTACCTTCTTTATACAAATCTAGAGATGCAGTCTTTCCACGTTCCCTGCGAAGATACAAAGTACGCGTATAATTCTAGGTCATTCCCGGGATGATGCAATCCCTCTCGGATTCCAAAAATATGTTTCGTTCCCTTCGTCTGTATCATAATGTGTCTGTGAACATCCAATCGAGCCCACAAAAGTCCACGCGGTGATGTGCAGCCGAGGCGGGGGTGAAACAGCGGCCGTCTTAGCACAAGGGAATCCCAGAAACTAAACCGTCGCATTCTTTGAGAATGGCAGGTCACCACTGTTATATTTCCAGCGTATAGACGATGTTCCGAGAAACCTCCGAAATACCAGAGAACAAGACAAGCATATAATAGACTTTACGAACCGAGCTGCTTTGCAAAGGGTCTGTTGCTATAAGTCTGCGACCGAGGGCGATCAGCTTACGTCCCAAAGTCTTTCAGGCAGAAACGCTGCCCAGGCGCGATGAGGATACCAAGAAGTTAAAATGGTTATGAAACATTTGTTGACTGACCAGCAGTTGCTATTGCTAACTTTAATGGTTTGCGGGAACTCGCTTGTTACGTGGCTGTCCTATTTGGGAAAATAGAGGGGCGAGTTCCGCCAGAGAATCCCCTTGAAAATAGGAGGTTTTGTTTATGGTCTGATGTTTCGCAAGTCGTCCAATGTCTTTGCCATGTTTCTTTCTTTTACGAAGATGTTGGATGATCGTTTAAGGAGAACCCAAACTTTGCCGTCCCATCACTTGTTTGTTTCTCTTTGTTTTTGCTGTGAGAAACGAGTGTGAGAGCAGACGTTTGAGGCTGGATGGGCGTCGAGCGCAAACGCCCCACAATATGGATAAAGTCGCTTAATGAGGTGGTGGTTGTGCCATCCACGTGGGGCAATAGTGCACATAACGGCCACGCGAGATGTGCATCGATGTGACGTACAATACGGTGAAGACGTGGTCCTTGTGCGTTACATTCATACAGTATGAAATATCATACACGGTGTGTAATACACCGTGTCTCTCATCGAACATTTTTGGCCCTGATATATAAGCAGTTAAATAATCAGACCTCGCCCGCTTACTCTAATTCTGGAGCTCCACACAAGTCGACCTTGTTCTCCAGGGCGGCAAGCATCAGATCCACCACGTTGTGGAGAAGAAGCATACGGTGTACAGTACATGCAAACGAACGCGCCGGGATTCGGTGTCTTTGATCCTTCGGGCGGTGTTCTGGACGCTCCTCGAACCCGGCCATGCATTCCACCAACCTGAAGAGCAGCCGCTTCTGGGAGGCAAGAAACAAAAACTCGGACAGCCAATGCGTCTCTCGGCCCCGTCTGCACACTCGCGCTCAATCGTGCAACTCGTTGCAGCGCCATGCTGACGGGAAGCTCTTGTAGTTTGGGGTAAAATTCCGCACACCTAAGCCCTAGCCGGGCAGGTGAAGTGCCCCGAGTGCCGGGCCCACTTGAAATGACTAATCTTGAGCGGGGTGTCGGGTCTCGGCAGATCTTCGCGATGGACTTCGGGACAGGATCGCGGCAAGTCTGCAGCTACTAGGAGAGCTCTGCAGCTCTGCAGTCTTTTTCTACTCTGGCCCTTTCACGGTCCTCTTTTCGATCGTATATGGGGTTCTGTAGCACTGACAGTCCTACGTCACATCCAGCTTGCATGCCAATCGGCCCTTTCTCTCTCGCCAAGACTCTGCCTTAGTGCTTTCTCTTCAAGTACACTGTCCTGTCGTGTCGTTTCTCTCGTATAAATACAGAACCGCTTCATGGTCTGTTCTACCAAAGAGATTCCCTTCCTTTTTTCACGTAGGACGGAGTAGCTCCGCATCTTTACGTTTCACCTATTCTGTGGAGTCGTGCGGGATTTCGGGGCGTTTCGTTTTCCGAGTACCACTTGACGTCCGAAGTCTGAAGCCCAACAACTCTACGACGAATTCATCTTGCCACGATGTCGTCTCCGGCTTCTACCCCCCTTGTCCAACTACCCTCGAGTGAATCCCCGGCGGTGCTCCAGACGGTGGTTGGCATAGAGTCACCGGTCTCGGCTGATTTGCAGGAGTTCCGGGGCATTCCCTACGGCTCCGTGGCCGCGCGATGGGAGCAATCACGGCTCCGAACCCGTCTGCCGCGAGACGTGTTTGATGCCACGAGATACGGGTATGTGCCCCTCCATCGCTCTTCTCGTCCCCGCCTTCCTCGCCTCGCTAACCCGCCAGACCAAAATGTCCTCAGCCATCGGCCCAGAACTCGACGCGCGTCTTTCAGACCTACCTGCCCTTCCCAGACGTGGCCGAGTCCGAGTTTGACTGTCTAAACCTGAATATCGTCCGGCCCAGCCCAGCGGCTCTTGCCCGCCACGGCATTGCCCCAGCCGAAGCCGCCCGGCTGCCGGTCCTCGTCTGGATCCACGGCGGCGGCCTGGCCTTTGGCGCCGCGTCCGACCCCATGTGGGATGCGGCCCGGCTCGTTCTGAACGCCCTGCACAACGGCAATCCAATCGCAGTGGTCGCGATCAACTACCGACTCAACGTGTTCGGCTTTGCGGCCGCTCGCGACCTCCTCGCTGTCCAGGAACAGCAACAGCCTGCCCCCACCACCGCTGGCCTCAACTTTGGTCTCCGAGACCAGAAAATCGGCCTCGCCTGGATTAGCTACAACATTGCCGCCTTTGGCTGCGATCCCGATCGCATCACCATCAGCGGCCAGTCGGCTGGCTCCGTCTCCGTCCATGCCCACGTCCTCGAGGCCTCCGCCGCTGCTGCTGTCGGCCGGAAGACCCTCTTCCACCGCGCCATTATGCTGTCCGGTGCCACCACCACTCTCGGCCCCATCCCCGTGGAGCTTGCCGAAGCCTCCTGGCGGCGCATCTGCGACTTGTCCCACGCGCCGTCCTCCTCGCCAGCTGACCGCGTGCAGCACCTCCGCCAGCTACCTGCATCCGCCCTGCTCGAGATGACCGCCACAGACCAAATCCAGGGCATTGCGATGGCAGAGGACAACATTACCGTCTTCCTCGGTCCCTCGGGCTCGCCTGCGCAGCCTGAAATGGACTTTGGCCCTGTTGATCTGCGACATGTACCTCGACAGGCCGAGCAAAAGGGAATCGATGTAGTTATCGGATTTACAGACTGCGAGGTGAGTCGTCACCCCTGCAACCTCTTCCCGTTCGCACATCGCATTAACAATGTCCTCTAGTCTCTCGTCTTCATGGGAGGACTGCCAGCTTTTGACCAGATCCTGTCCACGTTTAAGGCCGTCTACAGCGATCCCAACCGCTGTGCCGAGGTCATGAAGGCCTATGGCCTCGTGGCGTCTGCGACGGGCGAAGAACTGATGCACGGCCTCATTGCCCTCGTGAGCGACTCCATGTTTGAAGTTCCAGTGCACCTCGCCCGCAAAAATCTCCAGGCGAAAAGCGGTGGTCCAGCTATCGGAAAGGTCCAGTCCATTTTTACTGCTGTTGGAAACCCGTTTCCAGGGCCGATTGAGGGTGTCGCCCACCACTGCGTCGAGCTCATCTACGTATTCGAGGCCTTCCACTCGGCCCTGGTCGAGGCTGACCGCGGCATCCGGCGTCCATACACCGAGCCGGGTCAAGAGACTGCCGCACTGCCACAGCAAGAGCTCACCACCAGCAGCGGCAGCCCGTACAAGCGCAACAACATGGAGCTGTGCCGTGAGATGCAGGACTTCTGGCTCGACTTCATCACCGCCGACGACTGGAAGCCAGCCTGCAGCCCGGATTCCATCATGGTCTATAGCAAGGACCGCAGCACAGAGGTGCAGAGCCTCACAGGCCATCCGGCTTGGCAACAACGGGTCCAGCGATGGGAGCTCCTGGCCGAAGACGAGAACGCCATGATGCTGCTGGCCGAGGAGATTCGCAGTTTGTCCACTTCTGTAAGGAGATAGAGATAGGCCGTTGGACGGTGGATCACAGGTTCAATTAGGCACTTAACGCTAGTATATAAGTATATATTACCTCCAGTTCAGTTCAATCGGTTCTGTATTACTCCGTACGACAACTGTTCTAGAGGCTGTGTGGTGACTAAGCGGTCTCAATCCTTTTGTGGGACTCTTCCTGGTGAGGCGGTGAGAAGCTTCTGACAACCAATAGGATTACAGTTTCTGACTTATCACCATCCTGGCGAATGGCGCTTCTCCTTTTTACTCGCTGCATCTGCATAACGTGCGTGGTTTACGAGTAACCCGTTCATCCATGTCGACGCGGACAGCTTCTCTTTCCGTTCCGGGTCTGCCGTTGTCCGTAGCGATATGTACGGAATAGAGTGCGCCAAGCACTGGCGTTACAGTAGTATTTCTGCTGTGCTCGTATTCTCTTGCCGGATGGAGTAGAACAGGCCAAGCTCTGCCAAGAGGCGAGAGCAACAAGTGCAGATGCCAAGCTGATTGCCAAGTCGGTTTACGAAGTATGGTGCCTGACAACATTTGCACCTTCCCTATCTGTGTATCGGTTCCCAGGTCGCGAACCTCCACAGGGAAGGTCTGTCCCAGCGCAATTGCCTCTTTGATTGCACCAAGCGGCTCTTTAGCTCGTCTCACCAACTGCTACGATGTATATCATCCACCTTCTCGCCTACTCTCTTTGTTCTGCGTTTCCAGTTGCCTCACCTCGTGCTCTCCGCTCTCCTCGACTGAACATTTCCGTGTGCAGCTCTTCTTTTCTTCCATATTCTGTTCCTGCGAGCTATCTTCGTTATGACAGGCTGGAAGGCACCCTTGGCGACAGCCCTGCTCTTAGGCAGCGCTTCAGCTGTTCCGCTTCTCGAGGACACGCCGCAGCGCCGCAATGCCAATGCGAGCGCATCCAGTAAGCCGCTGGTCGACAGCGAATCGCTGCAGGCGAGCATCGCCGCACCGCAGCTGCTGGACCGCGCCAAAGTGCTCTATAGCATCGCCGAGGCTGGCACCGAAGAGTACGGTCACCCGACGCGCGTGATTGGCAGTGCCGGCCATGAGGGCACGCTGGACTACGTCTACTCAGCCCTGTCGTCGCTCGGCGACTACTACACTGTGTGGAATCAGTCCTTCCCCGCGATCACCGGGTCGGTCAACGACTCACGCCTTGAGATCAATGGCACTGTGATGGAATCGTTGCCGATGAGTCTGACGCCACCCACCGCGAACAAGGAGACCGTCGCCGGCCCCCTCATCCTCGTCGCCAACACCGGCTGCGATGCCTCCGACTACCCCACTAGCGTCTCCGGCGGCATCGCTCTTATCAAGCGTGGCATCTGCACCTTTAGCACCAAGTCCCAGCTGGCCGGCGGCGCCGGCGCTCTCGCCGCTGTCGTATACAACAATGCAGACGACTCGCTAAGTGGCACGCTCGGCGAGCCTGCCGACTCGCAGGTCGCCACGTTCTCCATCTCCGGCGCCGATGCTGCTCCTATCGTGGCCGCTCTCCAGCAGAACGGCACCCAACTCACTGCTACCGCCCTCATGGACTCGGTCGTTACTGTCATTCAGACCAGGAACATCCTCGCCCAGACCGTTGAGGGCGACGCCGACAACTGCGTTATGCTTGGCGGCCATAGCGACAGTGTCGCCGAGGGCCCTGGCATCAATGATGATGGCAGCGGTAGCCTGGGCCTCCTTGAGCTCGCCACCCAGCTCGCGAATTTCAGCGTTAACAACTGCGTCCGCTTCGCCTGGTGGGCCGGCGAGGAGGAGGGCCTCCTGGGCTCCGACTACTATGCCGAGTCCCTGTCCGATGAGGAGAACCTCAAGATCCGCGTCTTTATGGACTACGACATGCTCGGAAGCCCCAACTTTGCCTACCAGGTCTACGACTCCGTCGACAGCGAGAACCCCGACGGCTCGCAGGCCCTGCGCGACCTCTACATTGACTGGTACACCGCCCACGGCCTCAACCACACTCTGATCCCCTTTGACGGCCGCAGCGACTATGACGGCTTTATTCGCGCTAGCATTCCCGCTGGCGGCATTTGCACCGGCGCCGAGGGCGTCAAGACCTCGGAAGAAGCCAGCATATTTGGCGGCAAAGCTGGCGACTGGTACGACCCGTGCTACCACCAGCTCTGCGACGACGTTAGCAACGTCAACATGACCGCCTGGGAGGTCAACTCCAAGGTATGCCCTTTCAATCCAACGTGTTCTATTGAGTAGAAGCTAACTATGTGTTTAGCTGGTTGCCCACTCTGTGGCCACCTACGCCTTGTCGTTCGAGGGATTCCCTAATCGGACCCTGGATGATCCAGCTACGAAGCGGTCTGTAGATAGTGGTCTTTCTATGAAGTTCCATGGTAAGTTTATTCAGTAGGGACTGTATTTGCCACCTATTTATATGTACTACGTGGGAAATAGCGACGTGTATGACAGCATTGTAAATAGATTTTGTCATGTTAGAAAGGATATCCTGCAGGGCAAGCTCAAAATGTAAGCATTCATCCTTCTCTTTGCTTCTACTAGTAAGGATTCTCTGAATACACAGTCCCCTCTGATTCGTAGTCCGGCATTGGCCGAGCCTTTTTGTCGACGACCGTAGTCCTCACAGCTTGAACGTAATTATCAGCAAGGTTTTCCGAGTTCTACTCATATTATAGACGCATTAAATATGCTACAAAAATGTGGACTATACTTCGGTCCTCACTTTAGGGCGTTGACTATTTCACATAGCCAATGATCTTCAAGTTGGCGTTGGGCAGACGTTACATTGCAGCGTACGAGTAAACAGGTAGCCGAAATATCAAGCATGTGGCTCTTGTATAGAGGCCTTTGTTTTTAATAGCAATTTAAAATATGCATGCACCTCAAAACCAAGCCTTTGTAGATATTAGTGACTTCGTATTGATTACTACTTATAATTATTAATCCAGCTCCAGCATGCATAGCACTAACACTGTAAGAAGTGAATGTGCCCCTATCAAAGCGAGCGACAAAACAAGGTAAAGAGAAGCTTGATACCAAGATATGGATCAAGCTCGAAAGGCCATTCATCCCATCTCATTCCACACGGAGAAGGGAATCATGGACTTTGTCGGGTTATTTTTATGGCAGATAGTATCCTGCCGAGTATCCTGCCGTCCGACAGGACTGTCGAGGGCAGCACCGGCTTGGTGGCAGCCCGGCACGACACGCGCCCTCTAGACAGCCACGCTGCCGACCGGAGGGACATTGGCCTCGGTGCGCTTCTCCGCGGACTCGTCGTTGAAAACTGGAACACGACCATACTGAGTAAAGACAATGTTCAGCTTGTTGTAGTCCCAGTTCCGCGCCAAGAACAGAGTGAGGAAGGCCATGCCCGGGATCAGAAGCACATCGAGAATGCCATAGAAGATGAAGCTGGCAGTCACCCCGATCTTGTTGCCGGCATCGCTCACGCCAAAAGCAATCGGGTAGAGCAGCCACAAAAGGTTGGCCCAGCCGGCGAGAATGCAGTAGTCGCGGAGGTTGCCAACACGGCGGGCAGCGCGAAGGCCCTCATACAGAGTGCCAAAGGACAGCAGAATCCAGACAACAGTGCCGACAGTGTAGTAGCCCCACTTGTACGTCGTCGCGACAACAGAAGTGGCGAGATAGGCAATGATCCAGGTCCATGCCAGGAAGATGTGGTAGATGATGGTGGCCCACGACACGCCAGATGAAAGGCCAAGGCTGAGAGCGATGGAGGGGAAGAGCACGACCCAGTTAATGAACTTGGCATAGAACATTTGGCGGGTGGCGGCAAAGTCCTTGTTCTCGAGGTTGGTGATGGCAATCCAGCCAAAGTCGGAGGCCATGGTGAAGTAAGCAATGGAGCCGACTAGGAGAGCAATGGCGTAAATGTAGTGGAAGACCTTCTCGCCAGCCCGGGCAAAGAACGAGTGGAGCACGACGGTGATCTACCAGTAAAGGTAAGTGAACTGATCCCACAACACTTTCGATACCGGCATTGTACGTACAAAGGAGAAGGCATAGATGGCGAGCACTGTCCAGAGCCAATCTGAGCCGTTGACAGTAAGGTGCTGATCGCCGCTGGGCGGGTTGATGGTCAGAGCATCATTGGAACGAAATGTAATGACAGCCATGGTGACTGAGGGTACACAATCCTTGGGGAATTGGTGACAAAATGTAGGGGAAATGTAAGTAAATATATAAATGGGACTTGAAGCTCTTGACCCTCCAAGCTTATGTTGGGATGTGGCAAAGTCTATGAGTGATGAGAATGCTTCTGGAATAGGCAAATACGAGACCATGGGCGGAAACAGCAACTCTTATAGGGGCCAATTGATGTTTGGGAACATCGTAAGATTGGATGCGGATTGATGTCATTGCGGAGGACAAACCAGCCGGGCCGTGAGTACAAGCAGAGTCACAAGAACCTAGAGCAAGACATGAGCATCCAAGGAGCATTTTTGCGCCGCCGAGTTGTCCGAAAATCGATTTTGTGTCTACAATCGGAACAACAGCCCATCCAAGCAGTGCACAAAATGAGTTCCGACCTGGATCGGCACCCGGAGCCTTCATCATCGTCTCATTGTCAGGCTACCAGTCCCGTATATGCCCGACTCAGCTTTCGGGCCCGGGTCGCCCAGCAGCAGTCCCGTGCAACTGTTTTGCAGCGACCCATCGCTCATTGGCGCCTCGGCACTTTCCGCCGCCCCACTTGTAGCATTCGGCTTCTCGCGGCTTCGTCGGCACTTGAAACCGGCCCTGTCACGAGATGTTCAACGGTAGCAAACTTTTTTTTTTCCAGTCAGATTTTCAGTGTCGCAAAAAGGTCGTACGGCCTGGGCGGCGAATCGGGTCCGTCGCGAACAGGGCACCATGTGACACTACGACGTATTCGGGGATGCCATTTTCGTATTCCGGGAGTTAGTAGCAAAAGTGTTTTGCTGGGGCACGAAAGCGCAACCCTCCGCCAAACCCCCCCGACAGTCTGGTAGACGCTTAGCTGACTGCCGAAAGCCAAACTAGACACAATGACGTAATGTATCGGGCCACTGTCGATGAAAAACACACGAGTTCGTCAGCCACCGGTCGGTCTACGTCGGCAGAATGGAAAATCACTTCAGGCAGAGCCTGCATGGAGCTTCCCCTTTGGCAAGCTAATTAAACCCGTGGCAAAATGACTTTTGCCCAACATCGCGTCGGCCCATCTTGAACGAGTTCGCGGTCTCCAAGACTGTCGGCAAGCTTTGCTTTTGGGTATTTTCACCATTAAAGTGTTGTAATCCGTCGAATGTCTGGTCCAAGAGCTGCATGTTCATCATTGGTTCTCCAGTGACTTTTTACGCCGCGAATGCTGAGTTTCTTGTTTGGCCTGGTACGCCTGCAGACAGCTCGTTCTCGGTGGGGCGGAGCTCGAGCTTGCTCGGGAACGCTTACGCGAGAATGGTACCGGCATGCAGCGGTCCAAGCTCGACGTCGATCTACGAGTACGGAGTATGTTCACGGACTGGAGAGTTGACGCTCTGACCGTCTGGAGTACCTTATTTCGGAACAGTGATCCCGCTACGGGGAGGCCTACTTGGTGCGGATGGAGATTGCAGGTCAATTTCAAGCTCACGCGTCAGCTCAGTAGGCTTGGCATAGGCATCCTGATGAATTGGCTCTCTTTCATTGGTGTGTTTCTCCGTAGATGAGCTACGTGTAAAGGGGGGTGGGATTGGCCAGGGCGCTCCCGCACATCCATTCAACGCCCAAATAACCCGAGTTTTTTATAGTGGCGTGTTCAGCCAGGCCACTTTCCGCGCACCTAGTTTTCGCGCCTCCTCATACCTCCTCTGTGGTGGTTGTCACTGCCTCTTGGTCTTTGTCCCTCGTCTCCGAGGAAGAGTTCGTGTCCCAGCGGTGGCCTTGGTCATCCACCACCTCGTCGCCAAACACGGCGCCCAGCTGCTCCAAAGTGTAACCCTTGGTCTACTTCTGTTAGCACACATTCACGACGACTATCACGCAGAGCAACGCACCTCGGGGAAGAGAAAGTAGATGGCGAGAAACATGGCAGTGCTGGTGCCGATAAAGACGATATAGAAGCCCCATTTGATGTTGGAGAGTGCAGGCGAGGCGACAGCCGTCCAGAGGGTTGAGCTGAGGAAGAGGCCCTGCATGGAGAACGCGACGCCCTGGGCGCGAATCTCGGCAGGGAAGATCTCGGACGTGTAGACAAAAGAGGGCGACTCGATACCAACGGTATACCTAGAGGAGGTTAGACATGCCGAGCAGGTTCTGCCGTTTGATATTACTTACACGGCAATGACCAGGAAGATGAAGAAACAGGCGGCTTTGTTTCCAGCCGAATCGGTGCCAGCAAAGAGCTTTGTCAAGACCGTGGCGCCGATCAGACTAACTGTGACGGCGGCGTATCCCATCACTTCAAGGTTAGCATGTTTACGTGCGTTTCAGAGCAGCGGGCCACATACTCATCAAGCGCCGGCGGCCAACCTTGTCGACAACAAGAGCGCCTACAAAGTTGCCGACGCCATTGAAGATGGTCCAGATGCCGGTCATGACGTTGGACATGAACGGGCTGAATCCGAGACCAGCGTAGATGACCGAGGAGTACGCTGCAGGCAGTGTCAGCAAACACAGCACATACGTCAAACATACAAGAGCGGAGACGTACTCAAGAGCACCACCAAGCCGCTGCATTGCGTCCCCATCATGGCCATGAATCCGAGCATGAAGCGCTTCCGCATGGAGGGCACCTTGAGAGCCTGCCACGTGCTGATCTTCTTCTCCAGTTCCAAATCGATCTGCGCTCGCATAATCTTGAACTCTTGCAGGGCAAACGCGTTGGTTGGGTCGTTGTGGTCACGGTGAAGTTTGATCATGACCTCCTGGGCCTCGTCCGCCCGCCCATGCGAATACACTGGTGGAGAGTTAGCACGAGCGCACGACTTGCCAACGAGCAGCACTGTACTTACGCCACCTCGGGCTCTCCGGCATGAAGAACAGGAGGACGAACAGCACGAGCGGAAAAGCCGTCTGGATGGCCAGCGGCACTCTCCACGACACCTGGCCGACAGAGTTGAAAAAGGCAACACCCACCCATTGGGCCACCATGTTTCCGAATCCGAGGGCCGACCCTGCAAAAGATGTCAGAAAAGGTTCACAGACGTGTCTGGCACGCCCGATGCATACCGTGTAGCCCGACCATCAGCCCGCGAGCGTGTGGCGGTGCCACTTCGGCCTGGTACAGCGGAATGCCCGGCAACAGGGCGCCAATGCCAAAGCCAATGATCACGCGGGCTACGGCCAGCATAGCGATATCCACGCAGCCGGCCTGCAGTCCGCCGCCGATGAACACGCAGGCAGAGCCAAAGGACAACGGAGGCTTGCGCCCCCATTTGTTCGATATCGTCGAGTAGAGGATTCCGCCAAACACAGCCCCAACATACAGCAGGCAGTTCCAGACGGCAATGATGGAGGTGGCATGGCTCTTGCCAGGCCCTGTGGTGTCCAGTCCCATGTATATGTAGAAATCGGCCTTATTCAAGGTCGACGAGAGAATGGAAATAACATAGCCGTAGGTGAAACTTCCAATGCATGCCGCAAGGACCACCTCGCCAGTCAGCACCGTGGAGCATAGTTGTGTGGCAATGCTCTACTTACCATGAGATTGTACACCGATTTCGTCTCCATGATGACTGAGGCGTGGCGATAAATATTGGCTGTGTAAAGCAGACTCAAGGCCGGTGCTGAACAAGGTGCCAAAACAGGATCTGCTAGTCCAGTGCTTTGTCCTTTTTTGAGAGCTCTCGAGGGACCGTCCGGGTCCTTTATGAAAATTTATATGAGCTTGATGTAAGTGAGAGTGAGTTTCCAAGCGCGTACGTGTCAATCGGCGTGTGCGGCCTTTGCCGAAACTGATCACGCGTTGCGACGGCTCGGCTGCATCAGTCGGGACTGAACGACCAGACGCCGTCCCTTGCTGACAGCGCCTCAACCCGGCAGTACGGTTAAAGAGTTCCCCGGCGTACACCTTGCCTTAACAAGCCTTAGCTCTTTGGCCAATGAGAGACGGCGGCCTCATTCCCCGCCCTACTTAATGACCCCAGAGTGCCCAGCCTTATCCGGCGGTGCGGGGAAGCGAGCTTGCTCCCCAAAGAAATACATAAGTCGAGTCACGCACAATCTCGCACATCTACACCGGCGAAGACCGAGTTGTTCGGCTCATGCCGAGCCATGGACTTGGGACTCCTCCCCCCCCCCTTTCCCCCCCGCATCTGGTCGTAGGTTCTAGGCCCTTCGGCGACCGTCCGGGGTGCACGTCTGGGGCCCCAGACTGTCAATCAAACCCCGGCTTCTGTACGGAGAAAAGGAAGACTTGTGTTACCTTTGGCGTTGCTGATTGTACTAACTGTCGGTGTGCTGCTATCCGGATATCCGATGCCGAGAAGCGCGTGGTTGAGGTATAAAGCCAAAGCATGGCCGGATTCCTCGGCCCGTAAGCATGTACAAATATGCTGATTGAATAAAAGCAGCAATACTTTCGTACCTGCATTTGCACAGAAAACAAAATTCCATGCCCGCTCTGCCTAGCCAACATGGTTTCTCTAGTCGATGTGGCCCATGTGGCCTCCACGTACTGGTTGCCCCTTGGGAGCCTTGTGATCTGTCTTTGCCTGGCCAAAAACTACTTTAAGCCTGGCCTTGTGAAGATCCCTGGCCCCTTTCTGGCGTCTCTGACCGACTTTTGGCGAATGTTCCACGCCTGGCAGGGAAAAGGACATGAAGACTACCGGCTGCACCGAAAGTACAACTCGCCCATCCTCCGCATTGGCCCCAACACGGTGGCCGTGGCCGACCCCGAGGCCGTGCGCGTGATTTATGGCTGGAAGCCCGTGTTCAACAAGGTAAGATGCAGCCCCCGCGGCCTCGACTCGGGCAAAAACACAAACTGATCATCGATCGTAGACATTTATCTACACTACACAGTCGCAGATGAGCCCGTCGGGGCATTTGGTGGAGAACCTCGCGTCCACGATGGATGAGAGCAAGCACACGCGCCTCACGAAGCCGGTGGCCAACGCCTATACCATGACCACGCTGGTGGAGTTTGAGCCGCTGGTGGACTCGACCTCGCGGGCCTTTGTGGCACAGATGGAGAAGCGCTTCGTGCAGCAGAACAAGGCGTGTCCTTTGGATCGCTGGCTGCAGATGTACGCGTTCGATGTCATGTAAGTCCTCGCTGCCCTCGACCTCTCGGGCGCTCTCCATCTCACACAGTGCAGCGGCGAAGTCACGTTCAGCAAGCGCATCGGCTTCATCGACACCGGCAAGGACGTGGACGGAATGATGTACCACACTGGAAAATTCATGGACTACACCGGCCTTGTAAGTAGACATGTCGTGTGACGGCATGATATATGCAGGAGAAGCCGTGCTCACTCAACGTCCAGATTGGCCAAGTTCCCTGGCTGGACTGGTACTTTCGCATCCACAATCCGATTCTGCATCTGCTGCGGCCGACCAGCGAGATTGTCAGCTTCACGATTCGGCAGATCCGCGAGCACCAGACGTTTCCCGGCGGCCAGACGCGCGATCTGCTCAGTCGGTTCATCCTGGCGCGCGAAAAGTACCCCGATGTCATCAACGAAGATCTGCTCAACGACTACGCCAACACCAACGTGGCCGGCGGCTCGGACACGACGGCCATCATCCTGCGCGCGCTGATCTACCAGCTGCTGACGCAGCCGGCCATGTACGCCAAGTTTCTCGCCGAGATCAAGGGCGTCCTCCGGGCCCGTCCGCCGGGCAACGGCAGCGACACGCCCATTTCCTGGGCCGAGGGACAGCAGATGAAGTACCACCAGGCCTGCATCAAGGAAGCCCTGCGCTTCCACCCGGCCACGGCCCAGATCCTGCCGCGCTATGTGCCCAAAGGCGGCGTGCAGCTGTGCGGCAAGTTTTTGCCCGAGGGCACGATTGTGGGATGCAACGCGTGGACCATCCACCGCGACAAGACGCTCTACGGCGACGACGCTGACGTTTTCCGCCCGGAGCGCTGGCTGGAGGCCACGCCCGAGCACGCCCGCCACATGGACGCGCTGCTGTTCACGTTTGGCGGCGGCAAGCGGGCGTGCGTCGGCAAGAACATTGCCATTCTGGAGATTACAAAGTTTGTGCCGGAGCTCTTCCGACGCATCGAGATTGAGCTCGTCGACCCGTCGCAGTACCAGGTGGTCTCGACGTGGCTGGCTGTGCAGAGTGGCCTGGACGTGCGGATGAAGATGCGCGATCCGGCGTCTCTTTTGGTCGACTAGGTGTCTCCGGCTTTGGTTCCCAAACTGACGTTTCCTTCGCCTATCTTACTATTATGTAGCCAAGCTTGAATCCTTGATAATCCGTGGACCCAAGGCCACACACAAACTGTCCTTATGAGCTCTGCAGCCACGCCTGTTCCAGCCAGGCCAGGCCGTCCCGCAGCCATGGAGTGTCGGTGATGCGGCGGCCCTTGTGCAGGCTGTGCTCGCCGTCGTGCCGGTCGAGACGCAGCTCGCCAGGGGGCCACAGCTTCTTGTCGTGGACCGCCTCGACAAAGACGACGCTGCCAGCTGGGGATGCCCGTGTTCTGCAGGCCGTGGTAGATCCATAGGCGCGTCATGCAAGAGTCGACGTGCAGGCCCTTGAGCACGCGGTCGACGGAGTAGAGAAGGCTGCGGCGGTGGAGGCGGACGTCGACACCACCACCACAGAGGTGGTCATCCCAACTTAGGTGAGAAGGTGGTCCAAAGAATAGTGACAGGCTCGAACCGCTGCGAATGGCCGCCTACTAAAACGCTCTTCTATATTGACTCCTGTCATTTTTCCTGTGCATATAAATTCAAAGGAGCAGACCTTTATTGTGGTTCTCGGCACTGTGTAGCCGAGTCATGTTCTTGGTAGACGGCCCTGGTATTGTCCCTGTGGCTACATCTGTAGAGCTAGTGTTGATAAAAGAAGATGTGTTCTTCGATGGCTTGACGCTTCGTTTCTCTATTTTGGTTCGAGCTCGGGTTTGAAACCGAAATAGAGATCATGCTGGAGGGCTACTCCGCCATAATGAGCAAACAGCACGCAGGAGCGGAGCCTCAAATCATTTTCTAGTCAGAATTCATCAGCGGTCGGACCAGTCGAAATGCAAACGTGATAGGCAAACGCGTTTGTCGGCAGGCTGCTCGGATCTTCCACCACCGACAGTCAGCTGCATTCTTCCCACGAAATGCACCAGCTGTCCCCCGCTTCACTTGTCAAGAGCCGAATCCATCCGGTTGAGGCTGTACCAAGACGAGCTGCGCGCCCAGGATGCAAAGGCCAATCACGGCGCCGTAGTCTCCAGGCTGTGTAACCATAGACAAGTTCACCGCCTTGAACTGAAGAATATGTAGATACATTTTTCCTAAATACACGGTACCCTTGATTTAAGCTGGCGCGCAAGGCCATAATTCCGCAAACAGTCCCGCAATACAATCTCACAAACTACTCATCCGTCGGCGTATACTAGTACTCGAGTCCATTTTCCCAACCCTGTACACCATGGAAGGCAGCTCGGCAGGCATCACTAGCGACACTTCCATAGATATATCGGAGTATGTCGGACTGCTGACACAGCACCTACCTGCCGAGAGGCCAAGGGGGCTCGTGAAGGCATACGAAGACGTCGCAAAAGCGGAAAACACGTGCACAGAAAAGATATTCCTAGAAGCAGGCGGGTTCCCAGCCTGGCTCGCATACTGGTGTACGAGTCGGCGTGCGAAGAGTACTCATCACAGTGGCCAAGCCAGCTGCAAACGTCTACTCAAGTCTCTCCAGGAAATCTCAACCGAGAAGCGAGAACTAGTAGCGCAGCAAGTAAGAAATGCGATCCCTGGTCACGTTAAGAAGACGATGGTCTTTTTCGAGGCTTCAGTCCAATCAAATCAAAATAACCCCGTCAGAGCACCCCCAAAAAGACAGCGTGAGATTATTGAGCTAGAGACAACAACAAGTGACGAAGACGAGCAACAGGCTATCTTCGCTCCCATCCAAGCCGTACCGGAGGACAACGCGGCCATGCCTGCGAAGATATGCCAGAGCAGCAGTCTCTTCTACCTAGGAAACCCCTCTGTCCTGAGAGTTACGACTGTGCTCCCAGCATTGCTCGTTGGTGCACTTACGAGGTTCCCTCCGCAAGGTGGCCAGGGCCCATGGTCGGCGTCCATCACTATGTCGACCCCGGACGTTTCATCGTTTGAGAATAAGTCGGGCTTGATGATGAGCCTAGAGATTACAAACAACAAGATTGAACGTTTTGCGAGCCTTCTCTTCGATGCCCCTATTGAATCAACAGGCGAGCATCGCTACCTTGTTTTTCCTACCGGCCTCAGAGCTCTTTCCACTTCAGACTTTGTTCTACGAGGCTGCAAACGGGAGGTCATCATGGAGGTGTTCGGCACTGCTATCGGTGGAGGAATTATGGCAAGTCTGGCCTACAAGGAAGAAGTGGAACAAGGAAGTCCTCTCACAGAATGTGTGACAATGAATGTTTCCCGGCGGGCCGAAGATGGGGCTGTTATCCACCTGTTGCTGAATGAGAAAGAAGGCTTGGATGTGAAAGGGAAGCTCTATGACTGATGGCTCTCTACTATGATACAGCATCACGCGTTCAGGGGAGGGTTATTATGAATACGAATTTTAAGTGTCTAAACGTGAAGCAAGCATAATCTAAGGTTCCTGTACATGTCTATCTTTCACCAATCGTCGTCTCACTGCGCAGCCAGCTCGCGCTCAGCCTCGTCCATGGCGGTGTTGATCATGGCGAAGATCTCCAGGGCCCGCTCATCGGGCACGGTCATGCGCAGACGGCGCTCCAGGGTAGGGAAGAGGCCGATAAAGGAGTTGCCGCAGTGCTCGAGGACGTTGTCGGCGTCGTGCTCAGAGATTTTGGCGTGAAGGGCCAGCTCGCGGCGGAGGATGGGCCGGGCGACAGGGTTGCCCAGGACGTAGACGGGCTGGGTGTCGATGGAGACACGCGGCCACGAGAGGACGGAGGGGGAGAGGGTGAGCGGGACAGAGAGACGGACATCGCGCGAGGAGGCGGCGATGACGATCTCGGCGTCCTCGGCCTCGAGGACCCAGGTGTTGCGCTCGGGGTCCCAGACGGTGAGGTCGCGGCCGTCGACGGTGATCTCGACGCGACGGCTCTCGCCGGGGGCGAGGGCGACCTTGGTGAAGCCCTTGAGCTCGAGCGGCGAGCGCCGCAGGAGGTGGCCGCGGGCGCGGAGGTAGAGCTGGGCGACCTCGGAGCCGGCGATGGCGCCGGTGTTCTGGAGAGTGAAGGAGGCGGTGACGCTGCCGTTGTGGCGGATGGAGGGGGCGGAGAGGGTGAGGTCGGCGTAGCTGAAGGAGGTGTAGCTCAGGCCGTGGCCAAAGGCGAAGAGGGGGTCGCAGCGGCGCTGGTCGTAGCCGCGGTAGCCGACGTGGATGCCCTCGGAGTAGAGGTGGCGGCCTTGCTCGCCGGGGTAGGAGAGGAAGCCGGGGACGTCGCCGAGGGCGCGGGGGAAGGTGACGGAGAGCTTGCCGGAGGGGTTGACGCGGCCGCTGAGGACGTCGGCGACGGCGCCGCCCATGGCCTGGCCGCTGTAAAAGGTGACGAGGACGGCGGCGACGTTGTCGGCCCAGGGCATGGCGACGGCGTCGGGGCAGGCGATGACGACGGCGACGGGGGTGGAGGCGGCGGCGAGGGCGGCGATGAGGGCGTCCTGGCCGGGGCCGAGGGCGAGCGTGGTGCGGTCGGAGCCCTCGCCGTCGTAGGCGCCCTCGGTGGAGGCGAAGACGACGACGAGGTCGGCGGCGGCGGCGCGGGCGAGGGTGGCGGCGTGGTCCTGGCCGACGGCGAGCTCGACGTCGACGGCGGGGCCGAGGGCGGCGCGCAGCTCGGCGACGGGCTGGTCGACCTGGGTGGGGAGGGTGGTGGCGCAGCCGGAGCCCTGGATGGCGGGGTCCTCGGCGTCGCGGCCGACGACGAGGACGCGCTTGACGGAGGGGGCGACGGGCAGGACGGCGTTGCGGTTCTGCAGCAGCACCATGGAGGAGGCGGCCATGTGGCGGGCCTCGGCGTGGTGGGCGACGTGGTCGACGGCGTTGTCGAGCGGCAGGGCGCGGCCGTCGTGGCAGCGGGCGACAAAGGCGAGGACGCGCTGGCAGGCGAGGTCGACGACGGCGGGCGGCAGGGCGCCGGACGCGATGGCGGCGTGCAGGTCGGACTTGCGGCGGGCGCTCTCGGGCATGTCGAGCTCGTTGCCGGCGGCCAGCGAGGCGGCGCGGTCCTTGATGCCGTTCCAGTCGGACATGACGAGGCCGTCGTAGGCCCAGTCGTCGCGCAGGACCTTTGTGAGGAGCCACGGGTCCTCGGCGGCCTGGACGCCGTTGAGGCGGTTGTACGACGACATGACGGTCCAGGGGTTGGAGTCGCGGATGGCCGTCTCAAAGCCGCGCAGGTAAATCTCGCGCAGGGCGCGCGCGTCGACCACGCTGTCCATGGTGGTGCGCTGGACCTCGGAGTTGTTGCCGGCAAAGTGCTTGAGCGACGTGCCCACGCCCTGCTCCTGCAGCCCGTTGATCACGGCCGCGGCCAGCCGCCCCGTCAGCAGCGGGTCCTCGGCGTAGTACTCGTACGACCGGCCGGCCAGCGGCGTCCGCCGGATGTTGATGCCCGGGCCCAGCAGCGCGTGCACGCCCATGGACCGGCACTCGCGGCCCAGCAGCTCGCCCAGCCGCGCCATCATGGCCACGTCCCAGCTGCAGCCCATGGCCGAGCCGTTGGGGAAGCACGTGGCCGCCTTCATCTCGCCCCAGGCCGCCGCCACGTCGCTGGCCCGCTGCTGCACCACCGACAGGAACGCGTCCAGGTCCGTGCCGCCCCGGCCGTCGTCGCCGTCAATCTGCGTCACCGAGTACCGCACGCCGTACGTGCCGTCCGTCATCACAATCGGCTCCACGCCAAACCGCTCCAGCCGCGCCGTCTTCCACATGCCCAGCCCCGACAGCAGGTCCGTCTTTTCCTGCACCGTCATCGTGCCCACCAGGCCCATCGCCGCGCGCGCCTTTTCGGCCAGCGCCGCGTGGTCGACCGCGAGAGGAGCCATTCCTTCTCTTCCTAAAAGGTGTTTGTTTTTTCGGGAGTTTCTGAACGGCCCGCAAAAGATCACGAACAAAAGAGTGAAAGCTGTGCAAGAGAACCTGCAACTCGCCCGCCCACAACAGGATCCTGTCTCTCCTATAATGGCCCGCCAGCGCCGTTTTCGCCGGCGCCTCTGTCGGGCGCTCCGACACGACGTGGCATGCCGATAAAACCGCTCGTAAGACGGATCGCGTGCAATCTTTTCCCAGCAGCCGCTAAATCGCCCGACCAAAAAAGCGGTCGCCTGCGCCGTCTCTTTCAACGCGCGTTTCTGCCCCGGCCCCCGTCCGACCATGGACGCTGCGCCGCCCGATCTGCGAGCCACTCGACGGTCCTGCCGAAGATAGCGGGCGCGCCGCCCGCCCACATCGCCTGGCCCCGTCGCCTCCGAGCCGCGGAAGACAGCGTGGCCAGCGCGGGGGCACCGCCGTCTCTCTGCTTATGTCAGCACTCCTGTCGGCTAACCCGTTCAGCCGGCCTACTCCTGAAATGTCGGGCATTTGGCTTAGTCATCCAGGTCACCTCGGCGATGGCAACAAGGCATACCAGTCCCGTAATATGATGTCGATATATGTGCGGGGTACAATGTAAAGACACAGCTGTGGCGCGGCTACAGTGTCTGTCTCGTCCTTGGCCATCTTCGTTCTGTTCCGTCCAGGACACCGACATTGAACCTCGAATTGCGACGTGACAGACAACCAGTCAGCTTCTCTTGCTCTTTTCCGTTTGTCAATCAGCCTCAGATTCTACTCATACAGAGCATTTGGCACAGCCCTTCCAGCCCTAAAACGGCAAGACTCGCAAAGTTTCCTATTCAAGCAAGCGGCCACGAATATGGCTTGCGCTGCGGCAGGCTCTCGGCCGATATTTTCACAGGAACAAACCAACAGGGACCAAACCCTGCGTCCTTTTTCTCATTGGAACGGGGACCACTTCCGCGAGCGGGTCGAAAACGCGCCACCCCCCACTATTCAATGTGACAAACAGGGTTTACGACTGACGGGCTGCATGCGCGGGCGGTTGCCGCTTGTTTATTCGTTCTTTTCTATGCCGACTATTTGGCCGATATACGAGTACAGAAACGCCCATGTTCGGCGATGACGGTCTGGCCTGCGCGCCACAGCCCTCTGGGGCTCTTTGGGGCGCTCTCCAACTTACACTATTGCATAGTGTGCCGTGCTCCTGCGGATAATAGCCGAGTAATACGAGTCGCCATTCGTACTCGTTCCTTTGCGAGTGGGGTTGTCGACTCATGGCTGCGCTTTTGCGGGGCTTGGCGGGACGTGCCGCGGAAAGAGCGCTTCACAAAAAGGCCAAACGGGCCAGAAACAGTAAGGGACGATGGGGTAATGGGCGGAGTGAGAAGAAAACAGGGCAGAAAAGGCACAGCGAACAAGCACAAGTGGGCAGAAAAAGACAGGACCAGGAGAACTGGGGAAAATCCTCACAAACGATAGGCTGGAACAGACAGGGGCCCAAGTCAACGGCAGACATGACGAATCGCCGTTGGCCACCTTCCAATTCCACCATGTGCCTCTCATCAGCCTGCATGTCCCCTGCATTTAAATCCCCTGCCTTTTTCTTCTCCTTTTGTCACCTTTCCACCCACGTTTCTCGCATTTTCTGGTTTCGCCGCTTCTCTTTGCCTCGCCGACTTTTCGTCTTGTTCCGAAGCCGCCACATCGTCCTCGTCCCACACAGCCTGACCGCCGGCCTCTCGCCCCGCTGTTCCCGTTGTCCGAGCCGACATGTCTTCGCCCGAAGACGCCGCCGGCCGGTCGCCGGTGTCTCTCGGCAAAAAGCCGGCCTCATCCAAGGCCGGCTCGCCCAAATCCAACTCTCCCGGCGGCCTGAACCCCGGCGAGCTAGCCCCGGGGGCCGTGGCTCCAAATGAGCACACACACATTGAAGTTGTGCGTCTACTCATTCATTTTATTTAGTTCTCTTGTTTTTCTTTCAGTTGTTCTTTTTTTCCTCGCCGTTTCGCTTCTCTCCACCACCTATTAATGCGTCTCAATCACTCCCCCCTTCCATGCTAACAATTAAAGGACGACACAGAGGCCGAGTCTACATATACACCATCGTATGTAAACCCATGAAAGAGACCTGAGAAAGTGCAGACACGGTGGATGAGGCGGGCCCCAAGCAGAGAGAAAACACAAGATCATGCCGAAACAAAAAGAGCAGAGGTACTGACGCCCACACCAGCACCGTCGCAACGTCGACCGAGTCGCTGCGCTCGTCGATTCTGCGATACAAATGGGAGCACGGACGGCGGTACCACGCGTTCAAAGACGGCGACTACTTGTATGTCGAGTCTCAGCGAGTCTTCTGATTCTGCTTCCGCCTGCTTCGGTGTCTCTTGCTGACTGCCATTCTCGCTTGTTCCAGCGCGCCCAACGACGAGATACAGCAAGATGCGGAGGCTCTTCAGTACGTACTTGTCTTTTTATCGGGTTGTCTAGGATATCTCCCGTCTGACATGACGCAGACACGAAATGTACCGGCACGTCCTAGGCGGCAGGCTGTTCCTGTCTCCCATTGGCGATGACGCCCAGGTAGGTTCCTGCTTTTAAGGGACAGACAACACCTCCGCAACGTTTGTTGGGCTATGGCGCTGTCTTGCTGACCAACTCCTGTCCAGGCCATTATCGATCTTGGCTGCGGTTCCGGGTCGTGGTGCATGTATGTCAATCCCGCCTCGGATGCTGTATCTCTATGAATGATACCGAGCTGACCGCCGCGTTGTTGCGTCTAGGGATGTCGCCGACGAGCTTCCTTCAGCCGAGGTCATCGGCATCGACCTGTCGCCCATACAGCCGTCGTTTGTGCCGCCCAACTGCCGCTTCGAGATTGACGACATGAACGAGGAGTGGACGTTCCCCGAGAACAAGTTCGACCTCATCTTCATCCGCAGCACCCCCGGCTGCATCAGCGACCTCCCCGCCTTCTTTGCCCGCGTCAAGAAGCACCTGCGGCCCGGTGGCTGGGTCGAGCACGTCCAGGCGTCTGGCGTCGTGTTGTCCGACGACAACACGGTCAGTTCCGACTCGGCCATGGCCGAATGGTACACCATTTTTGAAGAGATTGGAAAGAAGACGGGCAGGTCCTTCATGACGTCAGAAGAGGCGCCCGATGCCATGCGCGCCGGTGGCTTCGCCCACGTACAAGAGAACAATGTCAAGCTGCCCATCGGCACGTGGCCGCGCGACCCGACATTCAAGCAGTGGGGAGCGTGGAACCGCATGTTTTTGCTGCAGGCCATTGAGGGCTTCTCGATCCGCGGCTTAACAACCCTGTTGGGGGTGAGCAGTGCCCTGCGATTCGTTCATGAAGGCTCCAGTTGCTAACCTACGACCTCCCAGTGGCCCTATGAAAAAGCCCAGGCATACCTGATGCAGTTACGCAAAGAGATCACGGACCCCAAGATCCACTCCTACTTCTACTTGTGAGTTCTCTCTCCCTCTCTTTCTTTCTAGTCGCTGACTCCCGACCAGCCGCGTCGCATATGCCCAGAAGGAGCTGCCGACGGCGGCCACTGCCGCTTAGGCAACGTTGAAGCGGTGCACTGGCCAAAGCCAAAGTTTGGAGGAGAGGGAGCGAGAACCAGCGTTGTAGAATGAAACGTCATGAAATCTAAAAATCTATCCAACCTCTATTTCTTCGCGAGTCCCTTTCCAAGAAGCTCCGATCCAACCTCGGCGACCAGTGCCTCGTCCGGGAACGCCTTCTTCTTGCCCAGGATCGTCCCTCCCGCGTCTAATGATCGAAGCAGATCGGCCAGGTCGCCGTCCAAGGGCGTCAAATACACGAGGTGTCCCAAAGCCGCCAACATGCCCCTCAGAGCCTCGGCCGACGACTCCTCTTGGCCAATGGCCTCCACGACGGCAGCCGCCAGCTCGATCTGGTCCTCCGTGGGCAGTCCCGCCCCCGTGTCTTTCTGTCTCGCATGTTGGTCAGATATGGCCATGTTGAAGAGCAACGATGCTGCCGCCACCCGGACGCTCGTGTGGCTGTCGTCCAAAAAGCTGGACGACACCAGCTGCACCACCAACGCGCGCAGCTCGGCCGCGCCAAAGAGGACCTCGGCAAACAGCGGTGTTGAGAAGAGGTTGCACACCATCTGCAGCGTCACCAGATGCAGCGCGTATGGGCAGTCTGCCTGGCCACTGACCAACTGCAAAACTGCACACACCGTCTTGTGGTCAGCCTCCTCAGCGAAAAAGCCGCTGATCCGGGGGTCCGCCAAGCTGCATCGGAATAAGTCGACGACCGCAAAGAGCGTGGCTGGCGGAAGCGTCCGGGCCGATGTCTGCACGAGGTCGGCGAGTCCCCCCATGTCGGGGATCACGGCCGCCTCGGGGCCGGATCGCGCGCGCTCCTCCAGGTAGTGCCGGACAGTCTGCACCTCGGGTTGCTTTGCGACCGCGTCGCCCATTTTCCCGAGCAGCTTGTCCAGCGGCGGCACCTTTGCGAACAGGACGGGCTTTGGGTCTGGCCGAGAGATGCTTGGCAGCCGCAGCTGCTCGTGGGGATGGGTCGGATGGGCCATGGCAACGAGCAGCCGCAGATTGCCCTGCAGCTGCGCCGGATCCGCCCCGGCCCACCGGTTCTCCTGTTCGCCCCGAAGGAACGTGACAAACGTTGGCGTCGCCTGGACGGCGTACTGCGCCGCCATGGTGCCAGCCTGGGGCTGTGCCACGTCGACCTTGATAAAGGTGGCCCGGTCGCCGAGCTCTTGCGCCAGCGCGTCGTAGATCGGATAGAGCGCCTTGCACGGCCCGCAGGTTGCCGATGTGAAGAAGACGACGGCACAGGACCGCTTGGCGTCGCTCAACAGGCGGCTGAACTCGGCCGGGGTGGACACGCTATGGACGGCGTGCTGGGTCGCCCGCGGCTGTGTGTCGGACGCCTGCGCCGTCTCCCGAAGACCGAGAAGCGAGCCGCGTTGCTGCCGGCCAGAATTCGCAGCCTGCGAGAGCTGAGGCAGCAGCATTCGTCCCATTGGCGTGGCCAGCACCGCCTGGGGCATATTGATGATGTGATCTGGGATGCCCTTGCCGACCAGAAAATTGGACAGCGTGTCGCTAAAGTTGTTGCAGTTGTGATGGAAGAGATCGTAAGCCTGTCACGGTTAGAATGGCAGTGCTTCTCTGCTTCGGAGGGAGTCTTTATACTTCGGCGGTGAAGATGGGCCGCAAGGATTCAAGATACTCCTCGGTGATCTCCCTCGTCAGATTGGTGGACCCGAGGCGTATCCGCTCCATGGGCTGGCCCAGATGCGAAGATCCGGGTACAATTGCAATGATGCCGCCGTCATAGACATATTCTCGGCCAAAGACGAGGATGGACGTGTGATAAACAGCATCGAGCTGGAATCCTAGCAGGCCCATGGACATCTGTCGGGCCAGGCCCTGCGACAGGTCGTAGACAAGAAGGTAGACATCCATTCTGGCCGCTTGTGTGTCTGTTTTCCGGCGAGCGAGACCCGGGAAGGCTGCGAGATAATATCTCTAGACAACCGTTTTCTGGATGGTTCCGCCCATTCGTCAGCCGGTTTAGGCGCCATTCTTTTACGCGTCTAGTCACGTGACTAGGCAGCCGTCTCGGCGAAACGTTACGTTCACATGCCCGTTGCAGCGGTGAAGAGGTAATCAACACTAGTTTCAGAAAGTATAGGCAAAATGAATCGAAGTCTCGCATCGTTGGCTAGCCTTTTCGCTTTCTGTTGCCGTCATCGATCAAGATGTTTTATCCATGGCCGGCGAACCTCTCCGCATGGGTGGTCTAAATAATATCGGGCCGTTGCGTTGGGCCGCTGTTGGATGATCACGCGACTATAACTTGCTTTGAAAATGCATGTTGCCTTGAGTGGTCACAGGAGACTGGCCTGCTGTAGGGTCGCCTTGAATTTTGATTTGCTAGGCTGCCCAGTCTTCCTGGTTGAGGCTCTGTACATAGCCCGCGCAAGAGCGGGGGAATAGGCGACACATGTCCTATAAAATGGGAGAAATCGTCACACATACGTGTCTTGCGTTTGTTCCCGTTTGCTCAGCCAAAGAATTTTCTGTCCCTTCCTCTTCAGATTTGTGAGAGTACCACCAACGCTTTATCGATTTTATTGAACATGGAATCAGAAGAAGTAGTCCACACGGACGACCTTCCTGCCGGGGAGAACCAGCCCACCTGGCAAGAGAGTGCCAAGCGGAAGATCGTCCCCTTTCTAGTAGAGAGGGTTGAGGAGTTCCGAGAGCTTAGCGATCTGCGGCGGGAGGTTAGTTGTTTAGCCTCACACGGACACAGCATGCTGACTGGTCGCAGGGATGGAACAACCCCAAAGGAGACGAGTTCTTCAAGAAGCAAAAGGCAGATGCAGACTCGACAGACGATAAACTCTCCTTTTACTTTCACAAAATGATGCTGGACATCGGACACGAGCTTCAGACGACCACCGGCGCATTCACGATTCGGCGGCAGGATCAGGGGCCGCCGCAGATTCTGGACATGTGCATGGCTCCAGGCGCCTTTCTCGAAACGGCTCTGAGGTATAACCAGGGAGCACGTGCCCTTGCGTTCAGTCTTCCCCTCTGCAAGGGAGGGCACAAGGTCCTGATGCCGCGGAGTGCGCAAGTCGAGCAGAGATTCCTGGACATTACCATGCTGGCTACGGACATGGGCATGAAGGACATTCCACCGGACCATCCAGAGGCCGCAAGCTTTGTGCCACGGCAGTTTGCTCCAGATCAGCTCTTCGACCTTGTTTTGTGCGACGGCCAGGTGTTGCGAACACACGAGCGGCTGCCGTACCGAGAGATGCGAGAAGCGCGGCGGCTGACCGTCACACAGCTGGCCCTCGGGCTAGAGTACCTCCGACAGGGCGGGACGATGCTGGTGCTGCTGCACAAGGTCGAGGCGTGGGATACGGTCAACACGATGCGAATCTTTCAAAAATTCTCGTCGGTGCGACTCTTTAAGCCACAGAAGGCCCATGCCAAGCGATCGTCCTTTTACATGATTGCCAGCAATGTGCAGAGCCAGCACCCGGACGCGCTGCGGGCGGTCGAGCTATGGAAGAGGACCTGGAAAACGGGGACGTTTGGCTCGGATGAAGATTGGCACGAATTGATGTCGGAAAGGGAACTCAGCGTAGACGAGGTGCTGGAGCAGTTTGGCGACGAGCTCATCCGGCTGGGAAGGGGGGTGTGGAAGATCCAGGCGGCGGCACTGGCCACGGCGCCTTTCATTGCGAAGAAGAAGAAGACGCGAGGCGGTTGGGGAAATGAGGCAAGGCGGCGAGGAAGATGATAGGGCCTGAATTGTGAGGTATCAAGTAGATGCTTAGACACTAGCACGAAATAGCGGCCACGCCGCCCAAGTCTGCTGGAGCACATGCTGTAAAGTGGAGCTGGCAAGGCTGAACATGCCCTGTCGGTTCTTTTCCCGAATCCATGACGACCATTCACAGCGGCACGACAATGCGCATGCGCGGCCATCTCCATTGGTTCCCGACAACGCTTGCTATCGAGGGCAGACTCCGTCTCCGGATTGGATATAGCGACCAGACGAAACAAGCGTGACCGGCACAGTGCAGAGAAGCGCAGAGACACGTGGCAGAGCGTCGTAGAAGGATCGATTTGGGGAGAGGCGGCCGGCCGCAGACATCATCCCACGATGCTGCGATCGCAAAGCAGCAGTGCGACGGCGTCGTCCGGTGCAGCGGCAGCGGATGCACGGACCGGTGATGGCATAAGCGATGGGCGGGCACGCCACGGGCGGGCAGACGGCGATGGCCGGCGAGAGGAGCGCGACGAAGACGAGCACGACGAAGACGGAGACGACGACGAAGACGAAGACGAGCGCGCCCAAGACGGCGAGGACGACGGCAGCGATGACGAAGAGCACGATGAGCGGGTGGCACTGTCGGTGCCGGTCGAGACGTTGGTGGAACATCTGCTGGCGGCCCGTCGGGCGCTGGGGACGATCGAGCAGGTGCTGCGCGGCAACGCGCTGGCGACGCAGGCGCACGAGTGGCACACGGACACGGTGGTGCTGGCGGCGCAGACGGCGGCGCTGCGGCAGGGCATGCGGGCGCAGGTGGGCGTGCTGCGGCGGATGCGGCGCGGCATGGGCCGAGCCTACGAGGGCGGGCGACGGGCGTTTCGGGGGCTGCTGCGCACGCTCGACAGCGCGCACGGGCAGCTCGAGCACACGATGGCGATCCTGCGGGCGACGACGGTGGCGCCGGGGTTCCGGCCGGCGGGCGAGGAGGCGGCGGGCGGGCCGCGCAACCTGCTCGACTTTGTCGACGAGACGGGCGTGGCGGCGCTGCAGGAGGCGGTCAAGGCCAGCATCGCGGAGCTGCAGGCGGCCCAGACGTCGTTTGACGGGGACCTGCTGCGCTTCGACACGGACCTGCGCGCGCTCAGCAAGGCCATGGCGGCGGCGACGGTGCTGCCGGAGCCGCTGTTGGTGGCGGAGTCGGGCGCCGGCGCCGGGGTCGAGCCGCAGCTGCTGGCCTCGCTCACCCAGCGGTCCCACGTCATGGCCGAGAACCTGGCGTCGCTGACGCGGCACTTTGACCTGTGCGTGACGGCGGTGCGGACGACCGAGGGCGGGGCGGCGCTGGCCCGGTGGCGCGCGGCCCAGGGGAGCGGACATGAGAAAGACGGTCAAGACGGTCAGGATGACCAAGACGGTCACGACGCAGACCCCGTGTCCATCTCGGGGGTCATGTCGGCGCGGGGCGGACGCGCGGACCTGGAGCCGCTGTCGGGCCGCGAGCGGGCCGAGATGCTGCAGGTGGTGCTGCAGGACGCGGCCGAGGTGGACGAGGTGGTGGCGGACACGGCGGCGGAGCTGCAGGCGGCGGAGACGGAGGCGGCGGCGGTGCAGGTCCACCACGAGCAGGCGCAGACGGCGTTTGCGACGACGGCGGCGGCGCTGCAGGTGCTCGACGACGTGGGCGGGCGGCTGGAGAGCTACGCGGCGGCCGAGCAGGAGTTTGGCGAGCGCTGGGCCCACGAGCAGGCGGCCGTGGCGGCGCGGCTGCGCGAGATGGACGAGCTGCGCGCCTTTTACGAGGGCTACGCCAACGCCTACGACACGCTCATTCTCGAGGCCGAGCGCCGCCGCACCGTCGAGGCCCGCATCACCACCGTCTGGCGCAAGGCCCGCGACGCCGTCGCCCGCCTCGTCGCCGCCGACGCCGCCGAGCGCGCCGCCTTCCGCCACGACGTCGGCGACTTTCTGCCCACCGACCTCTGGGTCGACATGGGCCGCCCGCCGCGCGGACACGACCTCTTTGCCGCCGCCGCCGCCGCCGAAGACGAGCGAGCCGAGGCCGCCGCCGACAAGGCGCACAGGGCGCAAAAGAAACAGGACATGGCTGACAGGGCCGACAGGGCCGACAGGGCTGCCGACGACAGGAACAAGGCCAGCCACGGCGATCCCAGCAACAGCAACAGCGGCCCCGGCGGCAGCAGCACACGTACAGTGTTGGGACGGTGAGAGTGGCTTTTTTGTTTGGGGCGGGGGCTTGGAATACGGCGTTTGGTGGTCATTCGAACAAGGGAATTGGCGGCTACAACACACTACTATCTATTACAGCAACTACAGCAGGAAAGAGCGCTGAATGAACAGCCCGTCTTTACAGCAAACTCCACTGAGCTCCCCTTGCTCCACGTTCCTTGCTTACGCGCCCTATCCTGCATCCGCCATTGGCCCCATCGCTGCTGCAAGCTCCTGCCAACGTCCCCGGCCGTCTACTGGCGATCCAACCCTCGTTCCAGACCGAAACCCTCCCCCCAGCCAAACTCTTTGCACGTGGGCATGCCGTGTCTCCCCAGCCAATCAGCGTCCTATCATTAGCTTCTCTCCAGCCATGCTAGCGCCAACCAGTGCACTCTACCACTTGCCCAATTCGGACTGGCTGCGTCCATCAATGCTCTCTTTTGCCCAAAAGAAGTCGCTTTTTTTACGTCCTTTCCCACGCTCACTGCTCTCGCCCAATCATGCCGCCTGTCCCAGGCACACGTCTGCTCGCCATCGGTGTGCCGCAAGCCGGCTGGGCCGCGCCTCGGCCCTAGCCTCTTAAAAGGTCCAGGGGCCATCATGGCTTCTTTGTGCTGCCCAAAGGCGATCTCTTCTCTTCTGCCTCTTCCGCCTCGTCCAACGACTGACGAAACCGCCCACTGACAAATACGCCATGACGACGCTTCACGACCTGCGAGACCGGATTGGCCTCGGCCGCCGTGCCGATGTCTCCTCATCCTCCTCCGCAGCGTTGCCGCTGTACGCCGCCGTCGGTCTGCACTCGCCCGGACTCGACGGCCCCGACGACCTTGCCGACCTCGATGATACAGCTGGGTCAGATGGCCGCCGTAAGCATGCCGCAAGCTGTCGATTGCCGTCCTCGCGCCGATTCTGGGCCGACTTCACTCTGGGCTTCGCCGACGGCCTGACCGTTCCGTTTGCCCTGACCGCCGGCCTCTCGTCTCTCGGCCACACTGACACCGTCCTGTATGCTGGCCTGGCCGAGATTAGCGCCGGTTGCATCAGCATGGGCATTGGCGGCTACCTGTCGGCACGGCAAGCGGAACCGCCCGCCACGGAGAGCGCAGTGAGCGTCGCTCACAAAGAGACGTCGTCCGACTCCTGCCAAGCCTCGTCCTCGTCCGCCGAAAAGGACGCGCAATGCCGGGCTGCCGACGACGATTCCGAAGCCGCTGCTGCAGCTGCCGCTCTCGAACGCTACCTTGCCCCGCTCGGCCTGCCGCCCGCGCTGCGGCAGCAGGTGCTCGACCATGTCGCCGGGCAGCCGCGCCAGGCCGGGGCCGAGGATGGCTACGGCTACGACGGCCTCCGCCCTAGCCTCGATGACGCCAGCGACGATAGCGACGACAGTGATGACGCCGTCTGGCCCGTCGCCTCCGGTGTCTCTGTCGCCGTCGGCTACCTCATCGGCGGCATGCTGCCGCTGTGGCCCTACTTTTTCGTCCACGACGTCGGCCACGGCCTGCGCTGGAGCTTCGGCGTCTGCGTCCTGGCCCTCTTTCTCTTCGGCTTCGCCCGCGACTTTTGCCTCTCGTCCGACGCCAACGCATTGCCTGCCCGCCGTCTCTCCTGGGGCCAGTCGCGTATTCCCTGGGCTCGCCTGCGCAAGAGCGCCGGCGAAGGCCTCCAGATGGTCATCCTCGGCGGCATCGCTGCCATAGCGGCCGTGCTGTGCGTCCGCATGTTTGACGTGTCCACCGGCGGCGACGGGGAGGCGGCCGCTCCCGCATGATGAGACGTCTGATGCGGAACTTGTAACGCGGAACTTGTATGCGGAACTCCTTTGGGCGTTTAGGACGGCCGGATCGAAAATCGATAGGCAACAATGGGGAATGACTTATTTTGTTTCAAGTGAAGACCTTCACGGATATATTTATCATGGGCAGCCTTGCACGGCTCGATCACGTTGTCCGCTGTCTGCCTCACAGCCTCTGTCCAGCCCTAATGGCCAACCAGGGATAGCCCCTTCTCTGAATACCTGTTGCCAATAGGCTTGGCTGCGTCAATTAGCGCCCGTATCTCCTTCTTCTCCTCGTCCGTCAGATCAATGTCCCTGGAGGCCCAGTTTTCTTCGAGCCGTGTCGCCTTTGTGGTGCCCGGAATCGGAATCATACCCTGGGCCATAACCCAAGCCAGCGCAATCTGAGATGTGCTGCAGCCTCTCTTCTGGGCGAGCGTCTTCATCTTCTCAACAATGTTCTTGTTCTTGAAAAAGTTCTCGCCCTGGAACTTGGGCAATGTCCGTCTGATGTCGTCTGGCGCAAAATCGTCCGGGGTCTTGAACAGGAAATCATCAACCAGCCAGCCGCGGCCCAGGGGGCTGTACGCCACGTAAGCCACGCCAAGCTCCTTGGCTGTCTCAACGAGTCCGTCCGTCTCGTGCAGCGTCTCAAAGGCGGAGTACTCCGCCTGGACAGCATCGATCGGGGCAACTATGGTCGTGGTCAGTGATGCCGGATAGCAGCAAGGAAACAAAAGGTAAAAGAGGTGGTCCCTACTCGCATACGCCTTGCGCAGTGTCGCCGCAGAACACTCAGACAATCCAATGTACTTGGTCTTGCCTGCTTTGCGGATCGCGTCCAGAGCAGGGATCGACTCCGTGAGGGGCGTCTCTGAGCACAGTGTTTAGTACACAGAACGGGGGGGAGGGAACGCCGTTCAAAGGAGTGTCAATCACGCACTTGGGTCAATTCTGTGGAGATAGTAGAGGTCAGGGGTGAAGCCCAGTCTCTCGATTGTGCCCTCAATGTACGTATTGATATGCTCGGCGGAGTTGGTCACCGATCCGTCTCCAAACGCATTGAAACCGCACTTGGAGGCAACTGTCACAAAATCTGGAGTCAGTAGCTGCCACCACAGCTTATCTCAAACAAACGCGGCTTGCGATATGGGTTGGCTTACTGAAAATCTTGTCCCGCACGTTGTGCTTTCGGATAAAATCGCCCAGGAGCTTCTCGTTCACGCCAGCCGCATACACGACCTGCCAGTTGGGCGTCAGCTTCTTGCGGGATCGTGCAATAAAGAGTGTATATATTCCGCGATAAGCCTTACAGCAGTGTCCCAAAATGTGCATCCCAGCTCAATAGCCTTGAGTAAGACCGGCTCGGCCTCCTCGAGACTGAGATTCCGCCCGAACCCGTGGCTGAGGCCCATGGCTCCGAAGCCAGGAGACGGCACCACGACGTCGCGAAACTGGAAAGATTTCATGACGGCAGCGTGTTCGGAAATCGTGGTGAATGCTTGATTTGTTGCGATGCAAGAGTGGGCGGTTTAAGAATGTCGCGAGTGGTGGCAGGTCGTGGGGCTAAGAATGGGCGTTAGCTTAAATATGAACGACACATGGCGTTTACGGCGCTAATAAATACGGCATGACGTACTATTAGGCGATATCTCGTGATAGGCGTTAGGCTTTACATACTGTGATACAGCATGCAACGCATAATAGCCGCTGGTTTGCGAAGGGAACACTGCACAATCATATTTAGTTGACATGCCATATTGTTCGTCCTTGTGATTCAACCTGACCGAAGACCTGTCACCAACAGATGCCACCACTTTACGGACTCCACGCCGTAACAATGATCATCGGCAATTGGTTGTGCTTGTACGAGACAAACTCCGATCGCCGATAGACAAGGGTACTCGTATGTCTGTCGCGATACCCGTCCGAGTACGGAGTGGTCTACTGGTAAAAGTGATACCACGAACCAGAATCATCCAAGGTGTCGACAGCGGCTATCAGGAATAGGCAACGGGTGTTAAAAAGAAACATTGCACAGTCTTTACAACGGCAGAAAGCATGACCAAACGGGGTGACCCCGTATTCTTACACATTTTGCCAGACGTAATCGGGCGAGGCAAACATATCATCGAACAGACAGCGAGAGTAAAACAGGAACTCAAAACACCATTTCTATTGCTTAAACGGCATCGCATTTATGTGGATTATAACTCTGCAGTGCTCCTGCCCTCGTCCTCTTCACGTTCCTTCCAAAAATGATAGGACCTCGTCTTTATAAGAATACCCGAAGATAATAAAACATTATGTGCCTGAAACCGATCATAAGCCTCTTTTTGCCGTAAAAGTCAAATCCCATGCTCCAACCTAAACTCCGTCGCCAGAAACCCTTCTCGCAATCCCCAAATGCGCCTGCAGTTGTAACCTATCGTATACTGGTTGCAAAACCACTCAGGAAAGAAGTGTGTTGCTAATGCAAAGCACCAAACGCCAGACTTCGTTCCAGACAATGCCTTAAAAGAAAAACTTCCACTGAAGCAAACCAAGAGGAAAGCAAGAGCAAGCACAAACTGATAGAGTGCTGTGGCTCTTCGTAGAAGCCCGAGAGGAGAGAAAACACATCGCATCAACCCTTGATAGCCGGTGCCGAATGAGCATCCGCGCTGTTGAAGGGGAACCGATCTTGCATGTGTTGAAATGATTCGGAAGATGGCGACGCCGCCAGAGGAGAGTACGCTCCCAACAAGACAGGTGACGGGGGCGATGCAGGCGAGCCTGAGCTGAGACTGCTCATGGAACTCGATGCAGAGCCCGTCGACCGTGGCACCATGTCGTATGCCGTCTGTGCCGAGAACTGTGTATGCGGCCCCCGAGTCGTGAAGCCACTGTAGCCCCCCGGCATGCTATGCCGCAGAGCCGTCGAGGGGTGGCGCATCAAACCGCTGCTCATCAGAATCGGGCTGCCTTCCGAAGACGACGGAGGCGACTGGTTCTGCATCACCACCTGGTCGCCGACACGATCGCCCTGCCCAACCTGTGAGGCTGCATCCCGGACAAGATTGGCTTGGTTGGGTACGTACTGTAAAAGAAGAGAGAAGCTGTCAGTTGCGTTGTTCCGCTTTGGCAGCGCTGGAAGGCTGAGACTTGTCGAAAGAAAAAGTTGAACGTACGAAACAGTATTTGCTAACGATCTCATCGTACGACTTGGATGCAATGCTCCCGTTGTCATTCGGCTTGGGCGCCACCGTTGTGGTGTTCCCAGCCGGTGCTCGCGCAGGCATCGGTGTTGCAGCGCGCTCACTGACAGCTTTGGTCGGTTGCGACGAAGTAGTAGCTGTACTGTCCGAAGGGCTGCGAGTCTGAATCTTGCGGCTCAACTTCATGTACAGCCCGCCACCGTTGACTGAGGAATCTTTGGAGGCCTGTTTCACAGCGCTGAGCGATGCGCCAAAGTCGTATCGGCTAGCAAACGCAAGTCCGCTAGGAGCAGCCAGGCGGCTGCTCAGATTGTCGCTCGGCAATCCAGTCACGGACTGCCCCGATTTCAGCCGCAGCTCGGGGAACGGCTCCCCAAGGTATTCATGAATCGACCGATCGAACATGACGCTCGCTTCGTTGTTGAAGTCGTCCAAACTGGCCGGCATCGACAGTGGGCGGGCCACCGTCGACGCATTCGGCCGCCGGCTGCTGCGCGGCAGTCCAGAGGCTGTCTGGAGACCAGCCTTGCCGTTCATCGGCAGCAGCTTCTTCTTGAAGTCAACCTGGAAGTTGCACGCGCCATTGTTGTCCCAGTACTCCTTCCCGCCGACCGTATACCGAATGCAAAAGAAGAGCGTCTTCGACTCGAGATGCGCCATGTCCGACAGCTTGATCGTGAAGTTGAACCGGTCGTGGCCCTTCGGTGACACCCGCGGAACAATCTCCGCCGAGTACTCAGCCGTAACTTCCGACGTAGTCTTCCAATAGTCAAGCGTGAAACGGCAAACAACCAATTTGTTGAAGGCCAGGTTCTCGACAGCCACGGAGCCATTGAGCGACTTCTGATCCGCCGACAGCCACACCCGTTCCAGGCGAACAGGCATCTCTTTCCGGGCAAGCGTGTCGACTGGGAAGTTCGTCAAAGTGATTTCCCACTCATGTGGGAGACGCTGTCGCTGGTCCTGCTTCTTGCTCGGGACGCTGTTGAATGGATACTCGGACTCGCTGTCATACACGTCGACTGGTGAGGAGCCAGCGCTGACAGCAAGCGGCCGATCCACCTGGAGGAAGTGCCGTACGTGCTCGAGGTGCGAATCGAAGTGAACTGCCTTGGAGAACGTCGGCGTGCCAGGCATGCTTGAAGGGCGGCGGCCTGTGCCAAGGCGAAGAGCAGGTCGTACCAGCTCGCCAGACTTCTTGCGCACCATCTGCGGCTTCCGCAGAATCTCGAGGTCGTTCTCATCGTCGGAAGCTGTCAGGGAGCTGGCCACGGTTGATGGCAATGTCGCGATTGGCTCTGTCGCGGAACGGACGTGAGATACCCGACGGCCGCTGCTGCTACTGCTGCGGCTGTAGCCGTGGATCAGTGCGCTCCTTCGGGCCAGCTGATCCAGAGAGCCAGTGCTGTAGCTGTAAGGCACAACCTCTAGTCGAGACAGTTGCGTAGCCACATCCTCTGAATCACTGGGCGAGCTTTCTCGGCGCTGCTGCGGCAACTGACTGATGGCCTCGTGGAGCTGCTTCAGTTCGTGAATGTTCTCGATCCTTCGGCCACGCACCCCTTCCGCGAGCTCTTCGTCATCGCTGCTGCTATGCGGCGATTCGGGAGGGGAAAGAACTGCTCCAGACGGCATCCCCTGGCGCTCTCCCGTCACCGGTGGTGGCGACTGGCACACGCTTCGGCTGGTATAGCTGATGTCTTGGCTGTCACCATGGTAGACAGAAACCATACCCTTCAGTTCCTCCGGGGAGCCTCGCGGTGTGGTCTGGCCAGCTGCACCGATAGAGGAGGTAGAAATCGAGCGTCTATGCCGTGCTAGATAGGAAGATGATCGGGGCAGGGTTGGGCTGCTGGTCGTGAGAACGTTCTTGGAGGCATTAATGAAGGACGATCGGCGGCTCGTCGATGGGGACGAGGCAGCGGACGAAGACGGGGAGCGATTTTTAGGAGGCGTGTAAGGCATTCCCAGAGTATGGGTTTCCGGAAGCTCTGATGGCTGGTTTGGGTAGACTGTTGAGTGAGGGGTCCAGCGAGAAACGATATAGAAACCGATGGCCGAATTGAAGGTTGTATGGATGGTGTAGGGAGAAAGTGTCTGTTTCGCGGTCGTTGCGTCAGTGACAAATCCAGGAAGGCTCCGGTCGCTGAGTAGACTCACGATTACGAATGAGGTGCGAGGGGCGAGAGGATTGTTCAGGCAATATTCCAGCAACTGAAGCAATGCTCCTTATCTCACAGCCAAAACGATGTGACTTAGGGGGAGGCGAAGCGGGAACAAACACCAGTGCGATTGTCTGGGACAAGACCGGGGATTTGTCGCCAGCGACGGGTTGGTAGAGACGCGGTCCCAAAAGGAGCGAAAGGGTGAGAGGAAGGGTCGAAGGCAGGTCCAGAAAACGCTCACGGGGAACAAAGGCGTCTCGTTAAATCTGAGTGGGAAGAGGAGAAGTAGACTGAAGAGGAAACAGGAAAGAAAGAAAAAGAAAAGTTCCGAGTCCTGTATCTTGGCTTGGCCCGTTTCGACAACTGCGATATGGGAGGACGGCGGATGAGAGTATCAACAACAAAGTTTGCCGTGAAGAGATAAGAAGAGGAAGGGGGAGGGCAAGAGTAGGAGCGGACAAGATGGTTTTCAATGTGCAGCGAGGACTAGGCTGTCGGATGGGGACCAGCGAGGTGGTGTAGTTTCTTGGTGTGGGAGGTGTGGACTTAGCGTGAACGGAAATCGTGCGCTTGCCTCTTTCGATTTTTTTTCTCGTCTTTTTTTGCCTTTGCCTCGCCGATATCTAGTTGCAGGGGTCTAGCTACGCGGCTAGGCCGTTTTTGGATGCCGTTTTGGGAAGACAGAAACGGTACAGCTGCGAACAGCGGGCAAAGTGACTGGAATGTACTTGTGCACAGCGAAACATGGGGTACGAGTCCTCCCAAGCATTTGGTATCCAAGACACTATGAGGTAACGACTGCCAAAAGCAAGTATTTGCAGACTCTGGGGAGATTCCGGGGGAGGGCGCCCAAGCCGGAGAGCAGATTATGACATGACGCGAGAAAGATGCTGATTGTAATGTCATCCGTTGCTGGAATCAGGCGAGGGCGCACTTTTAGTCTGAGAAAACGGACTGCGGCGGTCGCGCGGACAAGGGCAGAGTCCAAAGAGTCCGCCGCCCTGGAAACACCGGCTGGTGGAAAGCACGGCAGGCAAGTAGCGCGGCGCTCGTTGGGACTACTCCGTACTAGCACCGGGCTAGTGCGGTGCTTGCTCTCGCCAAAGGCAGGGTCCCGGAAGAGGTTTCCCTGCGTGGTTTTGGTGATTATTGGCGAGTGGGCACAGGCGCGGCGCAGCGACGCCAATACGGGAAGGCGCTCTCTTAATACACGTACTCGCTGAGCGTACCGGAGTACTGTACTCCAGAGGCACCACACACACGGCAGCCGCGACCCCGGGGCCGTACTCCGTTCTGGCCTGCTTCGCGGGAGGGCAGGACGCAGGAATGTTCGCTCAATAAACGGCTATTGGCCAGCAATAAACGGCGTTTGACACCGAAGCTTCTCAATGGGCAAAATATTTCTGACGCATAATTGTCGATTGTCCAATGGCACTTGCCAGAAGCGCGTCAAGGCTGTAGCAGTGGCGACATCGGGTTTCATCAATTTGGCACACTCGCCCCCTTGCGAATTCGGAGGGCAGCATATGCGGCATCTGCGATGTCGATAAACATACTCGTACAAGTAGGTCCTTCCGGATTCAATGGCCATTGTGTCAAATCCGCGTGCAGCGATGTCTCACGGCAATGTGTAGTAAGACAGTACTCGTATGCGCTGCCAACAGATTTGGCCAATCCCCCTCCCCCCCGCCAAGTGGCACAAAAGAAAATTACAGGACGCAGGGCGCCTTGTGCTGTGGCCTGCACGTTGCGTGCTGTGACCTGCGCATGCAGCAATCGGAGCATTTGGCCGGGGTGGGGAACCAACGCAAGACATTCTGGTGCGAGATTCCACGTATCTTACAGGCGAATGGGTGACCCCTCCTGCAGCCAGCATGGGTCATTACGAGCACCGTGTCCGATTTTAGGCGAGTGCTACCCCAGTACGAGCGCGAACGCGACCGCTGAGCCTGCCCAGTACTGTATGAAACGGACAACTGCTCGTATACTGTTTCGAGATAAGCAGTAGTTGAAAGGACGGTGGGGCATTGTGGTGGTAAATAAATTTTACGCTGCAACCAAATCGTCGGGGATGGCCGACGTTGCTTCAATGGCTTGGTGGATGGACGTCCAGCGCCCGGCAATTTAAGCCCAGCGTACTTTGGAGAACGGGCGCCAACAGGCCTACTTATTTTTTTTTCGCCACACCCTGCAGCCTGCAGCCTTCTCGACTCGCAGACGGAGGGAGATGCACGGAATTGCGTGCGATTACGTTTCGATCAGTCGATGGTGAGGGCCTGGAACTTTGACCCACGTTCCAGGCGCCTTCTAGCACGCTCGTGCAAGCGTATGATACAGCATACGAGCGTGCACGCACCTTCCTGCTAATACTCCGTAGTGGCCCGGCCTCCCTCTACTGGTAGAGCCGGATGCGCGAGGCGCGCCCATCGTTCAGCCGCTACAATGCGGTTGCTAAAGTATTTTGCTAAGAGAGAGGAGCTTGCCCCCTGAACTAAGTCGCGTCGATTGCACCGCCCCCATTTGCGTGTTGCGATGTGTTTATACCGAGTAAGATAAGGAGTGCAAGTACGGAGTTGTACAATACAGTATCTACAGTATTTTATCGTGTTTTTTTTATCTTATTTAGCAGAAATCAATAAATGTAAGATACGAGAAGTTGGCGCATCCTGCGCACATTTCAAAAATACGTCTCTTGCTAAATAACCGACCGAAACACGGAGGGCTGCGTCTGGACCGTGACAGGAAGGTCAAATTCTTGATTTGGCGTACCCTGCCAAAGCTAGCGTGGCGCCAGACTCGACGCTGATAGGGCGAGTACTGCAGGAAGGCGCTCGTACGAGCACGAAGACACAAAGAATGGATGGCGGGGCGTTAGTGCTTGGGAAGGAGAAAAAAAAAATCCTAGTGAATTGTGCCACGCCACTCTACGATTCTTGGAGGCTTGGCCACCATCCCAACAACTCCGGGCAAGCTCCGTTGCGAGATAACTTATCAGAGTCCCAACGGCGTACAAGTACAGTACCGTACTGGCTAGATGTTGGGTTCCATTTAGATGCGCGCGTCGCAGTGTCGTTCAATCGCCGTTCAATCTGTAAGAACGGAATAAGGAAGTATCTTTGGAGACTCTTTAGCAGGGTGGTGTACGAGTACGCGCGCGCCCCCTACTTCCTAGCCGCCATCGCAATTTCATCATACAGGCGCAACGCAACGTGTCTTACTTGTACTTCGTTTTCGCCGCGGGCTGCGTGTGCTGCATGCGAGAAGCGCCTTGGTGGCTCTGTGTTTTCTTTGCTTAATACTCGTCAAAAGAAAGAGTGGGGCCATCAAACTTGGAGGAGTATGGAGGGGTTGGAGGCTGTGTCGATCTCTGCCTACGAGTAAGATACGAGTATCAGCCGTAGTCCGCCACCAGGAGCGGTGTGCACAAATACGACCGTTAGATGTGCTTCGACATTTAGCGTAAAGTAAAGTATCTTACTTTCAGGATCACAAACGGCCGAAGACGCACAAACTCGGGGGCCTCTGCCTTTGCATCTTACGAGCGGCGTCTGCGCAGAATCTCGCTGCACGTTCAAGGCTGCTGCATTAAAAACAGCGGCCCACCGCATTTGTCGTCTTGTTCAGGCTACCGCTGATTTGCCAGTGGGGCCTTCTTGATGTCATGAACTTTCATCATCGATTTTCCGGTTCATGTTTGGACTCGCAAATGAGGCCATGTTCGAATCCGCCAGCAGAACGATAGTTATGGCTTGACGCCGTGTTTTTACGTTTGAGTTTCTGCGTGCACGGGGTGGTGGGATGGGGGCTGTCAGCGGACCGCCAACATTCCGGCTTCTCCGGGCGAGCCGCGTTCCTCAGTCGCGCCCGTTTTTGCGCCCGGTACGTTCAGTCCCCTCATCGGTACACAATGGAAAGGACGAGTAAGCTTGCGTTCTCTCTACAATCTTGCTTAATGGCCGGATTTCTTGTCGGTGTACGGGTCGGAGTACGATTACTCGCAATGGAGCATGTGGTGTAGCATCCCAAACGGCAGGAACAGGCCATGACTGGTCCAGGGTCTCAGGCTGAGCTGATAAGATTCCGAAAACCGGCCGCCGGTGAATATCACCCAAGGATTGCGTAACAGGCGGAAGCCGAAGCCAGGCTCTACCGTCTGACTGCGGAAGTAACTTGTCGTCTGACGCGTCTCATCCGCCACAGCAGTCCCGGGGAACGACTGGGCGATGTCGCACGGCGCGTACTCGTAGTAAATGAGGCACATGGCCGTTGCGTCCATTTACGTTCTTCCAGTCGTTTTCCCCGCCCCCATTCAACGCAGGGAGGGCAGAGATAAGGACAGATGGTTGCCATCCCCCGCACTCCTAGGCTGTGCTGAGACATGGAAGAGGAGCGAAGGGAAGCTACGCGTGACTTTCTCCGATATTGTGATGCTCTTCAATTACTGAGCGCTCTTGCATCCTTTGTTGCACCATCACCCAATTCAGGCGATTATGTCGATCCGGGGCTACTGGTGAGGTGTTCCGTCAGGTGGAGCCCTAGCCACAGGATGAGTACTCGTACTCGTACGCGTCGTTTTCAACGGCTATCGTTGCCTTTCTTCCTGCTGCACTGCTTTCGTCAAAAGGCAGACACGAGCTTGTAACGATATGCTGGAACCGCCGACACGGAACGGTGATACGAGTGCTCTTTGGCGCCACCGTTTTCGATACTAGGTAATAATAGCCAATCTCCACCAACCCCACTAAAATCAGGTATGTACGTCGTATGTAAGCTGGGCGGGCCAAGAAAGGCGCACGTCCCATCTGCAGTCAATGGCACACCGCAGGCAGACGGCATCATGCAACGTGCTGCAAGTAAATTTTAGTCTGCATGAAAAGTTTTGCTAGGCCTATTTATATTCACGCAAACCTGGACTTTCCAAGACAGCGGTTTTCCTGTGTGTATTTCCATATTCCTCTGTAAATTTGTTGCCCACCTTGTGCAGGTAGCCATAAAGTAGGAGAGAAGCGAATATTGACGATCAGCAAAGCATAGCGTTATTGGGGACCGGTCAGCTCGAACTTTAGGATCGTCGAAAAAATCGCGATTTTTTCGTTTCCGTGGGGGGTCGCCGGATAAGTGTGTTGCTCTCAGAACGCCAGAACCGGGTCGAGATAACGAAGAGTGGGGTGTGATAAGAAACGGGCTACGTATCGCCGGCCAACAAAACTGAATAGACTAGCAATTGAATTGGCCAATAAAGCGGCGGGTGTCAATTTTCCATTTCCGGTCAGCCTCGCTGTTAGAGTGCTTACGAAAGCAAGCAAGGCTAGAATTCGATGGCATTACATGCTCCGTCCTGGGCGGCTCCAGCCTCGTGTTGCTCTCCACTTTTTTCCGCTTTCGATCGCAGGGGGCCTGGAAAATGTTACCTACTTTTCAGGAAAAAATGCGCGATGCGTCAACGGAGTACGAGTACGAGTGCGATACTGGATTCTGTCAAGACTGTGAGCCAAAAAGATTGCAGTACTTGTGCTCGTTGTGAAAAATATAAGAACCAGGACAACAAGTGTTAGAGGGGCCCAAAAGTAAACAGATGCATGGGAAATGAGACGGCTGCTACTACGAGTACTCCATAGAGACAAATACGAGTTGAGTACGAGTACGGGGGATCTAAGCCCTGCATGTTGGGGCAAGAGAGCTGGTAAATCTCAGAACAGGTTTTTGCGAATGGTGCGCTATGCCGTCTTCGGTTTGCGTCATTAAATCAAGGGGGTGCCATAATATGTAATCCACACTTTCTCGCAACCTGGTCTCGGTAAGCAGATGGAAGATGAACGCCGCCCAACAAAATTCCGAGCTGAGACCAGCTTCCCCATGGAGCATGGCCAGGTGATTGAAACGAGGCATCTACATACGACTGCTCGTAGTGCTGAGACAAACTGGGTTGATTATGCGGGGAGGCGCGGCAATGTTGTGGCGGCGGCGAATCGATTACGTGTGCATTGGGATCGCTCTTGGTCGCAATGGCAGGCAATCGATGTTTCGGCGCAGGCATCAGGGAAACCACTGCTATGTAGGATACGAGTATGTCATGTCATTAGAGCGCAGTGGCCCCATCAGGGGTTTAGGAGGGCCGTTGGCCGGAACCCGCTAAAATGTCAGGGAGTTGCCCCAACGACAGGACGCCATGGGCGAGATCGATGGCCCTCCGCCACGATGCAAATCGACTCGCAGATGTTGTCGGTATTGGGATTGCGATGTGCTAGCACAGAGGCTTTCCCGCCCGCAGCCACAGATGCGCCGCGAGCGAGCGAGCGCGCGATTCTCGTAGATCGGGGCGCCTGCGACGCCGACCGATGCAAGGAAGAGCGGGGACAAAAAAAGGGAGGCCAGTAGCTACGAGCATCCTGTCCCGCCGCCGAACTACCGCGCAAAATGGCGCAGCTTTTGCTCCTGGCGCGGTCCCACCGGAGCGCCGGCGAGGACGCCACCCGACGCTATGGGACGCTTTGCAGCGCTTGCCCGTTCGGGCCTCCGTTTCTGGGCGGGGCAGGAGGGGCCTCCGGCGGGTGCAGTGCATTGGGGGCCTATCTCCTTCTATTTAACGAGAATTCTCGCACAGTGGATTTCTGAGCACACTGTAATATCAGCGTTTCTGGAGCGGGGCAGAGTGGCACAACGAACATCCCCTATCCGTACGAGTTTCTCGTAGAGCCAGGGCTAGATGTATCCTCCCCCCTAAGCACGACGGTAAAAGTACCTGTTTAGCGTCCGGCCTGCCGTCCCGGCCATCAAAAGAGATGTGGTATAAAGCGGGCAGTCTTGGCGTGCCACTGTTCCCACTCGGCGCCGAATCTAGACCGCAGCATCTGTTCCTCCTGCTGGACGCGCCGCCAGCCGCCGGTGGTGAGGGCAGTAAGGGCGGCCGCGGCAAGCGTCCAGGTGACGGAGCCGGCAACGCGGCGCCAGGGTAATGGGATCCAGCAGGCGAGGGCGCCGTCTACGCGACCGAGAAGGGCGATGCTGCTGGCGACAAGCACGTAGATGCCCACGTAGCTGGGGTGCTGGACGTGGGCGTACAGGCCCGTCGTGATCAGGCGGTCGGGGGCGGCCAACACAAAGGTAAAGTTGCGGCCGAGGCCGGCGTAGCTGCCAAGGCGCAGTGGCACGCCGACGCCCAGGATGAGGGCCAGTGGCACGGCCGTGGAGGCGGACCAGGTGACGCAGGCGGGTGAGAGACCGCCATCCGAGCCGTGGCGCAGGAGCAGGGTCGGCACGGCTGGGTGTGAAAGGGCGAGACCGGCGGTGTGGAGGGAGAGGAAGCCAAAGGGCAGCATGAAGAGGTTGGTCGTTGTCTGGGAGGCCAGGCGCATGCGGCTGATGGTGTCGCCAGCCGCAGCCGTGGTCGTCGTTGGGTTGGCGTGCGGCGGTGACAGCGCGACGTACGTTCCGGCGGTCGAGGCCAGTACGGTAGCCGCCAGGGCGGCCTGGACAAAGGGGGCAGTAGCCGTCATTGAGGTCGATGGTGGCGATGGTGCAAAACGCGCCGAGTGGTGCGGGGTTTCGCGTTGGGGGCGGCGGGCAGGTTGCGGCGGCGAGCTCCATGGTCTCACCACGAATGCGTCTTACATAAGGACAGCCCTCATCTGGCTGTTTTTGTGGGTGCGACATTTTGTGGCGTTTGCATCGGAGAACAATAGGCAGGCCAAGTACGTCCTTTCATTGGGCCACATTATGCACGATGACGTTGGCTCGACCGATGCTCCAACAAGCGGTGTGCGAGTACGAGCACACCGCGCCGGAGCGACTATTGTCCTGGTTTCGGACATCCCGGTGTGCGCCTCTCGCCGAAAATTTTGATTCACAACAGCTGGCGAGGCTGCTCCGCATTTCCCGCACGCTTCAGCTCCCTGGGGCTAGGCTGAGGGGGGGAAACTGAGAGGTGGGGGGGGGGGGGGGGGACCGGGGGCGGTAACGAAGACTGTTGGTATGGCTGGGGCTGCTGGGGGGACGTAAAATGCTCGCGGAGATACTCGTGGAGCAGAGTTTTTCTCCTCGTATCGAGAAAGTCGGCGTTTTTCTGGTTGCCGTTCTAGGCCTACCCGTCGCCGATCCGCAGGCAGCCGGGATTCTGGCAATCTCCTGTGCATGTCGCCCCTGCACGCGGACATGTCCTTCCCGACTCGGCCGCCCAACCAACTGGCGCGTCCGGTCAAGTGATGGGCAAGTGACAAAACAGGCCATCTGGAATGCGGGTGGCTCTAGGCCCAGGCCACATCAGGTGACCGTTCTAGACTGGCCAATGTGCCAATTTCGTCCTTGTGCAGTCGAGCCGTACGGGTACTTTTTGCGCTCGTATTAAGCTCTACTCGTACCCCTGGCTCTGTCTTTGTTCTTCCTCGTCGCTGGTATGTGGGGAATCCGGGGTGGAAACAAGGGTAACGTGGGCACAAGGCCCCCCGAAACCAAGGAGCGTGACTCGGCCGCTTGCAGTCGTCTGACGCGCCGTGCGGCAGGCTGTACCAGCAACTGGCTACGAGCGCCCGTCCACTATGAACTTGGTGGTCATCCCTGGAGAGGGGTAGCAAGCGCTAGGCACTCCCCACCACGCCCCACTGCCAAAAAAAAAAGTCTGGGGGATTGTCTCCCTGGCGTCGAGAATACATACTCCGTATTACGAGCAAGGCTTTTCAATGGCTGTGGCGACTCGCTCAACAGAATCCCGTCTGGGGTCAAGAGCCGCCAACCAACAGCCAACGGTCGACGCTTGACCGTTTCAATTTCCCATCCATGTTTTTTTCTCCAGTCGGTGTGCAGACGTCGCAGCGGCCCAGCCGCCACCGGTCAGTTTGACAGCCAGTGCAAAGCCTTCTGCCAAGTTTTTGGGCGTGTTTCGCGGATTGATCAGCAACGATTGCAACGGTGCTACCCACCCTCTTCTGTCCCGCACCACCCTTTTGCGTGCAGAGGGCGTTTTGACCTCGTGCTAAATACCACCCCCGCTCGATAGCAAAACGCCTCGAGGACCACAGACGCGGGAGGCCCAATGCCAGAGGTGGGTGGCTGGTGGTGGTGGTGGAGATGGATGTGGTGAGCTGGCAACGCCATCTAGAAAGCCTCTTTTTGCAAAAGGTAGGTGGCCGGTCTAGATGCTACTGATAACAGGCTGCAGGTGATTCTACGGCAAAGTGCGGGGTTGCTACGGACTGATATGTCCGTCCTGCTCGAAAGCGTACTCCGGCCCAGGATACAGCCACGACTGGCGAGCGTGCTGCCGCACAGCCTGTCCGTCTGGAGTATGTACTGCATTTGTATCGAATCGTACATGGGGCAAGGTATCGTTGTACCGTTGCGTCGCGCGAACCGGTCTGCAAAGGCCCACTCTGGCCAGATAGGATTGCAGACGAGCTTGCCTTGCATCTTTGCTAATGGCACAAGAGGCTGCATGAAACTGGGGAAACGGCGACATCTCCGCGGACAAGTCTGTCGTAATACTCATACTCGTACTCGTAGGCAATCGTTGAGAAGCTGTCGCCACGCCATTGTTGGTTGAGGTCTGGGTATATCTCGGTGTATCGGGTGGCAAAGCACGCCACCATTATCGCATCCCAAGGAGTCATGATCTTCACGGTAGCGGCAGCGGCGGCGGCGGCGAACCAGACGGGTAGATGGGCGCCCGTGCTTAGATATTCCGTGCCCCAGAATCCATCTTGCCACTATCTTGAGGGGGGGTTGGAAGGTTGGGGTGCTTGGATGGAAGGGGAGCAGCCGTCGCGTCACAGCTCGACGCCCAGCCGGGAATCGACAGCTCACATTTTCGGTGGCATCAGCCTCCGCTCTTACGATGGAGTCGGCGGTTAGGACGATGCGGGCGGCCGGAACTGGACGCAAGCAGACGTTTCATTCCGGCAAGGCAGAGCCGATACGAAAAACCGGACAAAGTACGTGACAAAAAGGCAAAAGACAGGTTGAATGGGGAAAAAATGGGCGAAGCGTTTTGTGACAAAGGACAGACGGACCAAAGTTCATGATGCAAAACATTGGCGCTACGCAGCCACGGCCGAATCGAAGCCCTGCATGATTACTACTGTACCAGGGGTTGTCGACCAGGATGGACGAAGAGCGCTTTCTCCTGCCTTCCTTGTCAACTCGAACTGCGCCTCTGTCGCAGGACCGGTAGACTAGGCTGTTATGGCGATAGGTCTCGCGTTGTGGACCGAGTCCGGAGTCGCGACCGTTCTTCGTTGGGTCCGTGCCGAGGCTAAGAAACTTCATGATGTTTACTGGGTCCTGGCTGCCCAGAAGACCGATTTTCTCGTGCGACACGTGCTTTGGTACATTGCATGACAAGAACGGTGTACGAGTCTCCCACCCGTGCTCGTGCTCGTGGGCGAACGCGGGGAGATGACCGGAGAGTTGCGCGTCTGACCGCGACGAGGCCGGCTCTTCCGGGGCTCGGGTTCACCAGCCAGGCCGCTTTGGGCGCGTGGGTCTGTGAACGGAGTCGTCGGCCTTTGGAAATTTCGCCGGTGCGAGGCACTTGGCCGGGTGAGATGCATGCTTCCGCGGTCGGGCGGGCTTCACAATGATGGCACGTTCATTCACCGGTCGCTCATTGTTCTCGTCCTGGTCGATGACGATAACGCAGTTCTGCGCCAGTGCTGCCCCAGAACGTCGTACAGTGTCAGCTGCAACCAGATGCCGGGATGTCTCCGTTGCACCACGGCTTCCATCATCTCCTTGGCGCGCTGTTTGTGTAAGGGGATGATTCCAAAGAGGCGTAACAACAGAACTTGCCACTCATGTTACCTATATCGAACCCGCCTGTGGTGCCCAGGTGTCCGTCGAGGGACCGAGTAAACTGATGATTCCTTTTGCTCAAGCTTTGACGAAAGCCGGAGTTTCCCTCTCGTATAGCCACACCTTTACTACCCGGATAGTGGCCATGAAGTCGAGCTATATGGCCAGCCCTTGTGGGAGATGGTCTGGACTTGAAGGGGATGCTGGTCTAGGACTGTTTTCGTAGACCCAAAGAACATCAGTCTCAGTTATAGAAGAGTTTGGCGCCAAACAGTTCAAAGGCCCCGACGAAGTAGGTCGACGGTTCGTGCAACAGTTCTGCGTCAACTTGATGTGATTTTGAGCACCTAGTTATGATTACGATGAGGTGCTTGGCCATTCCCTTTATTAGACTTTTGGATTATCGTTTTGCCAACTGTCCCTTGCCGTCGACTAGACCTATAATCAACGACAAATACATCTCGCCACAGATGAAGATGCTTGACGCCGCCTGGGGTATCTCTTAGGATGCATCTTCCTGTCGCCTTCACAGCATGGCCTCGTAGTATATGGACTGGTAGATGCCAATTATTCTATGTTACTGTCAGATGCCTGTAGAAGTAGGTAGAACGACCTGGTATATTCATCGTTTTGGAACTTGCCACTTTCACTTTCTTGGGGAGTTGAAGTCGACTGGAGACCGACTAAATACGACACAGGAGTGCCAGTTCGCGGCCTTATATTACGATGCTGGCATTGCCATTGAACCGGCGAGGCACCGTTATTGTCCACAGAATACAGACTATAGGAGGGCTGTTGATATTATATTCAAAAGTGGCTATATTCCAGCCAAAGGTATTGCAGCACGTGTAGTTGTCCACGACAACTGCTTACTGGGCCGTGCAAGCATGCGTGCTCGCGTATCCTACGCGTTGATTTTCAGATTCTAACAATCCCGGTCTCTTCTTTTCCTAAGAACTTACGAGCAAGGGCAAGAGGAATTACGACCTTTGTTACATTACAGGTAGTATTCATATTATCCACCTACGGCCGCAATCACACCAACTCCCCGTTAATCTTGTTCATGCCGTCGGGCAGGCCCATGTTGGCGTCGGCGGCGGTCGGATGCTTGTGGTGGGCGCGGCGCATGCGGCGGTTGTAGTGTTCGTAGGCGGTCATGGGGGTAGCGTAAGCGGGCCGCAGAGGCGTCTCGGGCGTGATAAAGGCGGGCAGGGGCGAGATCAGCTCGTCGTTGTTGAGGCCGAAGAAAAAGGGCAGGCTGTAGCGGGCGCGGCCGCTGGTGTTGCGCACGCGATGGATGGTGCTCTGGAAGACGTCGTTGGTCAGACGGGCCATGATGTCGCCGAGGTTGACGACGAACGCCTGGGGGGGCACCGGGGGAGAGATCCAGAGGCCCTGGGCGTTGAGCACCTCGAGGGCGGGGACGTCGGGGGGGTCCTGGGCGATCATGGTCATGACTGGGGGGGAGAGTCAGTCAAGGTGAAATAAAACGGGTCGAGGCAGAGCACGTACACTGGACGTCGGTGTGGGCGCCGAGGCCGGTGGAGCCGTCGTCTTCGGGGCTCTGCGAGGGGTAGTGGAGGGCGCGGATGCCGGCGACGGGATAGGAGGAGCGGCGGACAAAGTAGTCGGGCGGGACGTCGAGGACGGTGGTGAGGAGGCCGCAGAGGCGGCGCATGAGGCCGAGACAGGCGGCGCGGTAGGCGCGCATGGCGGGCTTGAAGAGGGGGGCCTGCTGCTCGTCGGGCCAGAGGTTGTGGCGCTGCAGGGGCTCGGGCTGGTAGCCGGCGCCGGCGGGGTCGAGCTCGGGCTCGTAGGCGGTGGTCATGGCCTCCTTGAGGTCGCCCTTGCCGAGGCGGTCGACATTGGTGTAGTAGGCGGGCTCGTAGCCCATAAAGGTGGGCGAGTGGTCCTGGTGGGTCTTGACTTTCTCGTCGAGGGGCAGGTCGAAAAAGGCGCGGGCGGCGGCAAAGGCGGCCTCGACGACGGCCCAGTCGATGCCGTGGTGGGTGGCGACGAAGAAGCCGACGCGGGTGCAGGCGTCGCGCAGTTCGTCGGTGAGGCGGGCGAGCGCGACGGGGTCGGCGGGCTCGGCCGTTAGCGGCGACAAGTCGAGGATGGGGATGGCGTCAAAGCGGCCGGCAACGGCGGCGGGGTCGGTGGCGAGGGTGCGCTCGAGGCCCTGCGAGAGGACGAGCTTGCCATTGACGACGCCGGCATGGCCGTGCATCGGCGGGGCGGTAGTGGTGGCGGTGGCGGTAGCCATAGTGTTTAAAAAGGCGGGGGGGGAGTAAGAAGATGCAAGGATGAGGGTGGTCGAGATGGAACAAAGGGCAAATGTTAGCCTGTCCGCCGTCCCAAATTCACTTATACCCGGGGACGATTCACAGCCTCGGGCTTATCAGCCTGGCCGTGACGGCGAATCTCCACGGCCAAGGACGCTGATAAGCGGCCAGGAGGCGGCCCGGTTCGGCGTGACGGCCAGGCTTCCGCCCCCAGTCAAACATTTAACCGAGCCGTGTCCTGTCCCAGCACCAGCACTAACAGGAACAGGAACAGAGAGCCTGCCAGCAGCCATGGCCAAGACGGTAACCCTGCACCAGGGCCTGACCCGGCACGCCACGGCGGCTGGCGCGGGCGGCGACTTTGACCACATCCCGGTGATTGATTTGGCGGCGCTGCACGACCCGGATGCGTCGGCGCAGGACACGGCCCGGCTGGTCGCCCAAGTGCGCGATGCCTGTGTGCGTGTGGGGTTTTTTGTGGCGCAGAACCACGGCATTGACGACGCCGTGATCACGGCCGCCTTTGCCGGGCTGGCGCAGTTCTTTGCGCTGCCGCTGGACGACAAGATGAAGATTCACCAAAACGCGTCGCCGTCCTTTATGGGCTACGAGCAGCCCTACTACACCAACGTGGGCGGGATGCGCAAAGGCGGTTCGTTCCTGGTCCCAGCTCTTTTTTTTTTCTTTTTTTTTTTTTTTTTTTCTTTTTTGGCTGCCACGCATCCGCTAACGCAACGACCAGACAACAAGGAAGGCGTCAGCGTGGCTTACAACCCCGACCTCGATGTCGACGGCGTCGGCCGCGACGCCATCCCGCCGCTGCTCCGTCGCGAGAATCTCTGGCCGGCGCCGGACGTGGCTCCGCTCTTCCGCCCCGGCGTCGAGGCCTACCAGACCGCCTGTCTCGGCCTGGCGCGGCGGCTGATGCGTATCTTGGCCCTGGCCATGGGCATCGACCCGTCCTACTTTGACCCCAAGACCACGTATCCCATTGCGAGCGTGCGCTGTCTGCACTACCCGCCGCAGGACGAGGCCGACGACCAGCAGACGGGGCTGGGGGCGCACACTGATATCCAGCGTGAGTTTTTGATGTTGTTTCTCTCGTTCTCTCCTCCTCTTCTTTTGTTCTCCTCCTCCTCCTCTGTCCCTTCTCTGCTGACCGCCAGTCATGACCTTCATCGTCCAACAACCCTACGACCAGCCCGCGCTCGAGGTCCTCAACCACGCCGGCGACTGGATCCGCCCAACCCTGCCTGCCCCCGGCTGCCTCGTCGTCAACCTCAGCGACATGACGGCTCGCCTCACCAACGACGTCTTCCAGAGCACCATCCACCGCGTGCGCAACAACAGCGCTCGCGCCGTCGACCGCTACTCGCTGCCCTTTTTCTTCGGCCTCAACCAGGACGAGCTGACCACGACGCTGCCCCAGTTTGTCACGGCCGACTGCCCGCTCAAGGATGACTATCGCGTCGGCATGACCGGCTTCGAGCACTACAACAACCGTCTGCGCCGGGCCCACGACAAGCACCCGGATGCCAAGGGGGGAAAGCCCACCGGGCTGCCGCGGGGCATGACCAGGGTGGACGGCGTCCTGGTGGAGGGGCTGTGAGGAATTAAAAGAGGAGGTGAGACATGAACAAAGAGAAAAAGAGAAAAAGAGGAACTGGGAAAATCACCACGATCCTTGCAGAAAGGGCAGGAGCGTGCGTCACATGATGGCTGGTAGCCCTGTCCCAATTCGAAACTGTCATACGACACAAGCCCACCTCGCTGAAACGTCCCATTGTCCAATCACATTACATGCTTTGTTTTGCCAGAACGCGAAACCGGCTGGAATCAACCGGCGGGAAGCACTTTGTTCCAAACCGCGGCAGCGCCGCTTTACATTAACTATCACGAAACACGAGATGCACCAGACTAGTCAAATAATATTCAATACACACCTCCCCAGCTAACATCCATGTATCAAACCCAATGCTCCAAAGAGGCCCAGCACAGCCAGGGAGCTCCTGGCCCGGCTACCCACGCCTTGCTCTATTTCCTCTCTACAAGTCTACCGCCGCGCCCGTGAAAAAAGAACCCCGTGCCCGCTAGCGCCGCCGGCCTGCAGAAAGCCAGGCCGGCGTCGTGCTGCAGCGCGCACCTAGGACTCGTTCTCCTCCACGGCACGCTTGGCCCAGCGCAGACCGCTGGCGAAGCCAGAGCGCTTGTTGTTCTTGCCCTTGCCGTTGTTCTTCTTGGAAGAAGTCGTCGTTGCGGCGGCCGCCGAGGAGGTCGTAGTAGTCGTGACGTCAGCGGCGGCGGCGTCGCCCAGCGCGGCAGCCGGGGTCTCGACGGCAGAGGCCTTGGTCGTCACCGTGATCCCGAGCACCGACACCACCGCGGCCAGGTTGGCCTTGGCCTCGTCCGTGCCGGCGTTGGCGTTGGCCGTCAGCGCGTCCGTCAGGTCGGCCTGGTCGTTGGAAACCTGCGTGTTCACCTCATCGAGGGAAATGCCCGTCGCAATGTTGCTGGCCGTGTTGGCCGCCGCCGTGGTGTCCGTCTGCTCGACCGCGAAGCAGCCGCCAAACGGCCCAGCCACGGCGTTGTTGCGGCACCGGACAGTGCACACGTTGCCAGTCGAAGCTGCACGCGTTAGCAGGGTTCGCTCTCCCTCGACAGCCACAGCGCAGACTCACCTCCCGTGCAGTTGAGCGACGCCGGCATCGTCACCGTAATGTTAAAGTCCTCCTCCTTGGCCTGCGACAGACCGTTGGTGCCCGGCACGTTGTTGGTCACCGTCAGGTTGTGCGAGATCACACCCGAGTTGCTCGTCTCGTCCAGGTCGCACGTGTACGGGCCAGCGCCGTCGGCGTTGACCTGGTGGATGGTCACGATAATGTCCGAGCCCGACGTCACCTGGGTGATGGCGCCCGACGCGATGGCGTTCTCCGTGTTCTCGCCGACATCAATGTTGCCCGTCAGCTCCGTCCGGCCGCACTCGTTGACCACGTTGGCCGCGATCTCCGCGTCCCGGATCAGCGTCGTGTCCTGCTGGCAGGGCGAGATGGACGTGCAGTTCCGCGGTATGCTCAGGTCGACTGGGACTTGTTAGCATGCGTTTCGTCTTTTTTCTTCTTGTCTGTCCATCATTCACTCACCCTGGAAGCCAACGCTGGCCGGCGAACCCGAGTTGCCCTGTGCATTGAGAATCACACCGTGTGCGCGCACGGTCGCCAGGAAGGCAGCAACAGACACAAGCTGGTAGCTATGCATTTTGAAGGTTGGGAGGAAAAGGAGTTTAAAAAAGGTGATGAAGCCGAAATGGGTAATGAGAGACAAGGAAGTCCGCCGGGGACGAGAGTACAAGAAAAGTGAACTGGAGGGGGAGAAGCGAAAAAAAGAAGATCGTCAAGACCTGGAGAATGGAAAGAAAGTGAAGCACGAAGCACGAGTCAACTCTGAGTGTGGTGTGGATTGTATTCTGAGCAGTCACTGAGACGGCCGGCCGACTATATACCTGCTCTACGGCCGACTTCCGACGAAAGCCCACATCGTCTTGACACACATAGTGCCGGCATCCTTGAGACAGGAGCACCGACTGCGGGCCCGCGTGGCAGGGAGGCGAGCCCTTCAGGAGAAGCGCCTCGAGCTGGTGTGTCGGTCGTGATGGAGTCGGCCCTGGGAAAAACTCTATCAGCACAAGCCTTTGGAGGCTCCAGCGGCCCCACTGTGCGTTTTACGTGGGACGCCGCCAAAACCTGCCACTGCGCGAAATAGGCAATGGAGCCCCCGTGCTGCCGCCAAGGAAATCGTACCTACGGAGTCAGGATGCATGACCCGGACTAGTGACATTCACCTGCCTGTGTCCTGGGGCCCTGGGGCCCCGAGCGGCCGCCCAGCTCGTCGACCGGCGGCGAATTGGCGAATACGCATCTCCACCAGAGGGGGCCACTGCGAGTGGGAAGCCCCTGTTTTCCAGCAGGTCAAACCGCGTCAGGAGGGCCGCGGCCAGGAGCGTGCGAAGCGGTCCGGCTGGCATACTGGCGTTGGGAAATGAGGGACGCGAGTCTTGGGGGACGTCCTCGGACCAGAGGCTGCGAGGGACCTCGGACGAGACGTTGCGAGGATACAAGTAGTGAGCACGCGTAGAGAACACCTCGGACAGCAGATCCGAAGATCGAGAGGATCGCTGTGAGACGGAGATGGACAGCGCTGCAGCATGGCGTCGATCCGCTGCAGGTCAGGTCGGGCTGGCGGCCGGACGCGGAATGAGGCTCCTCCCTCTTCTGGTGGCGTTCTCGCGTGCCGATCCACGAAACCAAAAGCCAGGTGTAAAAATCAGCGAGCCGCAGCAACAGCGCTAGCAGGGTAAGGGCAATGCGACGTTGTCCAAGCTTTGGACATTAGGGCCCGCACAGGGCCAGCCGGCCCCTGGACGGTCCCTCTTCTTTGGAATACTCTAGCGGGCCTGTAGCCCTTCCAGCACTCTCCCAGCCCTCTCTAGCCCACTCTGGGCCTCCTCTAGCCCATCTAGCACTCTTCAGCACGCCTCTTTTTAATTCCACTTGGCCCACACCCTGCGACAGTCCGAGCTTCAGGCTCCGACGTGCCTGCGGCGTTTCACCCAATGCAGTGCAAATAGCCCCGACGCCCAGCGGCCGCGCCCGCGCCTCGCGCCCGCCTCCAACACCGTTCCCGTAGCGACTGCGGAAACTGCTGGCGTTTCACTGCCCGCCTCTCGCTGGACCATCACGCCACCTGCGGCTTTGTCCGGCACAGCTTCTTGTCGTATTCCATTTCGCCGGCGCGTTTCGAGTCGCGCCTGGCCGTCATTTATGACCCCCGATCTCAGACCCAATCCAGATCGCCCAGGACAAACGCTGGCGTGCTGTGAAACCCGCGGCGCGGCAGATACGGCCGACATAGTCTCAAGGCTATATATAACCTTACCTACTCTGTTTAAATGCGCGCCCAGCGCCCGAACCCAGCGATCTGTTTCACACTATTAAAGACTCATTTCATGGAGATATGTTTATAGATATGATGCAGTGTCTTGACAGTGTGCAGGACATGTTGCAGTATGGATTGTCAACATATATACAACCATGTTCAATGACCACACTCGTATCAGACGGCGGTAATGTGTCACTCATGACACACTCCAACAGTGACGGGGCGTCCGGCATTTGGGCCACGCTGAAGATGACTGTCTGGACTTTTCCTTCCCGGATCGTGAGCTGCAGCGCGAGGACGAAGTCGATGTCTTGGCTGTCTTGGATGCGGAGGAACACTTTTGATGGCGGATTTCGCGAAATATAACCAAATTGAGACGAATCGGTAAAAGATGGAGTGTAGGCCATTGGCGGATATACTTCGGAAAGTCTAAAGTGCGCATGCTTTACGTCCATCAGTTGTCTGATCTTCGCACCAACAAGGTTCGAAACATAAACTGGCCGCGATGCCGGCTGTGTGCCAAGAGCAACGCCCGAGGACAGCTCAACCACAGGCACACCATCAAACCGGAGAAGCGCCATCGAATTCGGCTCATCTGGGTCTCGATAGAGCGGCAGCACAAGGATGTATGGTGTCTGGTTATGGAGCCGATAGCAATCCAGACGCACCACAACAAGCTCGGGCAGCTCCTTCGTCTCCAGCGCGTCCAGCTGGATCAAGAGACCCTTGTTTGTCTGCGCGTAATGCTCCATAACGTCAGTGCTATGCGCGTGGTGCTGGTACCCGAGGCCAGGGCGGGCGCCGCAAAAGTCCCGCTTGTCCAGAGGCAACAACTGCTTCACATTCCGGGAATTTGCGTAGTTCACGGGCGTCAGCTCGGAGAGCTTCCCGTACGGTAGGCCGAAATTGTACGCAAAGATGGAGTGGTCATCGGACTGCTGTATGATCGCGTTCACGAGTCGCGGGAAGGCCTTGGAGCCCTCGCCATACAGCATGGGCATGTGGATGTCAAAGAGTCCCAACATGCAGTAGGCTCTGTCCTCTGTGCGCCTTGTCTTGCGGCCGGATGCCCAACTCATCCGCTCCGCGAGGCTGTAGTCGTCACGGCGCCATGTTTCGATGGCGTTGACAGGCACACCACTGACAACGGCCACCAGTTTCGAAAAGTCACCAGGGGCAGTATTTCCGCTGCCAATGCACCCGATCTCATTCCAGTCACGGTCACAGAACACTCGTATCGGCGGCACCAGCAGCTCCTGTAGAGTCCAGCCGCGCTTGAACCAGCGACTCTGCCGAAATTTGGAGTCTGCTGAATTCGGATCCTCAGATGCATCGGGAACATCCGACATGTAAATGTAACAGATGACGGCGTCACTGTACCACCGGTACATAGAGTTCATCAACTCCTGCAGCTCGCTGCTGCTGGTCCTATCGACGCAGATCGTGTCCACCCACACATGTGATAACATACCGGCCGGCAATCCAGACTGTATCCAGGTTAGGAGTCCGCTGATCTTGCGGGATTTCAGAATGGGATCTGGATCCGCAAGGAAATCCTGGAATGTCGGCTCATTGTCCGTCCATGTGTGAGAGAGGATGGCGTATCGCGGCGGGTCTTCGAAAAAGTGCTCGAAGCGGCGCTCTTTCACATTGAGCAGTCGCATGATTGCAATTCCCTCTGTCTGCACTCCGTAGACGTTGTAAATTGAGGGGCAGCAGAGCGCGGGGAGCAGAAGAACAGAATCAGCAGTTAATACACATCCGTGGGTCCGGCTGCATAGGCGGAGAAAACCGTCCCAAAGTACTCCGTTAATACTACCTAGTAAAAAAATGACCCTCTTGCGTCGCCCGCCTGTCAGAACTCCAAAGCCACTGCCTTGGCCGGGTACTCCACCAGCTGCTTGATCTTCTTCTGCGGCTTGCCCACCACTTTTTGCGGTTTCCGCACCACACGGCCACGCTTGCGCTTGTCGCCAGCCTTGGCCTTGAGCTTCTTGCTGCTCTCGTCGTCATCCTCGTCCTCGTCATCCTCGTCATCCTCGTCGTCGTCCTCCTCTTCATCGCTGTCGCTGTCGTCGCCGTCGCCGATCCAGTCCTCGAGATCGTCCTCGCTCTCGTCAAAGTCGCTGACGTACTCCACATCGCGGTCGAGGTCGTCGCCCTCCTCGAGCGTCAGCTGCTTGACGGCGGCCTTGCCCTTGTGCGCCAGCTCGTGCTCCTCCTCCTCTTCCTCCTCCTCATCCTCCTCCGCCGAGTCGATGCCCTTGTCCATGTCCCTGTCCCGGACGCCGCCGCCCTCCCGCTCCATCGCCACCAGGACCTTCTTCCAGATCGTCTCGCTCACGTTGAGCGGCTCGTGGCCGTACGTGCCCGACCGCAGACGCTCCAGCAGCTCCCGCTCGATCGTCTTCTCCAGCTGCGCCGCCGCCTCGGCCTTGCGCTCGCGTGCCTTCTCGCGATGCCGCACCTTGGGCGCCAGCTTCGGCACGAGCCGCTCGCCCAGCCGCTCCTCCTCTTTGGCAATCCGCCGCATGCGGATCGCAACCTGTGTCAGACGCGTCAGGCGCTGCTTGCACTTGTGCGTCATAAACTTGGGCCAGTAAATGAGCCGCTCGTCAATCTGCGTCAGCGCCTCGGCGTAGTTCTGCGAAAGGCGTATCCGCTCCCACAGCTTCGACGGCAAGTGCGCCCGCTCCACCGTCTTCATGTAAAGGTATATCCGGCCAGCTACGCAACAGGACAGAATGTCAGCATTCGGTAATCCCAGACAAATGGGGGAGACGAGTCGGCAACATACTCTCAGCGTCGGTCCGGATGGTGGCATATCGGGAGTTGGCCAGCGGGCAGGACTGCCGCGAACAGAGACCAGTGACATCTGGCAAAGGAAAGTCAGAAAGATGATCAGCCTGGCAATGGACACCGCCTCGACATACTGTATTCGTTGTGGCAGAAACCTTGGCCGCTTGGAGCTCTGCAGACAGTCAGTATTCGAGCCTTTTGTTCTGGCATGAGCAAACGCACTTGAGCTTGTACGAGCAGAACTGCTTGTCAATAATGCCCCAGATAATCTCGTCGGACGCCATGATTGCGGGAGTCGACTGCCGCAATGCCGTTCAGGATAATAGCAAAACGGGTTGTCGTGCAAATTTCTATGCGGAAAAAAAAGATGGGCTAGACGAAAAAAAATGGCGGTAACAAATTCTGCCAGGTGGTGTGTTTCGTTAGCGGGTAATAAAATACGGGGCCGTCATTGGCTACGCACCTGGTAGCAGCTGCGCCTGTTGGCTTTAGCATATGTGTAATTGGCAGAGCAGGCGGACCTCACAGATCGAAATGGAGATGTCTGTATTTTTTTTTCCAAGATTGGCGGGGCTTGGAGACTCTAGTATCTGTTCTGAATACCAATCGTTTGCAGGAGTTGATTTAAAGATGGAGTTTGAATATATTTCATACAATGTTATTTTGATACTGTCATAAGTAATACGATATTGTGAATTACTTCCAAGGAAAACTCAACCTTTTACGCTGTAATGTAGAAAACATAATTTGTACAAGATGGCGATGGGCTCTAAAAGAACAGCCAAACTGCATTTATTAATACTTTCTGTCCATTTACGAGTTCTGTCCAATATTGGTAGCACCCATCATGTTTGGGTTTCTGGTGGCCAAAGGCGGTGAGAGGAAATGCCGCCAGCGGGGTGCACGTAATAGTGGGGGATCCAGCGGCGGCCCAAAAAAATCGGTTTTCTGCCACACATTTCAGCACAAAATATTCAGACACGGCGACAATGGCAGCGCACGAGGACGGGATGGCGTCGCTGACGTCGAACGTCGCAAACGTGCATATTCAAGACGGCGGCTCGGGGACAGGTACGAAGGATGGGCGGGGAAGGGGCCACGGAGGCCGGGATAAGGCAGACCGAGCGACGCGGGATCAAGTGCTGGACCAGCGCACAGAGATGATTCTGCTGCAAATGATCAACAAGGGCCTGGTGAGCGAGCTGGAGGGCGTGATCAGCACGGGAAAGGAGGCCAACGTGTACGCGGCGGTGCTGCGGCCGATGGCGGAGGGCGGCGGGCCGGAGCCGGCGCCCATCTTTCGGGCAGCCAAGGTGTACAAGACATCGATCCTCAGTTTTGTGGACCGGGAGCGGTACATTTCGGGGGAGCACCGGTTCCGGCACGGGGACCACAAGGGCAACAACCGCAAGATGGTCAAGAAGTGGGCGGAGAAGGAGTTCCGAAACCTGCAGCGGCTGCACCGGGCGGGGATTCCGTGTCCGTATCCGATCCAGCTCAAGGTCAACGTGCTGCTGATGAGCTTCCTGGGGAGCGGGCGGGGCGTGGCGTACCCGCGGCTGCGCGACGTGGACCTGACGCCGGAGGCGGGCACGGAGGGAGACGAGGCGGCGGAGTCGGCGAGCGTGGCGCGGCAGTGGCGGGGGCTGTACATTCAGCTGATCGGGCTGATGCGGCGGCTGTACCAGGTGTGCCGGCTGGTGCACGCGGATCTGAGCGAGTACAACATTCTGTACCACGCGGGGACGCTGTACGTGATTGATGTGTCGCAGAGCGTGGGCCACGACCACCCGCAGACGTTTGATTTTCTGCGGATGGACATTCGCAACGTCAGCAGCTTCTTTTTGCGCAAGGGCGTCGACACGCTGCGGGACCGGGCTGTGTTTGAGTTTGTGACGGCGGAGCCGAACGGTGGCGCGGACACGGCAGTCGAGGGCACGGCGCTGGACGCCGCGGTGGAGCAACTGCTGGTATCACAGCCGGCAGCAGGCGACTCGGCCGAGGCGGCGGCGGCATTCGAGGTGGACAATGAAGTGTTCCGCAACCAGTTCATCCCGCAGTCGCTGCAGCAGGTGTATGACGCAGAGCTCGAGGCGGGTGCTGTGCGGCCTGGCGGCGGGGTCGACCGGCTCGGAGCCGGCACCGATGACGAGGACAATGTGTACAAGAATCTGCTGGCAGACGGCGGCGGACGGCGGCGGCAGGCTGACCGGAAGCCCAGCGACAAGGAGGCGGACGGGGAGGAGGCCGAAGCCGACGATGACAACAACAGCGACGCATCATCCGACTCGAGCGGCAGCGGCGTGTCGCTGGACAACTCGGACGAGGAAGAGTTTGGCCGGCCGGCGCCGCGTGGTAAGCGGTTTGAGGACAAGGACGTCAAACGGGCACACAAGCAGGCCATCAAGGAGGAAAAGCGGCAGAAGCGGCAGACCAAGATGCCCAAGAAGACCAAGAAGCGGTTAGTGTCGTCGACGAAGCGGCCATGAGAAGGAGAAAGGGAAAAGGGATAAACAAAAGACAAGAAAGGATAAAACAGGAAAATGGGGACAACGAGACAAGATCAAAAGACGTGGCCATCGAGTGATGAAGGCAACGGCTCCGGCCGGGCACGGCGGCCCGCCGCCCGACGGTTCTGGCGCCGCAGAAACACTGCCGACGCCGAAGCCGCGGACGGTGAGGCGCCGTGCGTGGTCGCCAACATGGAGCCTCCGAGGCAGACCAGTCTGACCGATGGGTCGGGCGCGGCTGCGGTGCGGAACAAAGAGAGCCCTGACGATGGGCCACGTCTGGCGACAGTAACACGAGTACTCTGGTAGATGATACGACTCGTGCATATTAGCTCTTGGGCCGGGGAGGCGACGCGGAAGGAGTGACGTTGCCCAGTGTGTTGTCTTGTACTTGTAGTTTGGTGCATTGCCGCTAAAGAGTCCTGGAGGTAGTGCTGGAGCGGCGCTGTGGGACGTCAATTTTAGAGATGTCTTGGCATTGCCGGGCAGCGAGCGGCCGCTAAAGTCTTGGCAGGGCCCCGGAGTTTGTCAGTGGTCCCCTGCCGATCGGCTCTAATCGTTCGGGGCTGAGGCGGGGGTGTGTATACGAGTCAGCTTTCCAGCCAGGCTAGGAGGGGGGGTTTTTCCATGGTGTTGGTCAGAAGACACGATGGTCAAGCGTAGGGTATTAGGCTGGGGAGGCGGGAGAGAAAAGGCGCTGACGGCCGGCGACAACGCAACATTCACAAACTCCATCCCCTGGTGATTCACGACTTTTACACCTGACCTCGTCCACGACCACAATGGTGCGCAAAAAGGCCCTCATTATCGGCGTCAACTATACCGGCAGCGCGCACCAGCTCAACGGCTGCATCAACGATGCCTTGAACGTGCGCGATTTTCTGGTCAGCGACCGCGGCTTCTACGACGACGACATTGTCACGCTGACCGACTCGCGCCGCAACTACGGCACGCCCTGCTGGCCCAGCCACGACAACATGCTGCGCGCGTTTGCGTGGCTGACGAGCGACAACCAGGCGGGCGACGTGCTGTGGCTGTCGTACTCTGGGCACGGGGGTGCGTTTGGGGGAAGAGAGAGGGCGAGGGAGAGTCGCGGGCCACGGCTGACGAGATGATGCACGGAGCAGGCCAGACGCGAAACGCACAGGGCGAGAGGCCGACGGGGTGAGTCCAGGTCCGATGTGTGTCTCGCCTGTTGCTGACCAGCAGCTACGACGACACCATCTGCCCCGTGGACTTTGAGCAAGCCGGACAGATTGACAGCACGACGGTACTGTTTCCGTTTCCGTTTTCTTTTCTTTTCGTTTCGTCCCGTTTTTGTCTTCGTTTGTCTCGATTCCTTCTCCTTTCCTTCATCCTCCCCTCGCTGACTCTCCAGCTCCACCGCGCCATCGTCTCTCCCCTTCACCCCCAGGCCCGCCTCACCATCCTGTTCGACTGCTGCCACTCCGGCTCCGCCTGCGAGCTCCCCTACGTCTTCCGCCCCGACGCCGATGGTTACGTGAGACTCACCGACACCGTCAAGCGCGGCCTGACGCTCTTCTCCGAGGCCCAGGGCCTCGTCCGCGGCGGCTTCTCGTTCGACCGGGTCAGCGCCGCCGAGGCGCTCTTCAGCGACGCCTCGACCTTTTTCAACGGCCTGCGCCATGGCGGCGGTGATGCCGACCAGCAGGGCCTCTCCACGGAAGATGGCCAATGGGCCTACGAGCAAAAGGACGTCTGGATGTTCTCGGGCTGTGCCGACGACCAGACCTCGGCGGACGCCACCATTGGCGGCGCCGCCACGGGCGCCATGTCGTGGGCCTTTATCGGGGCCATGCGTCAGAATCCACAGTCCAGTTATGTTGGGGTAGGCTTGTCGTCTTCTTCTGTCGCTCTTTCTCTCATTCTCTGCTCACCCGTCCAGATCCTCCAAACGACGCGCTCGAGCCTCATCAATCGCTACTCACAGGTGCCCCAGCTCAGCTGCGGCGGACACTACAACCTGGAACAGCGGCTCTATGTGAGTGGCCTCGGGACGGCAGCGAGGAACCCCAAAGACGGATCCCGAAAAAGGGATCCTAAAGAGATGTTCGAAGACTGACGTATTAGCTATGACGACAAGAGCCAACTTCCTGGTCGATGGGCATGTAGTTGGTGAAGATCAACAGAACATGGCCGGTAGTTAGACGTAGAGTGGTGGAAGACAGTCGAGGACGGTGGGCGCGTCTGTTGACGGAGAATGCTGGGACGTGTACTACTGTAGGGGAAGTAGAGAGCTGATGCAGCCTAGGCGTTAGTGGGGGCAGCCCCACCGTTTCATCTTTTCGCAAGCTTGTGTCACGTGACACACTGACATCGAGCTTCCATTTCCGCCGACTCTACGGACTGGCTTCACTCCTTTGACCAGCTGCACGACATGTACGCGCTGTCGCCGCGGCATCCTGCGCACACGAAGCCCCCGGCCCGACAAGATCTGCGCGAGAAAACATGGACGCGGGACCGGCCCTGCGCGGGGACGTGACGAACCTGTTTGGTGTGTTTTTTTCTGTGCTTTCTTGTTTCCTTTTCTATGTACTATGTGTACCGCGCGCCTGTCTGCTGACTTCCCCCCCCAGACCACGAGGCCAAGCTGATTGCGGACATGCTGCAGCACTACCGCGCGCTGTCGCGGAGCGCGACGGTGCGCGTGTCGAACCGGTCGACCGTCGGCGAGGCGGCGGCGAACCGACTGCGGATGGAGACCGAGGCCGGGGGCCTGATCCAGACGGCCGAGGACCTGCTGAGCCTGACGCGGCGCATCCGCGAGCTCTGGGTGATTGGGCCGCTGCGCAAGGCCGGCGAGGGCGACGCCGAGGCCGAGACGCGCATCCGCCGCGAGGTCGAGCCGGTGGCGGCAATGCTGGACGCCGAGCGCGCGGCGCGACGACAGCGGCTGATGGGCGCTCACGGCACGTACGAGACGCGTCCGGCCGAGGCGGCGGGCGGGCCAGCAGCAGCAGCAGCAGCAGCAGCAGCAGCAGGGGGACCAACCGCGACGGCAGCCGTGGGCACGGCCGGCACAGGGACAGCAGACGCGGACACAAAACCGCCCTTGGCAGAGAATACGATTGCACAGACATGACTCTATTTTCCCTTTTACATCCTTCTCCAGCATGGGCACCTCCACGTTTAGCCCTCGCCCTCGCCTTCGGCAACCTCCTCGTCCTCGTCGCCCGGAAGAGCGGCCGGCTCTGCTGCTTCGCCATGGCCAAAGCGCTCAAACGCGGCGTCAAAGCCGCCGGGAATGGCCCACATGTAGTAGCTAGTGTTGTAGTTGTCCAGCTGGTGGAAAAAGGCGTGGAATCTGCAGGCCAGAGTCAGAAAAAAATTGGTCCTTAAAAAAGACAAAAAAGACAAAACTCACAGGTTCTGGCTCTCCTCCACGTCCCAAATCCGCGAGTAAATCTCGCGGTCCTTGAACGCGCGGATCTCCGCCGCATAGTCGCCAAAGTCGAGCGGGATCTTGCCAAACTCGCCCTCGGCCCGCTTGTTGTACGTGTCAAACACCGGCCGCTCCAGCAGCAGGCCAAAGCCTGGCGCCCGCGGCACGCTGATCCGCCGCGGCCCGTAGCTCGTGGCCATGGCCGGGCCCGGCGCCGTGCCGCAGCGCGTCAGCATCACGGCCATGGCCACCATCTTGCGGATCTGGTGCATCATGAAGCTCTGCCCGTGCACCCGCAGCGACAGCCACTGCGTCTCGCCAATCTGGATCGGCTCCGGGTTGACCACAAACGACTTGATGTGGCGCTTCGCCGACGCGTCGCGGAACGTCTTTTGCACCGTGTAGTTGTGGAAGTTGCACGTGCCCTCGTACTGCGTCAGCGCCTCCTGCAGCTGGCCCAGCCGCGCCGGCGTCACCCGGTACCGCCGCTTCGCCGCCACGTGTGCCGTCTTGATCTCGCGCAGCGCCGCCTCCACCGCCGCCTTGGTGGCATCCGAGATCTCGGGCCCTGCCGCGGCTGGTGCGGCCTCTGGTGCCTGTGCCTGTGCCTGTGCCTCCTGCACTTGCGGTGCCTCCTGCGCCACCTGTCCCTCCTGCGTCTTCTGTGCCTCGGACGCCTCCTTCTCCAACACCCCCTTCTCTGCCTTCTTCTCCAGGTCGTCTAGCGTGCGATGTCCGGCCGTGTAAAACTCCGACGTCGAGTGCAGCTTCTCGGTCACGAGCTGGCGCACCTCTGGGTCCAGGCCCGCGAGAATCGGCGCCACCACGTCGCGCTCCACGTCTGCCCAAAAGTCCCGTACGTCGTCAAGCCGCCGCCGCATATCGGCCAGCACGCCGCCCCCCGTCTCGTCGCCCCCAGCCGCCGCCGCCTCGTCCGCCTTGCGCGCCGACGCCTCCATGGCCCGCCCCAGGAAGCTGTCCGGGTGCGGCGGCAGCAGCGCGTAGCTCGGCAGCAGGTACTCGTACCACCGCGAGTCGCACGCCTGGTAGCAGCTGAAGCTCTTGATCGCCCGCCGGATGCCCCAGACGCGGATCTGCGGCGGCAGGTGTGCATTGATCCGCTCCACCACATCGTCATCCTCCACGATCAGCTTGAGCGAGATCACGTTGCCCGCCGCGTGCACGCCCTTGTCGGTCCGCGCGCATCGCACCAGTCCCGACTTCTTGGGCTCGTCCGCGTTCGCCTTGGCAATCGCCCCCGCCGCCACAAACGCCGCAAACAGATCCCCCTCAATCGTCTTCTCATCGTGGTTGATCTGCATGCCCCGGTATCCCGTCCCCGAGTACCCAATCAGCACCGCCACCTTTCGCTTCGGCCGACGCGCCTCGGCCGCAATCTCCTCCGCGCTGAACGCAATCCGCATCTTCGACCGCGGCACCTCCTCCGCCCCGGCCTCGTCCTCCTTCTCAAATCGGTACCGCTTCGCTGGTCGCCCGTCCCAGTCCCGGTTGCCCCAGTTCTCCCTGCCGTCGCGGCCCTTCTTCTGCTTCTTGCCCTTCATATCGCCCTGCTTTCGGTCACTGTGTCCACACCAAGTCAGCTGTGGCCCTCGCCCAAACACGCCCCGAAATCATACGCTCGTCAAGGTGCTAGTCCCTACATACTGCCAGTCGCGGCCATTAGCTTTGCCCACTCTTCGGTCTCCTCTTCCGTGCGGTCCTGCATTGCTCTGGCCGTCATTCCCAGCAGCCGGCTTTGGTGCCGCCACGGCGTCGCCACCTGCGGTCGGTTCTGCCGCACCGCCCGTGCTGGAATCACGGGGCTTAGGCTCGTCGATCTCCATTTGCAGAGAAGTGACCCAATTGCGCGTCTGGGCATTGGTTGCCGCTGTCTCGTCGATTCAAAATGTCCAACAGTCAACTGCTGCAACTTTTTCGCATTAGTGGCAAAAGCTGTAAGCGATTTGTGCTTAGTCATTATTAGTCATCCAACAATGCCCGACATTCAAGGCAGTAATAAGCCTCCAAGGCGCCGAGGCTTTATGCCTTATTGTAGTTGAGAAACGTCCTTGTCATGCACTATCTCTTGCTCGAGCTAAGCTTCTCTGTAAAATGACCTGTCTACAACATGATGAGTTGATATAGATGTATGTAGGCCAGACTCCCAAAAATACGACCGCCTCATTCCTGTTTCCCTCCTTATATTGAGCCCATTTCGGCTTTGGATGCCAGTCTACATTTTCCGTGTGGTCTACCATCCGCCAATGAGGGTGTTTTCAGGCACTCTTAGCCGTTGTGGCGTGAGCCATTGAGGCCAACGCTCCGTGTCGGAGTGTGCCTAAAAGATTAGAATGCCTGCACAGTCTCGTAACACGGCCCAAGTCGAGACGCACCTTTTGATCGCTCGCGACGCTTCCTCTTGTCCATGGTCCCGGGGTGGCGTCATGCCGGTATCCCAAGGCCGAATCCAACGCCGAGAGAACACCGCACTAGGACCTTCCGGGAGCACAATGCCTTCTTTCTCTTCATCTCTGATTTCGCGAACCTTTGGAGCTTCCCCAGACCAGTTCCAAGTTACGGCTTTTCCGGACTTGTTTATTTCGAGGGCCTGTAGCACCTCTTTCGAGGCTTTTGGGACCGAATCAATGTCCATTGCAACGGCACGTTCCTTAACGCGGCCAGTCGACATGGCTTTGAACTGCGAGCACTTATCCGAGATAGACACATCGCCGAAGACGTTGGACAGGAGGTCTCCATTTTTGGACGTCTCACGGGCGCTGAGCATATTGACGTTGTCCAGGGCCATCGATGTGGTGCCAAAGTCGATGAGGTTGTTGTTCGCCATTTGCGTCGTCTTCGTACCAAGAGTAGGTTTGCTTGCTAAACTCATGTCAGCCACTAGTCATACCAAAGTCATTTAAGTCGAGATATAGATAGAGTATCGTACCTGGCTTGGTCGTGGCATCGATGTGAACCGTACGAGTCTCTTTCTCGTGAACTTGGACCGGTGCCGTCTTGGACTTAGGCTCCTCGTTGTAATATGCGATGACCGGCTTCCATTCTCCGTCGTTGGTTGCGGCATCAGAATGGGAATCGGCCACAGCTTTAGGCTTTCCTATGTTGTTATTCTGGGCAGCTCCGTTCGGCGGCCCCAACTTGGTAGTAGACAACGCTTCTTGATTGGGATTTTGATGAGATCTAGAAACTCCGTAGCCGCGAGGTGCAGTTGGCACATTAGTGGAAGCAACAGTACTAGGCCCCCGGCTGGGGGCATCGCGTGGCTTAACAGGGGTCTGGGCTTGCACGATGGGTCGCTGGCCGTTCATGGGTGTTGCCGGAGCTCGGGCTGTGACTTGTCCAGACGAAAGATGTGAGGCCGGAGCGGAAACACCCTGCGATGTGCCGGTGTCTATTTTCGATGTTTTAGTGATACAACCACAATAAGAAGGAGGTCACGGCTGTTATAAGATGAAAACGTACTTCTGGACGGCAACGGACGACAAAGCCCATCCTGTGGGCGCCTGGCCGACATCGTTGGTTGAGAGGTTAGTGTACCGCTGGCTCGATAGCCGGCCTGCAGCTGTTTGGCGAGTGCCAGTTGTTCTTTCGTAAAGCCATCACCACCCATGTTGATGTGCTTTATGAGAGGATGGATTTGATGTGTGTGCTTGTTTGTCTGAGAGAAGGAGAGTTCAAAACAATATGAAAATAAAAGGGTGACGGTTGTCTAGTTAATGAGAAAGTAGGACACACTTGGGCTACTGAAGCGAGGAAAGAACGATGGACTGCACTTGCAGTTGCACTTTGCGAGATCCGGACGTTTGTATGACGAGAAGGGCTGTCGTGGAGAGCAAGTGTGCCGGTCGCATGCCAAGAGAATCCGGTTAAAAGCCAATAAATATCCATTCACCACCATATTCTCTTTAGTTACAAGCAAACAATACAGCAAGTCTAAGTTTGGTGGAATCTAAACATTTCATAATACCATGTAAAGCCATCTTTTCACGCCTTCTTTTTCTTTTTCGGCCCAACACTAACCTCAGCCATGTGGATGCGAGTCGGGAGGAGCTCGCCCGTCTGCGCCTCTTGCAGCCATGGCACCACTACCGGCGGCACGTGGTCTCGAACAAAGTCGGTCAACCCCTGTGACTGCGTGGCCCCGACCCGCAAGGCAACACTGGACACACGGGGGATTCCGAGACAGCGACTCAGCCGGTCCTCGCAAGCTCGCGAGAAGCCTACAAGACGAATTGGGGCGGGAGCTAACGTCGGCTCCGAGACAGAAGCGGAGGATGCGAGGCCACGCGAGGCCACGGCCACCATTTGCGGGAAATGAGAATAAAAGACAGAGGGATGGCCGGATCGGGCGACAAAGATGACCGTGTACGGAGAGCCCTGGGTCATCGACTCCGCCGGCGCAGCGGACAGGCAGGCATTTTCTGCCAGCACCCGCGTGATCTTGGCCAATCCGACGTCGACGAATGCAGCCAGCTCAGGCTGTGGCGGTGCATCTACCGGCTTGGTAGTCGGCGTTGCCTGCGATACCAAGTCAGAGGCATCTGCTCCTGCCTGAGACTTTTGGCGTAGCCGCCTGCGACTCCGTTTGCCTCTGGACTGCGGTACATGGTCCCGGCGGTGCTGTCCGAGCGGAGCCAGAAGACTGTCCATGGTTAGAGAATTCAAACGGATATTGTGCGGTGGCACTCACGTGCACAGGAGCTCAAGGATAGAGTCCTGGTCTTCCTGTGAGATCGCCGGCCTGCGCAAGTTAGACTTTGAGCTTCATTCTGGCGCATTTATAGAAGCTCACCATTCCACGGTCGAAAACGGTGTGTCGAACTCGGCGACCCTTTTCTTGCTCATTTTCCCGACCCGGAGTGCACTGCCGCTCGACATGTGGCTTTCGGTGGTTAGCCTCTGGCAGAAATCTTTATAGAAAATTTCTGCCTAAGGCCGCAAAATGAACGGTGGTGCCTGTGCGCCTAGCGCACGCCAGCTCTTAGTTCATTTCCGCGCGTTTGCGTGTTTCGGCCGCTGTTCCATCAGATGGAAATGAGCGAATGAGCCCAGCCAGAAGCGTTTCCCTACACCCCAGCGGTGGGACTACAGCGTGCATGTAGCAAATGAAACGGCTGCGAGCTCTCGTGCTGTGCATTTGAATCACACGTTTGGCATGTGTCCAGGCCGATTTATTATCTTAGCATGATGGGAGCTATAGCTCGTCTTGGCCGGGGCGTTTTATTAAGTGGGTTTCTACGTGGGCTTGAACGTGGGTTTGAACGTGGGACCCGACGCGGATCCCGAGTACGGAGTACTCGTATCTCATATTGCAACAATGAGGAGAGCAAGACGCGGGCGAGTCCAATGGGCATCTGCACGCGTTGCAGGGCGTAGTCAGCAGGCAGGTCGTGCAGGAAAGCCTTGGCAGTTGGAGAGTCTTGCCACGAGAGTTGACTGTGCGGAAAATGGTAATGACGGCACCCGTACTCGTAAGAACCCTTCCAAGCTGTCTTTCGCTAGTGAAATGCACAGTTGTCTGGCCAGGAGCCTCGCCATAGCTCGCCGCTGCTGCCTAAACCGCCTGTTCTGCTCCGCCTTGCTTGGTCGACTTGTGCATTCGCCCGCCGATAAGATACTTTGCTGCGCTTATAATGCTGCGCTGTTCAGAGGTCACTGGAGCCCGCTAAATTGACCAAGCCTGCCCCGCATCACACACACCTTTTTTTCCATCTCCTCCTCTCCCGCGTCATACCGCACTAAGCTGCTTCCAACCAACACAACATCAACGAATTCAGCTGTTGCTTTGCATTACTTTTGCGTTGTGGAAACCAGCAAACCCACGTCGGCTGTGCCCTCTATTCTTCGCTTGGGACACTGTATTTTTTTTTCTGTGCCCTTGGCCCATTTCTTCTTTGGCTTATTGGTTCCGCCCGCTTTTCTTCTATTCTTCCACGTTGTATTGTCTTTCGCCTCCGCCCGCAGCTTTAGCCTCTGGTCTTGGCTGGCAGACAGCCTTGCTCTACCGCCCTTCTGGCCCATTGCCGCTCTACCACGCCACCATCCCTCCACGACCAGCCCTATGACTCGCCCGTCCGCGGCATTCTACACCTGTTGAGAGCGTGGAGTGTGCGCGTGCGGGTCCAGGGCAACGACCATAGCATCGATAAAAGTGGTGGCCGAGAGCTGCCGCCAGCCGCAAAGGCGCGAGAAGCTCGGCAGTGCCAGCACCTCCGTCCACTCCACTGTGCGCCTTGCCCGCAGCAGAAATACAAGGTACGACGAGAATGCAGTTCCATCGGCCTCTGCCCCCCCTCTCCCCCTCTCTCCTTACCCCTTCTTCCTTTTTCCCCCCTCCCCCCCCGGCCGGCTGACACAGCCGCGACCTGCGGCCGCCAACCCCCACCGAAGCTAATATTCAACGCGTCTTGTCAGGATCTTGTTAGGATCTGTCTCGTCTGTTTGCCGCTGCTGCCCGACACCCCGAACCTCCACGCCTCTGCATTCCGATGGACCGCGACTCGATATCCCCCGAGACCGAAGCGAGAGAACGAGCTGTGTCGTCTGACCCCAGCGGAACCCGGCCGAACCCGTTCAAGGACAGCGACGAAAGTGCAAGAAAACGACGACGGACGTCCACCGCCGCAGGTTCTCGCAGCCGTTCGGTCGAGACGGTGCATTCGTCCCGGGGCGGCGAAGCCGGCACAAATACCTCCCCCCCGACCACGGCGACCTCCAAGACCCCGCCCACGTCCTCCGCCACAGACGACAGCACCATGGCCATCGACTCGAGCATGGAGAACACGCCCGAGAGCGCACCTCACACACCAGATAACACAGGCCCGCCGGCCCGTGTGACGTTGAGCTTGCGGAACTCGGCCAGTCGTGTGCTGGACACCATCCCCTCGTCCCCAGGCTCGCCGCAGAGTCCTACCGTGCCTGTCCTGCCTGCGCGGCGGCCGGCTGACGACAGTGTGACGGCTGCCGCCTCCGTCATGCGGCATCCCAACACGGGCATCACGGGCATACATGGCTCCGCGGCTGCCACGGACTCTGACTCTCTGCGGGCTGCCCGCTCGGACACGGCTAGCCCGCCGGTCGAGGTGGTGGGCGTGCCGCCGGAGGATGACGTCGACTTTGACGCTTCTCAGCTGCGTGTGACCTTGCTCTCCGATGACCAGGAGGACTCGGGCTGCATGCTGATCGACCCGGCGCCCGACTTCCCATATCAAAATGCCGTGGAGACCCCGACGGAAATCATGGCCAAGCTGATCAACTACATATCGACCGGTAGGTCAAAGGCTCGCGTTATGCATCGTGGCCACCCTGCTGACATTGTCCAGATATGCACGTCGCCCAGCACATTAGGATGTGGATCGACAGCTACCTGCTCTTTGTTAAGAGCGCGCCGTTTCCCACCGTGCTTGCCTCGTTTCGGCAATATCGAGCTCTTTGGTTTGCACTGCCCGATCTTGTCTGGGGCGTGCCCAACCTACGCTCCCCGAACTTTGCGATTCTCGAAGAGGCCATACGGGAGCGGCTTCTCGACTTTTGCGAGTCGTTTGCCCAAATCACGGCGCACTTTGTGGAATTCGACTACAAGATGCTGCAGCAAAGTCGATCGCCCGACGAGGTGCAGGTAAAGGACTTTATCTCGTCACATTATCTCGTCGCCCTGTCCACCATCACGAGAAGGGAGAATCTGCAGAGGGACGAAGATAAGATGCGCATCCCCGAGCGTGACGACATTACCGAGATTATGGATCGCTTTTTGGCGTACTACTCGGTGCCTCCCTGTGGCACGCTTCTGCTGCTGGATAGGCTGCTGCAGGCGCAGATTGCCATGATGCCGACAACCCCGAAAATCGTCGAGAACTTTGGCCAGATCTGTGTCATGGCCTCCTTCATCGTGCGGGAAGCCGGCAGGAAGCTGGCGGGCACCAGTCACACGCTGCCCAGCGCGACTGCGCTGAACAGCCGCATCGCCCTGGGTCACGAGATGTTCAAGACGGCATCGGCCGCCATGTCGACGGCCATGGAGAACCACATCACGCATCTCACGTACGACAACGCCAGCCAGCAGATTTCCGCGCTTGGAGAGATGCTGCAGATCTGCTTGCGGGCCGACAACCCCGGGGCGGCGGCAGTCATACAGGTCTTTCGGGAAACGCATCCCAACATCCGGCCGGAATTTGTACCCGACGTCTATGCCATGGAATGGCGCTTCAGCATGTTCTGCCGCCTTATCATGTGCAGCCAGATGCAGCTGCGTGTCATGGCCGTCACGAATCTCTGCCAGGAGCTTGTGGCGTGCTGGCGTCGCTATGGAGAACACCTGCCCGAGCCTGCACGCGAGGCCCCCGTGCTGCAACTGGTCTCAAACTTCCTCGCATCAGCAGGCGTGGTGGTCTACCTGCTGGGGCCGACGTGTCACCCCGAGATCACTACCGAGAGTGGTAACATCATTGGTTTCCTGGCCGTGACTCGGACGTACACCAACGAGCACACCGACATGTTCTGGCAGACCGTCACCAACACGCAGGACCCGAGGATATCGGAAGCCCTGTTGCGCATGGTCTGCCGCATCACCCACCTCTTCTCCTACGACGCCGCCATTTACCTCTGCCGAAAGCTGCTGGTGCTCCCCATCTCTGCCTATAACCCGACGATGCGCGAGTTCTGTGACTCCCTTCTGCGCCACATCTCCAGCAAGACCCCCTTGGAGCACCCGCCGGTGGACACGGTGCCGTTTGCCGTGTGCGTGCACCTCCTCCGCGAGTCCTCGGTCCCTGGCCTGAAGGCTCCGACGGCGTATCCGGAGCTGCAGAGTTTTGCCATTGAGAAGCTCGGCGATCTGCTCAAGAGCATCGGCTTGGAGCCTGACCAACGCCAAATCCTCTACCAAAGCTGTCTGTCGGATATCCGGCAAAAGTCCCCGACTACGCTGGGCAGCCTCTGTGCGATCAACATCATCAACCGCCACTTTGGCGGCCGTGACCTGGCCGTGCTGACGGCTGAAAATAACCTGACCGAACTCGTGGTCAACGACCTGGAAAACGCGATTGAGGAAGGCCGGCAACTCTGCTCGCCGGCGGTGATCAGCGGCACGACTAACTCTCCACGCCGGGACATTATCTTCCAGATCGTCGTGGCCCACGCCACGACGCTGACGTCTGAACTGAGTGCCCGCTTGTGGAATCTCATGGTTGGGCCGGGTGCCGCGTGCGTGGAGGATCGGAATGCCTCGTGGAAGGTGCTCATTGCCTGCACCAAGCGCAATCGGGTCGAGAACAATCCTTTTCTGGCACTCTGCTTCGACGAGTTCCTCCCTGCCCTGCCGCCGTCCTGCTTCTGCGAGAGCCTGCTGGAGTTCATTCAGGATAATCTGATGCCGTTGGTCAACGATCTTTCGAGCATTCTTTTGGACGAGGAGGAAACAAACGTGGATCGGAGCATCCTGGAACAGTTGTGGCGGATTGTCCTGACCGCCCCTCCCGGGACGATCGAGCTCGAGGCCATCAACCTGCTGGTGAAGGACGTCTACATTGAAAGCCGGTCCATCCTGTCCTTTCCCCATCACCGAGCGCGCAAGGTCCACCTGGCCTTGGTGAACCGATGTCTGCGGCACCTTTCATCGGCCGCCAAACAGCTCAAGGCGTTCAGTAGCGACGGGTCGTCGAGCGGAGACGATGACTCTTTGGTCGTGGTGCCGTCAGAATCCCAGGTTCTTGAACAGGAGGCTCTTTTTGTTCGATCTCTGAGCGTCTTGAAGGAGTTCCACCGCCTGTACCGCTCGCGCTCCTATTTTTCGACACCGGACCTGGGATCGTATTTGTCGGAGACGCCCCAGAACATTGAGGGCGAGCCGGCCCTGCTCAAATACCAATCGTTTGACGGCAACAACCAGACCGACGTCATTCCGCTCAACATTGGCCGCCGCAACACGGCCGGCTCTCTCCTCGCCAGTCTCAAGGAGGCCACTGGTTTTGAAAACTACCGCGCCTTCTACCGCGGCCAGCCACTTATGCCTCAGGAAAGCGACATTTGCCGGCCGCTGGAAGAGCTGCAGATCCACGACGGCCTCATTCTGGTCAAGAGGGAATCCGACCGGCTGACGCCGCCCCCCCAGGTGCGGCCGGGCACGTCGCCTGTGGACATGGAGATCCTCGGCCACTTCCAGGAGTTGTGGGAGTACCTCAGCATGGAGGATAAGCTGGCCCAAGAAATTCACCGGTTTTTGGCCGTGTTGCCGGTGGAAGGGCGCTTTCTGAAAAAGTTTGAAGACCCGTCCGTCCCTCACAGGGATATCTTCCCCGTCGGGCAGCCGTACAAGTCACTCTATGCCGTGTACGGGCTGCGCGAATTCCTCCATCTGCGCCGGGTTGCCATTGGGCGTATCACGGAGGCGGTGGTCGCCAATGGGCGTGGGAGACAGAGGGCAGGGCCCGACGACGCGGTGGCCGAGGCTGACGCCTTGGAAGCGGCAGATGCCACTGTCTCTGCCAGGCAACAAACGCCGCTCCGGGCCTATCGGGTAGCGCTATCGACAGCCAAGAGGCTGGTGATTGCCGTCATCTGCGACGCCGACGTGGTGCAGTCTTCGGCCGGCGTGGACCAGCAGATTTCTCTCTGCTCGATGCTGCTTGACGTTCTCGTCCTGATCCTGCGCGAACGACTCAGCGGCACATCTCACGAGGACCTCGACGAGCGGCTCTTGGACCGGCTGATGATCGTGTTGAAAGTGGCCCTGGACGTGCCCTCGACCGAGCCCTCGGTGCGGCTGGTGCATCTGGCCACGCAGGCTATTGTCGATTGCTGTGCCGCAAGCCATACGTTCTGGGCGGCCTTTAAACGGCACGGGTCCAGCCACAAGGTCATCAATCGCCTCCTTCTCGAGGACCAGCGGCCCAAAGTTCGCCAGCTGGCGGTCAAATGGATCGGCGACCAGTTCACAGACAGCCACCCTAACAAGACGGTCAGGGCGTGCGAGTTCCGCGAGTTTTTCTGGCCAATTGTGGACGGCCTCGTGCCCAAGGCCATCCAGCACCCCGACAGGTGCGAGGATATCCTCCGCATGGCCCACTCCCTCTTTTACCTCATGCGTGAAAGCGACTCGCCTGCTCTGGACATGCCGCAGTTCTCGGCGCAGATCAGCCAGCTGGTGCTCTCGTACACAACCTTTGAGGTAAACACCATCTCCCGAGTGTGTCCGACCCGTTACTGACCTCAATGCAGGATGTCACGCAGCCTGATGTTGTGGACTACGCCGCCTATGGCTTGCTCCAGCTGCTCACGGCCATTATAGAGACGTCTCTAGAGACGGATGTGAACGAGTGGTTTCCAAAGTAAGCCTGAATGGTTCCATGCTGAATGGTTGACTAATACCCTCAGGAACTTTGCCAACAAACTGTTCTGGAGGCATCTCTTTCCGCCGTGGCAATTCAAGGCCGAAGAAGAGGACCACGGCGTCTACTCGAGCCAGTCGACCTTTCCACGAGTGCTTATCAGCCCGCCCTCGCGCGCCGAGCTGCTGCATATTATCTTTGACCTCGTGGAGGCGGACAGGAGTCAGTTTCCGGCGCTGGTCCAGAGCCTGGATCAGCTGGTCCCGTGCGATAAATCCGACGACGACGAGCCGTACCACTACGACCTGCCGCAGCAGTTCGACCGGACTAAGGCGCTTCGGGCGCCGTGCGGTTATGTCGGGCTGCGGAATCTGTCCAACACATGCTACCTCAATTCTCTGCTGACACAGCTGTTTATGAATGTCGAGTTCCGGCGGTTCATGATGAACGTGGAGATCCACGACGAGAACAGCACGCAGAAGCTCCTGTTCCAGACCCGGCTCCTGTTCAGCTTCATGCAGGACAGCATTCGCCGATATGTGGACACACAGCAGTGCGTGGTGAACATTAAGACGTACGACGACACGCCGATCGACATCCACAGCCAGATGGACGTGGACGAGTTCTACAACCTCCTGTTTGACCGGTGGGAGGGCCAGATGCCGTCGGGCGAGGCGAAGCGGGCGCTGCGGAACTTTTACGGCGGGCAGCTGGTGCAGCAGGTGAAGTCGAAGGAGTGCGAGCACGTCTCGGAGCGGCTGGAGCCGTTCTCTGCGATTCAGTGCGACATCAAGGGCAAGGCCACGCTGCAGGAGAGCCTGCAGGCGTATGTGGACGGGGAGATCATGGAGGGCGGTACGTCTTTGTTCTGTCTGGAGACTCATAGCGGCCGGGACTGACTGACGGTGACAGACAACAAGTACAAGTGCTCGACGTGCGACCGACACGTGGATGCAGTCAAGAGGTGCGTTGATGCGTGCATGTTGGGCGGCGGCGGCGCCGGAGAGCGGTTGCTAACTGCCCGGACAGGGCCTGTTTGAAGGACATTCCCGACCATCTCATCCTGCATCTGAAGCGGTTCGATTTCAACCTGCGGACGCTGCAGCGCAGCAAGATCAACGACCACTTTTCGTTCCCACACGAGCTGGACATGCGGCCGTACACGATTGACCAGCTGAGCAGCCCGTCCGAGGCCAAGTCGGCGGACCTGTTTGAGCTCGTCGGCGTTCTGGTGCACTCAGGCACGGCGGAATCGGGCCACTACTACTCGTACATCCGCGAGCGGCCTTCGTCGGGCCAGGAGGCGGGCCAGGAGGCGGGCTGGGTGGAGTTCAACGACGATGTGGTCAGCGTGTGGGATCCGTCCCTGCTGGAGTCGTCGTGCTTTGGCGGCATGGACCGGCGGCCGAGCCATTTCGGCGACGGCGGGGTGCCGGTTGACAAGCCGTACAGCGCGTACATGCTGTTCTACCAGCGGGCGTCGTCGCTGGCCCGCGAGCAGGCGGCGTTGCTGCGGTCGAAGCGGACGAGCCCGGTGCGGACAGAGGTGCCGGCGGCGATTGCGGACCACATACGGTTTGAGAACACGTCGCTGGTGCGGCGGCACTGTCTCTTTGACCCGCAGCAGATCCCGTTTGTGATCCGGGTGTTGGCCGACTCGGTCTCGAGCGAGACGTGCTCGGCGAACCACCGACTCGACAGTCTGCGGATCCAGATGGCGCTCAGTCACCTGGACCAGGTGGCGTCGCGCAGCCGGGACGTGCCGGACTTCCAGCCGCTGCTTAGGGGCGTGATGGCGGCGTGCGATCGGTGCCCGCGGTGCTACCTGGCCGTGTTCGAGTACTTTGACGAGCGGCACGACGTGCTGCGGCAGATGGTGCAGCGCAGCCCGGAGATGTTGGTGCGGGTGGAGGTGGGCAGCTTTCTGATCCAGACGCTGCAGCGCACCAAGGCTGCCTTTCCGGAGCGGTACGGGGCCGGCGTCGAAATGGACGGCTCGAACGGCTCGAACGGCTCGAACCGGCTGGACAGGCCGGACGGCGCGGTGTCGGAGCAGATGGATCTCGACGCGGACAACAACAGCATCCTGCGCAGCGCGGCATACATGATGCAGACACTGTGGGAGCACGTGCACGTGTCGATTAGGTCATGGTACGAGACGTTTGGGTTCATGGTGGCGTTTGTGCAGATGGGCCGGGCCGAGCTGGCGGCGTTCCTCGACATTGACGGGCTGCGGCGGGTGGTGCTGGCGATCTCGGCGGACAGCACGCTGCCGATGGACCCGCAGTACGTGCGGATGCTGCAGGCGGTGCAGCGGCGGCTGGCGACGCGGCCGCCGTCGTACGAGAACATGATTGCGCTGGCGGACACGCTGCTGGCGGGCATGTATCCCGACCGGCCGACGCCTAGGTTGCGGGACGAGCTGTTTGTGGACGACGGGGTGAGCCGTCTGGCGCTGGCGCGGAGGAGCGCGCAGGGAGACCTGCCGATGACGCGGTCGGAGCTGTTTCTCGTGGGCCGTAACTGGGCGACGGGCTACGGCAACGTGTTTGTGGAAAAGCTGGTGGGCCTGGGGCAGAACCCGGATGCGGTGGACTCGATCGTGCGGCGGCTGATGGCGACACACCCGGCGATGGAGGGCAAGGTGCTGACGACGCTGATGGCCAACATCACGGCGGACGCGGCGGCGCACTACCAGGAGCCGTATCTGCGGGTGGCCCGGCTGTTTCTGCGGCACGCGCGGTCGGCGGACCTGGTGTTCCAGCTGTCCAAGTACCTTTCGGAGCAGTGCCGCGGCCTGGCCAACACGGACGGCCGGGCGTTTTTTGAGGCCCTGGCCGAGCTCTTCCAGGGCGACGCGGACGCGGGCAAAGCGGAAGTTGACGGTGCAGGTGTGGAGGATGCAGACGCCGACGCGGACGGTGCGGACGGTACGGACAATGTGGACAATGCGGACAATGCGGACAATGTGGACGATGCAGACGCTGCCGGCGATGGCGACAAGGCCGATGGGCCGACTGGCCATGCGGACCAGGCGGCGCTTCTGCGGGGCCTGCACCTGCTGCCGCTGTGGGTGCCGGGACTGCTGAGCTACTACGACACAGCAGTCAGCAGCGATGTGGAGGCGTTTCTGCGGGAGCATCTGTTCCGGTTCGGCAAGACGCCGCGGTTTTCCAAGGCGCAGGGGGGGCGGGAGCGGGCGACGGCGGTGACGACGGCGGCGAAGCGGCTCGGGATCGAGTGCTTCACGTACATCAAGGCGTTTTTTATCGACCGCGGGGTGCAGGTCAGCGCCGTTGTTGTCAACACGTTCCAGCGGGTAATTTTGCAGTGTCGGCCATACTATGGGGCGGACGGGAGCGACGACGCGCTGGCGGACGAGTTTCGGGCGCTGGACGGCAGTGAGTTTTTTTTTGTTTGTTTTCTTTGTTCGAGACCCCCGCTGACGAGACAGCGGTGCCGGAACTGCTTAAGCGGCTGGTGGTGGACGACTTTGAGGAAGACGCATCGGGTATGTGACAGAGCAGACGGAGACCACGGCGGCGACTAACCAAGACAACAGACTGGAACAGCTCGCACTGCTCGTCGGACCCGGTCGACAGCCTGGGCGATGTCAGCATGCAGACGGCAGGGGATCTGAACGACATGGACATGCCGTGAGACACGTGACGACGACTTTTATTTTTTATTTTATTGTGTGAGTGTTTTTCTAGCGGCTTTACGGCGAAAAGGCAAGAGGCAAAAGGCAAAACGGACAGGGGACAAGTCCGAAGCACGACGTACGTTGATGTTGGCAATAGAGCGGCGACCAACGGCGAGGAAATGGTGGCTTTTGCTCTTTTGCTCTTTTGTTTTTGGGAAGGGGCGGAAGGAGGACAAGTCAGACTTCTTCCAGCGGCGGCGTCTCGGTTTGGGCAAGGAAAGAAGGGAAAGACAGGCGCAAGACGGAAGCAACGTCGCCCCACATGATCTGTGGGGGGGGAATATTCTTTGAGACGTCGCATGAGGTTGGAGGCGGTGACGGCCGATACGACTGTAGTGTGTTTGGTAATTATTCTCTTTTCTATTTCGAGCAGGGGAGTGCGTTTTGGCAGCTGCCAGCGGCAGGGTCGGTGTAGTGCGTCGTAGTGCTGATGAGGGACGTGACGGGACGGTTTGAAACTCGTAGAGACTTATTTTTAGAGCCTTGTCCCCTGCGGTACAGCGGTATCAGCACGGATTAAGCTCAATCAGCGTGCGGCCAGTAACCGCTGGAGCGAGCAGCTACCCCGCATGACGGCACGCTGGGCCAATCAGGGGGTGGGGCAGCAGGGATCAGGCTAAAAATAACGGGGGCGACCAGACGGGCGGCGAGGCAGAGAGTGGATCACTGGCGAATCAGACAAGAGCCTGAAGCGCTGGCAACGGTGCCTGGCCAGGCGAGCTGGGTGGCCGGCCGGGCTGGTGCCAGAAGGGTGACGGCGGAGCAGGCGAGCCAATGGCAGCGAGGAGCAAGGTACCAACAGCGGCATAGCGGCAGGTTTTGTGGACGGCTTTGGCCATGTTTCTATTTTCACAGTAGCGGCCGCGGCCGGACCATGTCCTTGTTTCAGAAGATTGAAGGGTGTTGTTCGGGCTGACCAGGCTAGTGGGACGGTAATACGTGTTGGGGACCAAGTGGTGTGAAATATAAGAACGGCAAGGGGGTCGTGGAGTCGTGGAGGGGGGAGAGAAGGGAGAGAGAGAGAGAGGCAGGAGAGAGAGAGAGAAAGAGATGAGTGCAAAGACAAGGATCTCGGCATTGCACGTCGACAAGGCACATTTTGTTTGCAGTCGCTCGCCGCCATGACGCTCAAGACGCGCATCTCGTCGCCGCTCGAGGCCGGCCCGTCGGTGCTGGACGTGCACCGGCTGGCGCCGTCGCTGGAGGCGGCGCTGGAGGACGCGTCGTCTCGGCTGGCGCGACGACGTCTCTGCGTCGGGCTGGTGCTGGTGCGACGGGCGGCGGTGGACGTGTACGGGACGAACGAGAAGAACGAAAACACACCACTGTCGTTGCCGGTGCCGCCGTCGCCGCCGGCCCGGTTCCGGTCGGCCTTTGAACGTCTGGTGCGCATCAGCACGCGGACGGTCCCGACGGACGAGTCCGTCAGCTGGCCACGCACGCCCGGCTCCATGGCCTCGTCCACGTCGACGCCCTCGACGCCCTCTCTGTCGTCCCTGTCCTCGATGCCGTCGACCCCGGCCACGCCGGCGCTGACGGCCGACTCCTTTGGCACGGAGAGCGCCACCTTGGCGACGGCCACGACGACCACGACCAACAAGAGCACCAGTCCCCGCTCGCCGGCCGGTGTGCGTCTCGTCCACGACGACGCCCTGCCGCCGCGCGACGTCCGGCTGCTGCGTCGGACCGTCGACCGCGCGGCGCGGCGTGCCGGCGTGCCTGCGTCTGGTTCCGGGTCTTGTCTAGTAGCCGCCGCCGCTTCTCTCGGCCTGCCCGCCGACCTCGTGGCCACGTCGACGGCCCAGAACGAGGTCCTCTTTTGCGGCGACGGCCTCGTGCTGCGCGCCGCCGACCACCTCTACACCTTTGCGGCCGCGCTGCACGGCTACGCCCAGACGCGCGACCCGCTGCGGCGCGAGGACGCCGTCGACGAACTGCGGCGCCACGTGCTCGCCCGCTGCGGCGGCCGACGGCCCCCGCCGCCGGACCCGGGGCGGCTCGAGCCCGACGGGCAAGGGCCGCTCGACTTGGAATGGGGCCTGCTGCAGACACGATACCCCGACCTGCGCTTTGCCGCGTCCGACCTCGCCGACGTCCGACGCATGTACGGCCGGGCCTATGGGGGCGGGCCAGCCCTCGACGACCACTGGCCACCGTTGGCCCATACACAAGACACAAAAGACACAAAAGACACACCCTGCGTCTCACCGCAGCCGCGCCACGACGTCGACGAACAGACAACGCCGACGGCCGGCACACCACCGACCATCCTCGGGCCCGCCGCCTGGACTCGGCCGCCGCATAAACACAGCCGCCACGACAGCCGCCTCCGCCTGGTCCTGCCCGCACCCGCACACCCGCCCCCGCCACTGCCGTCGCCTCCCGTCCTCCGATCGACGCCGCCCGTCCTCCGGCTTCAAACTTCGTTTGCCGCCAGGCTCAGCCGCCGCCCCGGCCCCGACGACGAAGAACAGCTCACGGCCCGGCCAGAGTCACGTGATGGCTGGGCCCGCGGCACCGGCCAGTGGACGGCCACCAGCATTGGCGAGCGCCTGCGGGAAGACGGCAACAGCCGCAAAAGCGACGGTTCTTACAGCGCAATCAACAGCGCCGTGCCGCCCACACCGCACCGCTCCGACGACATCTCGCCGACGACGCGCTGTGAATGGGGCTTCTTGATGGGCGGGCAGCTGGGGCGACAGGTGGCGGTCATGACATTTTCCTAAGTAGCGAAAGAGCGAAATAGCGAATTAGAATGAACTGGGCAAACCGATGCTGAGAACTGTACGAAGTAATGGTGGATGACTAAGCATACTTTTGGTCACGTGACTATGCGCCTATCCGTGCTAGACTACTTTTGTGTCGTCTCGCTTTGGCGACGGCGACTGGCCACCTCGCCACGACAACCCACAAGAACGACTGCGATGGGCCTGGTAGACTACGCCTCAGACTCGGGGTCGTCGGACGGCGACGGGCCGGCACCCGCACCGAAGACGACGACGACGGCGGCGGCCAAAGCGACGACAGCCAGCGGCAAGAAGCAGCCGTTCCAGAAGCTTGTGGACCGCGCGAATCCGGGCAAGATTGTGGTCCATCTGCCGTCGGCGGTGGCGGCGGACGAGGACGACGGGCGACCGGCCAAGAGGGCGCGTGTCGGGGCGGGCGGCGGCGGCGGGCGGTTTGGCGGGTTCTCGTCGTTTCTGCCGCCACCCAAAAAGACGGGCGAAGCGGCGCAGGCCAAATCGACAGGGACCAGTGCGGCGGCAGGCGGAGGGCCGCGGCCGAGCGTGTCTCTCAAGACGAGCTCGGAGGCGGCGTTCACACGGACACGAGGCGAAGCGGCGAGCGACAACGACGACACGGCGGCGGCGCGAGTGCCGGCGGCCAAGGCGCCGTCGATTCCGGCGGGCCAGAAAGCGGCCGAGGACGTGCAGATGGTGGGCAACCCGCTCATGTTTATGCCGCTGTCGGTGTCGCGGAAGCCGGGGAAGAAGGGCAGGGCGGGAGGAGTGGCAGGAAAACTCGCAAAGGGAGGATCAGCAGCGACAGCCGCGAAAGCGACAGCCGTGACAGCGGCGACAGAAACAGCACCGGCAGCACCGCCTGCGCGCAAAAAAGTGTCTCTCTTTTCGCTCGGCGAAGTCGAGCCCAGCGGCGAGACCGACGACGGCGAGACGGCGACCACGACGGCCGACGACGGCGGCTATCAGCCGCTCTTTGCGACGTCCGAGTACGCTCCCGAGGTGGACGTGCAGGAACAAGGGCAGCCCGAACTACAACTACAACAACAGCAACAGCCCTCTCTCGACACGCTCGCCAACGACATGGGCCTGTCGGCGCGCGAACGCCGCGAGCTCTTTGGGCGGGGCGGGGCGGCGGCGGCGGGCGGGGCGACGACGGCGACGTTCAACATGGACGCCGAGTACGGCCACAACGAGCGGCTGCGGCGGGCGGGCGAGCTGGACCAGCGGCAGCAGGCGCACAATCCGGTGCGGGCGATCCAGCCGGGCAAGCACAGTCTGCGGCAGCTGGTGACGGCGGTGCAGACGCAGCGGGACGCGCTGGAGGAGGCGTTTGCCAAGAACAAGGCGTCGCAGCGGGAGTCGGGGAGTCGATACGGGTGGCGGTAGGGTGTTTGTAGCCTGTACTTGTGTGATGTAGTTCAAAGCCAATGCACGACGTAAGGACAGTGCGAATACAGTATGGTTTCACATACACTGTCCCCGACACTGTTCAAACCAACATCGACGCTATGGCCAGGAGCTTCGTTTCATCCATCCACGACAGCACACGCAATGTCGGTGCTCCAGATCGAAGAGTAGGTTCCCCGGACGGCGCAGTGCGGACGGCGGCTAACGGGGCGCAGCCTGGTGACGTACCAGCTGCGGGCGTCGTATCTCGACGAGTTTGCGGATGGCGTGGGCGAGCGACTGATCACGCTGGACGAGAGCATCATGCACTCGGGGCCGTTCAAGTCGGCAGGCTGGCGGCCGAGCCCGGGGCTGGTGAAGCGGACGCACTCGCCGCCGATTCCGACAGCGGTGGCGTCAGAGTATTTCCGGTCGCCACGGACGCTGGGCTACACGCTGCAGGACGGGCCGGACGACAGCAGCGGGCTGCTGGGGGGAGGGCCGGGCGGGGGGGGCTTTGGGGGCGGGGTGATGGGCGAGGGCGTGGGGGGAAGCGGCAGCGGCAGCGGGGTGGCGGGCTCTGGGGGCGGCGGCGGCGGACGGGTGACGCGGTCGGCGACGGGGACGACGACGAGCACGACGGGGACGATGGGGACGATGGGGGCGACGAAGCGACGACAGCGGCGACGGGAGCAGATGGAGGAGGAGGAGGACAGCAGCGACCTGAGCGACGAGAGCGACGACGAGGGCGGGGGCGGGGCGGCGCAGCGGGCGGCGCAGCAGATCCAGTTTGCCAAGATGCCGACGCGGTTCCGGTCGGGGTCGTCGCCGCTGCAGTCGTCGAGTCTGCGGCAGCCGCCGATGGCGGCGGGGGAGGACGACGAGGACGAGGGGGGCGGGCGAGCGGCGACGAAGGAGAAAAAGACACGAGCGGGCGCGAGGACGAACAAGGCGGGCGGGCGGCCGCGTCGACGGGGCTCGCAGACGGCGCTGGCGGCGGTGCAGGAGCGGGCGCGACGGGACACGACGACGAGCAGCGAGGTGTCGTCGGAGAACGAGTACGACGGGCCGGGACGGCTGCGGCGCCAGGACAGCGACCTGTTGGAGGAGGAGGAGGAGGGCAGCGACGACGAGGAGGACGAAGAGGCCAGTGATGATGATGACGACGACGACGATGACGAAGAGGCCAGTGATGAGGACGACGACGACGACGACGAAGAGGCCAGCGACGACGACGACGACGACGGCTCGGACCTGTCGTCGACGTTTGGCGGCAGTCTGGACTCGGCGTCGCTGCTGCACGTCCACGGCGGCGGCGTCGGCGGCCACGGCCGCGGCGCGACGGGCACGGCCGGGTCGGCGGCGGCGCCGATTATCGGGACGCCGCCGCGCGAGTTTACGCGGACGGCGACAGTGCGGCGGGCGGGCCGGGCGGCGGCGCCAGCGGCGGCCATGGGCGTGTTGCCGCCGCGGCGGCCGGCCAGCACAGTGGCCGGCACTGTGGCGGCGCCGGCGCGCAGTTTGCTGACGGCAGCGCTGCAGGCGCGGCGGGCGGCGGGCGCGGCGGGCGCGGCGGCGGCGCCGTTTGAGCGGTTTGCGTCGCTGTCGGGCCAGGGCGACCCGAACCCGATCCAGGTGCGGATATTTTTTGAGGAGACCGAAAAACCAGCCGACGTGCCGATTCGCCGCACGGTGCAGCGCGACGACGGCCGCGGCGAGCGCGCCGTCACGGTGGCCGACCTGATCGGGCTCAGCCTGTGGCGCTACCTCGAGGACCAGCGCGCGCCGGCGCTGCCGCCGGCGCGCCGCCACGTCAACTGGTGGACGCTGCGCATGGTCGAGGAGGGCGGCGAGGTCGACGACGACTTCCCGCCGCTCGAGCGCACGCGGCCGCTGGCGTCGTTTACCACGGCCAACAACAACCACAGCGCCGGGTCGGCTTCGTCGTCGGGCGCCGCCAACAACAGCACGGCCAAGGGCGGCGGCGGCGGCGGCGACGGCCCGTCGTCCTCGGCCGCCCTCGCCGGCCGCTCGCGCGCGCCCTCAAAGGTCTACGACGACTTTGCCCTCGTGGCCGCCACGGCCGCCGAGTTTGCCGACAACGAGCGAACCACGCCGCAGCCGGCGGCCGCTGAAAACGATAACCTCCTAAACACCTCAGACGACGGCGACCGCACCCCTCGCAGCACTACACCCGCTCCCCCCCAACCGCCACAGGTCGCCCCCCCCCCGCGCCACGGCTACCCCCCCTACTCCATCATCACCACCTCGTCCCGCCGCCCCGGCCCCCACGCCGACGACCCGCCCGCCGCCTCCGCCTCCGCCCACAACAACAACCCCCGCGCCCGCAAGACGCTCCTCCGCATTCACCTGCGCACCGCCGACGCGCCCCCCCGCCAAATGGTCACCCTCGAGGTCGCCGCCGACACCTACCTCGCCGACGTGCTCGACACCGTCTGCCGCAAGCGCCAGCTCGATCCCGCCGCCCACGTCCTCCGCCGGCCCCCCCCCGCCACCGCCCTCGTCGCCCCCGACCGCACCGTCGCCGACCTCGGACCCGTCGCCGACCTCGAGCTGCACCCCCGTCGTCCCGCCGATCGGCTCGCCGAGCGCCCCGCTGCTGCTGCCGCCGCCGCCGCCGCCGCCCTCTCCTTGTCCTCCTTCCCCTCGGCCCTGTCGGCCCCCTCCGGCGTCCCCTCGGCCGTCTCGACCCCCACGCCCCCTCGCGATCTCGGCCTCGACCCCGCCTACCGCCGCTACACCGTCTGGCGCCGCCAGGGCCTCAAGCTCATCGGCTCCAGCGAACGCCAGCTCACCATTGACGGCGAGTACGTCCACATCGCCGCGCCCTCCACCGGCAAGCTCACCACTGTCCACTTTGGCAACGTCATCGGCTGCAAGGTCTCGCTGCGCCATCCCACCCACTTCAAGCTCATCGTCTACAAGGCCACCGAGAGCAAGCGCTACGACTTTGAGGCCAAGTCCGCCCGCGACGCCACCGACATTGTGGCCGCCCTCAAAAAGGCCATGTCGCCGTATGGGGATGTGTAGCTGTCGTGGGGTGTTGATTAGTCAGTTTTGTTTTTTTAGCCTTTTCCACAATACAGCGGACTCCTAGGCGCAAGACCCACTGTAGTTCGTACATACTTTCCACTTCTCGATAAGATAACCACTTCTTTCAACATGGACACACGCGACCATGGACGCGGATGAGAGGCGGGCGCCGATGCGGGCGCACATTCTGGCGTCCATCAACCCGTTTGTGGAGACCGAACGGCGGCACCGACGGAGAACGACCTCGCCACGGCCTCGAGAAGACGAGAGACGGTCGAGAAGAGAGGGGACAGAGGACGAGAGGCGACCGAGAAGAGAGGGGACAGACGAAAGGCGACCCCGAAGAGAGGGCACAGAAGACGAAAGGCGATCGAAAAGAGACGACACAGAGGACGAACGCCGGCCGCGAAATTACCGGCTGCGGTTCAAGTCGACAAGACACCGTGGCGGCTCGAGCGAGGCAGGTCGACAGGGCCCTGGCGATGCCGCAGAGGAAGCCAACGAAGCCAACACAACCAACACAGCCGACACAGACGAGCGCAGACGGCGACGGCGACGGCGACATGACGAAACTGACCAAAAAGACCAAAAAGACGAAAAAGACCGCGAGCACCACCACAGACACGGAACCAAGCGGCGGCGGCGACGGCGGCACGACGAGCCCCGAGAGGAGGAGGAAGAGGACCCGTACGCCGACCCCAAACTGGACGCAGAAGCAGCCTTCCGCCAGTCGCTGTTTGACGCCATGGCCGACGACGAGGGCGCCGCCTACTGGGAAGGCGTCTACGGCCAGCCCGTGCACACCTATGCGCGCGAGGCCGAGGCTGCCGCCGCTGCGGGAACAGGAACCGCCACCGGAGACGGACTGGCGGCCATGACCGACGACGAGTACGCCGACTACGTGCGACGACGCATGTGGGAGCGGTCCCACGAGGGCCTGCGGGAAGCCCGCGAGGCCGCGGCCCAGGCCAAAAAGGCCCAAAAGGCCCAGCAAAAGGCCCAGCAAAAGACACAGAAAAAGGCCCACGCCGACGCCCGCGCCAGAGAGGCCCAATGGGCCGCCGTGGAGCGCAGCCTGCAGCGTGGAGCCGGACGGCGACGACGGCGCGCGTATGCCGCCGCCTGGGCCGCCTGGGAGGCCGCCCCGTCGGCCGACACCATCCCCTGGCCCGTGCTGGACGAGGGCACGCGGCCGACGGGCGCGGCGCTGGCCCAGGCAGCCCGGCGTTTCTTTGAGCAGCAGGCCGAGGCCGACGAGGCGGACGGCGAACAAAGCAGGTCACGTGCTCAGAGGCTGCGCGAGGAGCGCGTGCGGTGGCACCCAGACAAGATGCAGCAGCGACTGGGCGGGGCTGTGGAGCCGGAGATCATGCAGGACGTGACGGCCGTGTTCCAGGCCATTGAGGAGGCGTGGGGGAAGGGGTGAGGAGAGGACGGGGAGAGGGGGAGAGGACGAGGAGAGGGGGAGAGGACGAGGATGAAAGACGAAGAGTCGAGAGGACGAGAGTCGAGAGGACTCCTAATATTCGATTACTACAAGCTTTAGTAGGGGTGCAGTACGTGCACTTATAGATAAAGAATGAAAATAATGTAAGATAACTGAGTATACCCATGGAATTGATCAATAAAGAATGTCCATACTGTAAATACTAATACGTAAAACAAATTCAAATAGATCAAATACTGACCATATGGTAAATATGAATAGGTAAAGTTTTAACTCACGCACTTTCAAGTACCCTTTCAAGATACTCGTACATGAGAATGCCCTCTGTTTAAGATACTGAGTATTGGTATTAATACTTATGAAATTAATCAATAAGTGCACCATGTAAAGTTCAACTTAATTAAATACTGACCATATTGCAAATACGAATAGGCAAAAAGTTCAACTTTAATTCACAGCACTTTCAAGTATCTACACGAGAAATGCCCTCTGTTCAAGATAAATGAGTATTGGTATTAATACCTTCAACTGTTCAATAAATAGTGCACCATGTAAAGTTCAACTTGGCCAATTCACGCCCATACTGTGTAGACAAATTCAAGCTTTAACTCTTTTCAAGTACCCCTAAGAAATGCCTGTTATGCTACTCCATGCTATCTAAATCATCATGTCATGCCCTCCATCCCTAGTCAAACAGGTCGTCCTCGTCCATGTTCTCGCCCGCCACCTCCTCGGCCGCCTCCTCGTCGTCCATCAACATCGAGTCCGCATCCGACTCGAGCTCGCTGTCCTGGTGGTTGCCCACCACCACAATCTTGTTGTCCACCAGCTCCACGTGGGCCGTCTCGCCGTCCCGGATGCTGCCCCGCAGAATCAGAATCGCCAGCTTGTTCAGCACCTCCTTCTCAATCAGCCGTGCCAGCGGCCGCGCGCCGTACGCCGGCGAGTAGCCCGCGCTGCCCAGGTAGTCCATCGCCGCCTCCGACACAACAATCTCCACGTTACGGTTGTTGTCCTGCAGCCGCTTCTGGATCTCGCTCACCCGCAGGTCCACAATCCGCCGGATCTCCTTGCGCGTCAGCCGGTTGAAGATCACCGTCGACGAGATCCGGTTCAGAAACTCGGGCAGGAAATAGTTGCGCAGCGCCGTCATCACCAGCTCGCGCGTCGTCGCGTCGATCCGCCCGTCCTTGCCCGCCGGCCGCGCCAGAAACTCCGCGCCCAGGTTCGACGTCATCACCACAATGCAGTTCTTGGCGTCCACCACCCGGCCCTGGCCGTCCGTGATCCGCCCGTCGTCCATCAGCTGCAGCAGCACCGTCAGCACCTCCTTGGCCGCCTTCTCCACCTCGTCAAACAGCAGGATCGAGAACGGCCGCCGCCGCAGCGCCTCCGTCAGCTGCCCGCCCGCGTCGTGGCCCACGTAGCCCGGCGGCGCGCCAATCATCCGGCTCAGCGAGTGCCGCTCCTGGTACTCGGACATGTCGAACCGGATCATCGCCTTGGCGTCGTCAAACAGAAACTCCGCCAGCGCCTTGGTCAGCAGCGTCTTGCCCGTGCCCGACGGCCCGCAGAACAAGAAGCTCGGCGGCTGGTTCGGGTTCGCCAGCCCCGACCGCTGCAGCCGGATCGCGTTCGACACCGACTGCACCGCCTCGCGCTGGCCCACCACCACCTTGCCCAGCGCCCGCTCCATGTGCAGCAGCTTCTCCTTCTCCGTCGTCTTGAGCCGCGTCACCGGGATGCCCGTCCACCGCCCCACAATCTCGTTGATCTGGTCCGGGCCGACCACGTCCGTGATCATCGCGCCGCCCGCGTCCGCCGACGTGTCGCTCAGCGCCGCGTCCGCCGCCACCTTCTCCTGCTCCAGCCGCTTGATCACCGCCTCCTGCTCCGGGATCGCGTAGAACTTGAGGTCGGCCGCCCGCCCCGTGTCGCCCATCCGCGACGCGTCCTCCATCTTGACCTTGAGCGCCTCCAGCTTCACCTTGGCCTCCTGGATGTCCTTGCCACGCTTCCGCTCGCTGTCGTACTTTTCGCGCAGCGGCCGCAGCTCCTCCTCCACGTTGCTCGCGTCCTGCTTGGCCAGCACCAGCCGCGACTTGGACGCCTCGTCCTTCTCCCGCGACAGCGCGTGGATCTCAATCTTGAGCTGCTGCAGCCGGCGCTCCAGCGAGTCGATGATCTCCGGCTGCGACTCGCGCGCCACCCGCACCGCCGCCGCCGCCTCGTCCACCAGGTCGACCGCCGAGTCGGGCAGCCGCCGCGACGTCAGGTACCGTGCCGCCAGGTTCGCCGCCGACACCAGCGCGCTGTCCGTGATGTTGACGCCGTGGTGCACCTCGTACTTTTCCTTGAGGCCACGCAGGATCGACACCGTCTCCGGGATCGTCGGCTCCTTGACAATCACCTGCTGGAACCGCCGCTCAAAGGCCGCGTCCTTCTCAATGTACTTGCGGTACTCGGCCAGCGTCGTCGCACCGATGCAGTGCAGCTGTCCGCGCGCCAGCATCGGCTTCAGCAGGTTGGCCGCGTCCATGCCGCCCTCGCCCGACGAGCCCGCACCCATCAGCAGGTGGATCTCGTCGACAAAGAGCACAATCATGTCCTTGGACTCGGTGATCTCCTTGAGCACGCCCTTCATCCGCTCCTCAAACTCGCCGCGGTACTTGCTGCCGGCCACCAGCGCGCCGACGTCGAGCGACAGCAGCTTGCACGCCGCCAGGTTGTCCGGCACGTCCGCGTTGACGATCCGCTGCGCCAGGCCCTCGACCACCGTGGTCTTGCCCACGCCCGGCTCGCCAATAAGCACCGGGTTGTTCTTGGTGCGCCGCGACAGGATGCGGATCACCCGCCGGATCTCCTCCTCACGGCCAATGACCGGGTCCATCTTGCCCTCGCGGGCCATGGCCGTCATGTCAATCGTGAACTTGGCCAGGTTTTCGTTCTCCTCCTCCGTGTCCGCCGTCTTGGAGTCGACCCGCCGCGTGCCGCGAATCGCCTGCACCGCTTCCTGCACCAGCTTGGGCTTGGGGATGTTGGAGTCCTTGAGGTTGACCTGGATGCCGGCATCCTCGGACAGGGCGGAAATGAGGTGGTCGACCGCAATGTACGAGTCTTTCTGGATCTTTTGCAGCTCCGTCGCCTTTCGTAGCACGCTGTTGAAGGATGGCGAGAACGAAACCTGGTCGGGCGGGGGGTCCTGACTCGGCAGCCGGACCAAGCTCTTCTTGAGGGCACGGTCGAACAGCTGCGGGTCGCCATGTGCCTTCTCAATCACTTGGCGGAGGAATGAGGGCCCGCGCTGCGGGCCGTTCTGCTGGTCCTTGGACTCGTCGGCAGGCGGGTCGAGAAGTGAGACGGCCAGATGGACCGGCACGACCTGCGAGTGGGCGTACTGCTGGGACAGGGCGATGGCGTCCTCAACGGCCTTTTGTGCCCGGTCCGTGAATTCCATTTTGGAGTTCATTGTGAAATGCGAAATGTGTCAATGCTGAAAGGGAAAAAAAAGAGAAAAATTATCGTTGAATGAAAAGCTTCACACGTTGGGTTGAAGCTGTGGTGTTGTGGTGGTTCTCAAAATACTTTGAGAAGCCGTTTGCGATTTGTGTCTTGTGTTTCAATGGATTGATGAAGAATGGAGAGAGAGAGAAGCAAAGGCAAGAGCCGAAGATGCCGGCACAAGTCGTTTATATGGTCTCGATCAAGTGGAGACTGAATTGCTGATACTAGAATGATACTAGAAGGTGGATGGGGTGGGATGATGCTCGACGGCAGGAGCACCGTCATGTATGCCGTAGCTCCTGCCCGACTCGTACAGAAGGCTCTCGAAGCGCCACGCAGGCACGCGAAACGGCCAAGGCGGGGCAGGGCGGCCGGGCGTAGGGTGGGCTGTAAATGTGGCTGGTGGTGTGGCTGAAAGTCACGTGTGGCCCTCGAAATTTTTGGAGAGCAAAGCTGGACTTGGTCTGGCGACCAGGACAAGCCGGGCACGATTCGGCCGGCACGACACCCTGACGCCAGCAGCAGCAGCAGCAGCAGCAGCAGCCATGAACGTCCTCCCGATACGCGAGATGCGCCAATGGGCGGTGCGCGGCACGGCGGCGGCGGTGCGGGCGGCGTCGACGTTCAAGCGGTACCGCAAGCCGGACCTGGAAGGCGCCAAGTTTCCCGAACACCACGGCGAGCAGATCTGGCTCTTCCGGAACCCGGCCACGGAGCAGGTGGTGTACTCGCACTCGCCCATCATTCGGGTACGTTGGGCAAGGGTCCCCGTCTCGTGCCGTTTTCCACTGACCCCCCTCCCAGGCCAACCGCGCCCTCCGACAGCTTCCGTTCAACGGAAAGAAGACCAAGCCGGCCAGCATGCGCAAGGACTACTGGCAGCCCATGGCTCTGATTCAGTTTGAGGCGGGTTCGGGCGTCATTGGCCGGTCGGTGTACCAGAAGCTGCGTGAGTTCCGGATGCGCCACGAGCTCTCGTGGGGCTACCAAACAAAGGAGTTTTACAGCATGGACCGCAAGGAGCGCGGTATCGCGCTCAACAAGCAGGCAGGCAACTCCGTCGCCGACATGGCGGCCGTGCTGGGCGGCGCCGGGCGGGGCAACCTGATTGTGCAGTCGGCAGCACCAGCGCCAGCAGAGCAAGCGGCCGGTGACGAGGCGGCCACGACGGCGGCGGCGACAGCGGCGGCGAACCTGGCGCCGGCCACGGTCTTTTGGGCAGACTTTTACGACCACGAATTGGCAAAATCGTGGCCGGGCAACGTGATGCACGTGGACGGCATGCCGAGACCTGGGGCGACGGCAGAAGAGGCCGAAGCCGAGGCCGGGGCGCCATGACAGAACGATCGCAGACATGTACAGTACTTTGTATCTTACGGCAGTTTGATTTCGGCATAGCGATGCTCCGATACAATAGACCTGTCAAAAAGACCTAAAATTGCAACGCAAACGACTTGAGATACTCGTAGTCGGCCAGATTGGCATTGACACACTTGCGGATGAGCTTCTGGCCCTTTTCGCCGTACTTTTCCTGCCACTGCGCGTCCTCCTCCGCCTCGGTAAGCGGTTTCTATGGGCGAGTCAGCACAGCTTCGGTCACGGGACACGGGACACGGGACACGGGACACGGGACATGGCACTTACACGATGGCTGGTCCGTGCTTTGAGGCCGGTGCTGGCGAGGGCATCGGTGTGGAAGCCGGTCCACTTCTCAAAGGTGGCCGTGGCCGTCTCCTGGTTTTCGGGTTTGTCCCAGGTCATCATGTCGGGGGTGAAGGCGAGGCCGACGTTGTGACAAAAGGCCTGGATGGCCTCGGCGGGGCGGTCGAGCAGGTCGTCGGCATCAATGACGACGAGGGGGGTCTCGGGGCCGCCGACCAGGCGGCGATCACGCAGAAAGTCAAAGAGGCGGCGCAGCTCGGCGTAGCCGGCCTCGCAGGCGAGAAATTCGTGGAAGAGCGTGGACTCGACCAGGGGCGGGACGGTGCAGCGGTAGTAGGAGGGGATGGAGTAGCGGGGGTGGCGGATGAGAAAGGTGAACTGGAAGCGGCGCAGCACTTGGGCGGGCAGCACGGTCGGGTTCTGGTCGTATTCCGGGCCAGCGGAGGCGGCGACCAGGGAGGGTGCCAGGGACGCGGGCTTGGCGTGGGGGGGCATCAGGTAGTAGGCCATGTCCTTGATGAACAGGCGCTGGGGCGGGTCAGGAGAGACAGAGGCAGAGGCAGACAAGCACAAAAAGAGCAACGCACCTTGTCGGCCGTGTCGAAGCGGTCGAGGACGTCCTTGTAGGTGACCTGGTCAAAGCCGCTGTGCTCCCGGGTCTCGGAGTCGTCGGTGAAGCGATGGCCGAGACGCTCGGGGCCGTAGTAAAAGGCATCGCCAAAGGGCTCGTGGGCGCAGGAAATGTCATCGGTCCGGGTGAGAAAGACCTGCTAGTCAGCCGAGTCCCCAAGGCTTCGACTCCGTTGAGGAGCTCTTGGGGAACGCTGCGGAGGACGCTTACTCGTTCGAAGGCGGTCGAGCAGGACCGTGGATGGGTGGCCACAAAGATGGGGCGGGCGGCCATGGTTGCAGGTAGAGCAAAAGACAGACGAGAGGCACAAATGCAGTGATGACAGCAGTGTTCTTACGAGAGAGCAAAGAATTACCACTAGTACTGTTGAGACGGCAAGAACAGATCTGCGTTCCTGCGCGTCGGGCGGTCAGGGCAGGCACGCTGTGCCATGACGAGTACATCGTATTGGTGCCGTGGCGCGTTGGCCAACAGGGCGCTCGCAGACTGCACGGGGGAGGTGCGATTCGGTCGAGTTGAAACAAAATTGTACAAAGACACGGCATGGGCTACGTCAGTGTGGAGATTAGCTCAATTCGAGGTGGGTTTTTGGGCGACCTTTGTGGATCAGTTCTTCCCACTCCCCGAGCAAGAAAAACGGCTAAAAAATCTCTTTCGATCGCGGCCGGAGGCGTCCTTCGGCGTGCGTCTCTCTGTGTCATAAGACGTAAGAAAGGCCCGCTTACAAGACCAGGTACGTCCGCGCCACGGCCATGGCGGCGCGCTGGTTGCCGGCCAGCAGATAGTAGGTGCGCAGATTGTAGGCGGCCTCGGTGCGAAGGTCGGGGCGATGCTCGGGGAGGTCTGTCGGGGATCTGTGGTCGTCCGGGTCGGCCTCGCCCGGCTCGGCCAGCACCTTGGCGTAGTAGTCGGCGGCCAGGGCGTGCAGGCCGAGCAGGTGGTAGGTGCGGGCGACGTTGTAAAAGGCCTCGCGGCGGGCGTGGGGGTCGTCGGCGGCGGTGCGGATGCGGACGTAGCGGAACAGAAAGTGCAGGCCCTGCAGCAGCAGGTACTGGCGGTTCTCGGCCTGGCGCTTGAGGGCCCAGTGGGCGTAGCAGAGGCCGATGCAGAGGCACACGACGGGGTTGTCGGGGTCGACGGCGAGGGCGCGCTGGTAGTAGTCTGTGTGTTTGTGAGTAGAGGGCAACAAGAGCGCCAGGGAGAGACGGAAAACGGAAAACCCACTCAGCGCAAAGTGGAAGCTCGCCGACGCAAACAGAATGTGCCCGTACGTCACCAGCAGACAGACGTCGAGGCCGTGGGCGTCGGGGGCGCGGCCGGCGTCGGCGGCGCGGCGGGTCAGCTCGCCGTCGCGCTGGCGGATCTGGCGCAGAATGTACTTTTGCGCCGGGCTGGCGCCGAACCAGGCCGAGGGCGCGCGACAGAGGCGGCACATGGCGGCAAAGAGGCGGTAGCAGTCCGTGGTAAAGGGGCGGTCGCGCATAAAGTAGCGGGCCACGGCCACACACGTCGGCTCGTCGCCGGCCCGCACCGCGCACGCCGCCCAGGCCAGGTGGATGCGCAGCGCGCTGTCCTGCTGGCGGTACACGGTCGAGTCGTGCGCCGCCTGGCACACCGCATAGGCCTCGGGCGCCCGGCCCGCGTGGGCCAGCCCCAGCGCGTACTCGAGAAAGAGCGCCAGCCAGTCGTCAAACGGAATCCCCCGGAACTCGCGCCGCGCCGGCGTGTCCGGCAGCTCGGGCGGCAGGTCTGCGTCGTGTTAGTGAGGCTCTGGAATCGGGAATCCAAATCTGGAAATCCGGAAATCTCCACTGCAGATTCGGACTCCACTTTCGGCCCTCCGCACTCACTCTGCTTCAGTCGCTCGGCCAGAGCCGTCAGGTCCCGGCTGTGTCCTCCTCCTGTTGCTGCTGCTGCTGCCCCTCCTCCTGCTCCTCCCTCCCCTCCCTCCCCGTCGCCCTCGCCCAGAAACTCATTGTACCCCAGAAACTGCACGTACTTGTCCCACGTGTAAAACTCCCGAAACGACCGGAAATCGTCAATGAGTTCCTGTGCCGCCTCCATCCACTGCGCCGCCGCCGTCCCGTCGCCCTCGTCCGCCCGCGCCTTGACCTGCCGACACAGCTGATACCGCCCCCGCAGCCGCGCCGTCGTCTCCGCCTCAAACTCGGCCTGCGCCGCCGGACTCGCAAAGAAACGCCGCGCATGGCCACGCACCACCCGCCGCGTCGCCCGGCCCTCGCCCCCCGACCCGTCGCCGCCCTCGCCCGCCCGCCGTCGCTGCCGTCGGTATTTGCGCCGCCGTCGTACCACCTTGCCGTCCCCGTCCAGAAACACCCGGTACGCCGCCGTCTCCAGACTGGCCGCGTGGCCGCGGCGACGTCCTTTTGGCGCCGGAGCCCCCCCCCCTCCTGGGCCACCGCCCCCTTCGCGTCCCGCTCCCTGCTCACCCCCCGCCCGCCCCGCCTCCAGCGACAGCGCCTCCCGCACCAGCAGAAACGCCTGCTCCTTCTCCTGCACCGTCTCGTACATCTTGGCCAGCTCGAACCGTGCCTCCACATTCTCGTCGTCTGCCTCGATCGCCGCCAGAAAACACTCCTCCGCCGCCGCCTGGTCGTGCAGTGCCAGGTTGCACTTGCCCTGCACCACCAGTGCCTCTGCGTCCTCTTCGCCGCCGTCCGTCCCGCCCACGCCCACCATCACGTCTCCGTACTGGTTGTATCCCACCCCGTCGCCCCCGCCGCCCCGGTTGAGCATCCGGTACAGCTCCAGGTACTGCAGCGCCAGCTCCGACCGTCGCGCCGCCTGCAGCGCCACTCCCACCTCCTTCAACAGGTGCGGTGCTCCCCGCATCGCCTCCGTCGTGCCCGCCTCCTGCGGCTCGATCCACGACAGGTGCTCCAGCGCCTCTTCCTCGTGGCCCAGCCGCAGCCGGTATACCGCCAGCTTCGTCCGCAGGTCCACTGGCAGCCCCAGCCCGTACGTCCCGGGTCCGTACCGCCCCCGCTGGAACCCGGGCACTTGCACGCGTCGTGGCTCGTCCAGCCGGTCCCACTCGCAGTCGTCCTCGCTGCTGCCCGGCCGGCTCTCCCACAGCGCCGCCTCCTCCTCCCCCCCTCGGCCCAACATCCACCGCGCCACCCCCTTGAGCACCGTGATCGCCTCTGCCAGCGCCCCTGTCGCCGCAAACAGCTCCACGTAGATCGTCACGTCCATCCACGAGAACTCCTCGCCGTCGTCGAAACGGAGGTCCGGTTCCACGCCTCCTCCTCCTCCTCCTCCCCGTCGCTGCAGGTGCTCAATCGCCCGCCGGTACGCCGAAATCGCCGCTCGGATCGTGTCCTCTCCCCGGACCGAGTCGTACGACGCCTCCGCCAGGTTCCGGATCACCTGCAGCGCGTACGGCCGTCGCTTCAGCACCCGCACGTACTCGGTTGCCGCGTTCGTCGCCTGCCCAAACTCGAGACACACGTTCGCCTTGCCCAGCCGCGCCGCAATGTTGTCCTTGTCCGCCCGGATCGCCCCCGAATAGCACAGCCGCGCAATCTGCAGGCTTTGCAGACGCCGGTTCTTGCGTGCCTCTGCTGCCTCTGCCGCCTCCTCCGTCTCGTCCCCATCCCCCTCGTCCGCCTCCGCCTCGGCCAGCGCGTAGTCGGCCGTGCTCAGCCACCCTGCCACTCGCTTCGGCGCCAGATGCGCCGCAAACACCATCGCCATCACCGCCTCCTCCCGTCGCCCCAGATCCTCGTTGATCGATGCCAACAGCGTCCACGCCGCGTGTGTCTCTGCGTTCACCCGGATGATTTCGTGCAGCGCCTCCAGAGCCTCCTCGTATCGATGGTCCATGAACAGCTGGTGGGCCTGCTGCAGCCGCAGCTTCACTTCTCCCGTTGGCTCTGCCGCCTTTCGTGGCCCTCGCCGCCGCCGTGCTGTGCCTCCTACCCGCTCGTCCTCTGCTGGCCGGTAGTCTGGCCCCAGGTGCTCCGACAGAAACGCCTGTCGACTCGCGTCCAGTCGCGCAATGTCCGCCTGCAGCTCCAGGTAATCCGAGTCCGCATCCGACACGTCGTCTCCCGCCTCCTCGCCCTCTTCGCCCGCCGCCCCCGACGCCTCCACCACCATCTCGTCGTCGTACATGCTTTCGTCCACTTCCATGTTCGCGTCTTCGGTCGCGTGTCCGTCCGCCATCATTCTGTCGCCTTGGTCGTTTCGCCCGTCGTCGAGTCCCTCATCTGCCTCGTTCGGTTTCGTGTACGCTGTCCACCTGAATGCGGCCCCGCGTCGAGTCGTGCTCTGCGCCGTGTCGCACAGTCTCGTCGTGCTCAACTGCTCGAAATGGCGTTCTGTTGAAATAAAAAAGCGGGGGCACTATAGCTGTGGCAATTCGCTAGCTCTAGCCAAGCCAGCCTTACGATTTACTGGTACAGTAGCTGCGGAGCTTCTTCACACAATCGGATTCCGTACGAGAATATTAATACGGAGTAAACGTCACATAATTCAATACACTCGGACTATTGGCACAACGAACCCAGCATGCTCAGACGCCGTCTTCCACTTTCGCCCTCGCCCCCTCCTACTCCGAGTCACAGTCTTCCGTCCCTTTCCTTCTCTCCTCCCCCTCTCCCTTCTCCCAACACGGATTCATCCCCCTTTTCCACAACTGAATAGCTCGCAAGAATGTTGGCTGAAGAAAGAACTGGCTTTAGTCGCGTGGTAACCACGAGCTACGCAAGTTTGCCATCCGCTTTCGCCTCTGCAGTCACCCAGTTAGCCCTCGTGCCAATCACAATCAAAGCGGATTGCCTTCACGTACCTTTTACCTGCTCAAACACCTTGAGCATCTTCCGCCGAGCACCAAGCGCGTTGACGCCCCGCTCCTCCAGCTGCGCATCGTCCAACTCAATCAGATCCGTCCAGTTCATGTCCTTCAGGTTGTCCGTGTACTTGTGCAGCCGCAGGCTACGAAGCCAGCTCGGAATGTCCTGCAGCAGCGACGGGTCCGTCGGGTCCTCGGGCGGCTTGGAGCTACCACGCCGTCCGCGCGGCGACCGTCCGCGCACCAGGTCCGAGTGGTCTGAGAGGTAGCCCTCATGAGGCCCCCCCATACCGAACTGCGACAGTCCCAGGGCCAGGCCGCTGTTGAGCATCGGCCCGCCTTCATACGCGCTCAGGAAGCCATTGTTCTGCGGCGACGTGAACGGGACGCTCCCGAAGCCGCCCTGCATCGCAAGCCCCGGCGAGTTGGGCCGCGACCGGTGCGCCCCAAAGCCAAGCGGAGACTGGCCCGACATCCCAATCAGGTTGTCGCTCCGCACAACCTGCCCGTGCTCGTTGACCATAACAACCGCGCCGCCCGGCAGGCTGATGGTCGGCGTCCCGGGCGACAGCTGGCTCGCCTGAGCACCCGGCGCGTCGTTGGACCGCGCGCGCCGGTACTTGCGGACGTCGTCCAGCGCAAACCGGTTGTTCACCGTCGACAGTGCCGCCAGCTTCATCGCCGTCGCGTTGGCAACCATGTCGGCCTGCATCCCGCTCTGCTGCGGCGTGTTGAAGTTGGCCACCATCGGCGTGTTCATCATCGATGCCCAGTTCCCGCTCGCCGTGTACGGCGACAGCAGTGGCAGGTCGGTCTGCTTGTCCGTCGTAATCGTCGTGCTCTGAATCTGCGAGCCCGCCGACACGCCGGGCCGAGGAGACCGCAGACCGCCAGCCGACGGCGGCGGCTGCACAAACTGGCCCATCGGAGGCTGGCCCGGCGATGGCGGCGGAATGCTCGAAGGCGCCCCCCACGGCGACACCGCGCCCTGGCCGTTGGAGGCGCTGCCTGCCGGGACACTGCCGGTGCTGGCATCGCCAGATGTCGTAATGGACGGCGCCACCAGAGAGGCCCGCTGGTCGATGGTGCTGTTCCGGTTCGACACCGGCGGGTTGCCCGTCTGCTGCGTGAACATTGCCTTCTCGGTGGCAATGGCCGCCGCCGCGTCAGGGAACATGGCATTGATCGTCGACAGGTCAAGGCCGGACTGGCGCTTGGTCGACAGAACCGAGTTGCGGGCCATGGAGTTCCGCGGCGAGTCCACGCTGAGCTTGTTCATGGCGTCGCTTAGCCGGTTCGACATGGGATCTGGTTCTCCACCCATGTCAGTCCTACATCGCTTCCAGGGCCAAACATCCAAGACACCTACCTTTGTCGAAGTTAGACGGCGACAGGACTCCCGCCATGGGGTGGTTCTTGCCCATCTGCCGCAGCACCTGGATGAAGAAGCGAATCTGCACCTGGGTCGTCTGCTGGAGCAGAGCGTACAGCGCAGCGGTACGCTCAGCTTCGCTAAGGACCCGGAACCACTGCTCAATAGCACTGAGCTCATCCTTGAAATCCTGGTCCAGGGTGGCTGCCGCCATCTCCTCCAGTGTCGTCTCGTACTGGTCGATGTCGGCAATCCATTCCTGGGCGAGCTTCTCCTGCGGGTCGAACTCGCCGCCTTGCCCCTGGCCGGGCTGCGTCTGTCCATAAAAGTCCGACGATGGCCGGATCCGGCTGGTCACGCCGGATCCCGTCAGGGCCGCAACGTCGGCCGAGGCCCGGAGGTGCGTGTTGCTCCCCACGGCTCGCGACGACGGCGGCCGGAGCGTCGAGTGGCCGGCCTCGGGCGTGCTCATCCGGTTGCCCGCCAGATTCGACATGTTGTTCATGGTCAAAGTCGGTGAGCGGCTTCGGCGAGACACGGGGGGATGGAGAGTAAAGAGAGACTAGGGTAACAAAACGTAACCCGGAAGTAAGCCGCAATAATGAGAAGAAAGCAACACAGTATGCAACTCGGAAATGGTGCCAAGAAGAGGATCAGTGGCCCGTTGAGGACAGCTGATGGATGAAACACGGTCTGAAGGCTGATCGCACAGGCAGGAGACGGTAGGGCGATGGATGGCCGGCGCGAAGTAATGCGTGTTTCGAGATTTTCCAGGGCCCGGACCAGTGCGTGCCAGACTTCCGAATGCGTGGGTGGCCGTGCCGTGTCGAGACAAAGAAGCGAAGGTAATGCAGCTCGATACGGTCGAGCGAATTATCAATAAAGGGTTCGATAGTCAATCCAGCCGACGTTGTGTCTAACGAGGAAGAAGGTCTTTGGTGAGGGGGACGTGATTAATTATGTCTGAAGACTTGTTTTACTTTGCTCCGGGCCGTCGAGGTCTCGTTTCCGAAAGCGATCTTGCAGCTCAGCTGCCCTGCGCACGAGAAGATGGTTTGGAGGTGAAGATTCTAAAATAAAAAAAAGAGGCCAGAGTTAGCCAGCACAACTCCTCGTCCGGTGGGCACCTGGTGGGCGGTCCAAGCCAACCATAGTCCAAGCACGCCTGGGCCACCAGGGTGAAGGAGAAGCGGAGACACGACAGAAAGGAGTAAGGAAAAGGGCTCGCGGGGCCTAGGGGGGAGTCTTCCGTAATACAGGCAGCCAGCACGGACTCGTATGTCGAGCGAAATAATACGCACACCGACAAGGAGGACACACTCACAGAACAATGCATGAGCAATGCCGGGCTGATTAGGATGCCCGCGCGACGGGGATGCACAAAGCGGCTGGAAAAGAAGACGTCGAAATTGGAGCAAGATTCCCAGACTTCCCAGAGTTGGCTTTGGAAAGGGCCCCAAGTACGAGAATAGTGGGGGTTCTGGTGGGGAAACCGGTTTCCAGCAGAACTCGGAGGCAAGAGCAGAGGACACGGAAGAAAACCGAGATGCAGAAAGCAGCTGGACGGGCACGGAAAGGCGGCTGTCGGAGAAAAAAAAAAGCGACTTGAAACGGTGCACTCCTCGACGCTTGCAGACCGCCTAATAGCGCACAACGTCTTACGATTAGGGTGCTGCCACGAGATAGAGCAACGCGAGCCTGTTGCCCTAGCATGACCTTTTGAGCCTCCACAAACGTTGAAATAACATCATGTTTCATGTTTCATTCACAGAAACAACGCGCGGGCATGGCCGAGACCAGGTGGCAAAACCTCGTGTTTGGATATCTCGTCGTCGGAATGTAAAGAAGCAAATAAGATTACGTACAATGGGGCCCTGTTTTGAGCGGTTTCGCGGTCCAAGTCTTGGGACGGCAGCTTTGGCGCTGTCTCAGTGGCAAATTGCAATGTTGCTTTGCGTTTCATCAATCCGATTCTAGAGGTCTTCTACGTCATCGAGTCGAGGAGGTAAGGAAAAAAATGTCCCCCGTCATTCATGCACCTGTGCCGTTTGGAATTCGGCAAAGGTGTTTGGTAATAGTCGGGGAGAGTAAACTCTCAATCTTGGCACGAAGAAAAATCCTTCAGCGTTGAGCAAGGGAAGTGAAGCTCGCTGCTGTACACACTAATGCCGTAGTTTCTCCTCAGATGGTATGCATCTCCTTGACAGACACAGGGTAGTTCTGTCAAGGATCGATGCGTCGGTGAGGTTTGGAGGGACGGGTAGGGGCAATGGAATGGGATGGTATGGAATAGTATGGTGAACAAGTCACGGAAAGGAGACACATAAGAAGAGGTGCAGTTGCTCTCGGCAAAAGTCAGCTCTCCTCGTCGATCGATGCATATCGTCCATCGTTTGCCGGTCGCTCATGTCACCGTGTTGGTCGGGCTAGACCTGTCGTGAATGGGGCAGCGATCGGTAGGTATTGATCTTGGATTTTCCCTCTGGATATTCATTGGTACCGTTCCTGCGCAAAAGAACTCCCCATAAAAGCAACGTGCTTTAAATTTTCCCTATTTTTTATGTTATTCTCGCCGTGGGCCGTGTGTCCATCTCGTTTATGCCGACTCCCGCTTGCCCTCCTTGAACTCCTTCTGTATGGGATGTCAGCAATGTTGTCTCAAGCGTGGCTCGTTTTCGATGCAGAGCCACAGTCGAAGATGTCTGGGAGGAGTTTTTCGTACCAGAGCGCGGGCAGTGCCGTGCAGAGCGTGTCTGTGGTTTCTCCGGAACTTGGGGTCGGTGCCGTTCAGCGAGGGGTAACGCGACGTCTTCGGCTTCTTAATGCTGTAGGGGAAAACGCTTGTCAGATCTTGTTCACTCCATGTGTGCACATTTGGCCTTTTTGGCCTTTTTGTCGACGTACCCGTTCCGGTGCGCCTTGCGCGACTGGTTGTGCTGCGACGAGTTCTTGGACTCTGGAGAAAGCTGTCAATAAACGGTCGCAAGAGCATTGCTCGTGTCCTGGGTGCACATACTGGCCATGGCGACTGTGTTTTCGTCGATCCGTGATCAAAAGATGGGAAAAGCGTAATGTCTGAGGGAAAGGAAAGACTAGGGCAGAAATGGCGAGAAATTTGATTTGTGCGGAAACAGGGCAGGGCCAGATTGGATTGTGGCTGGTGTGGCGCAGACCGTCAGAGAGTCACGTGTTTTGCAGTACAATGTACGCCCTACGCCCTAGCTCCGGGTGTCGAGTTTCGCCGCAGTTTGCAAGAGAGAAAAATAAATTCATTAAAGGGACATGATCAAAGGAGCAGCGCAAGAATCTACAAAAGTGCGCCTCGATCTGCGCCGGCCTGCCCAGGTATTTCTACACATGCAATGTACATGAGTCTATTTAACGGTGATGGGGGCAATCGTACGGAGGGCGCCAGCTCTGGCCAGCTGCTCGGACCGAAGTTTGCGAAGATAGCGGAAGAACAGAATGAAGAGCAGCTCGACCCTGCGACTGGTTAGCGACAAGAGATCCTAGCAAACAGAAAAAAAAAGGGAAAAAAAACACGGAAACAGCGAGAAGCAGAGTCGTACCTTTCCTTAGCCATCATCAGGAAGCCCTGGACCAAGAGACCCTTGAGCAATTGCGGGCCGATGCCCTTGAAGAGGCCGAGCGGGCCCTCGTTGGCGACGATGAACTGCATGACCTCGATGAAGCTCTTGAACGGCTTGCCCTTGCGGGCCGGCGGCGGCTTGGACTGCAGGCCGACCTTTGCGACAATCAGGGGCTGGGTGGTGATGGTGGCGAGAGCCTTGGACATGGCGCCGAGGGCTGTCGGTCAGCGGAAGCACGGGTTAGGGCACACCGAGGGAGGGGGAGGGAGAGTGGTGGCGGCATACCGAAAGCCTCCCAGGGCCGAAGGTTGGCACGGCCGGGAAAGAGGGTCTGCTTGAGCCTCTCATAGGCGCCGTAGGTGATGGCCGGGTTGACGACGAGGACGAGGCTGGCCTTGAGGCCGCGCCAGAGGCCGCTGACGCCGTCCTCGCTGTCGACGACCTCCTTGGCGGTGGCCATGAGGCCCTTGCAGTCGGCCTTGGACTGGGTCTGCTGGCGGGTGGTGACGACGGCGACGGGAATGGTAAAGATCTGGGCGATGGCGCCGGCAATGGCACCGAGCGAGAGCTCAACGGCGGTGGAGGGCGGCGTGGTAGACTTTGTGGAGCGCTCGTGCAGGGCGCGGACGATGGAGTACCAGTAAAAGTAGGCAAAGTTGGTGGAGGCGACGCCGATGAGGGCGCCGTTGATGCCGGCGTAGAGGCCGACGACGCCGTCCTGCTGGACGATCTTGGAGATGGCGTCCCAGGTCGAGGCGTAGTGTGTGTGATCGGGGTCGGCGGCGGCTTCGGCGTCGGCGGCGGCGGCGGCGCCGTTGGCACCAACGGTCGGCTTCACCTGGACCTGCAGGCGGGTCTTGACACTGCGCAGCTTGTTAGCGCCAACTCGGCGGACACGGACAGTAGAGAACGGACATGTCAAGGGGATAGACCAGGGCGTTGGCGAGCGCAGCGCCGGCGGCGCCGGCGGTTGCTTTGCCCCAGGGCCCGATGGCCGCCGGTTTGGACTGGACAGGCATGTGATTGGGGCGTCGAGGGGAGTGCGCATAAAGGCCGGTGGTGAAGCAGCTTGCAGGGAAATGCAGGGAAATGCAGCTTTGCAACGGAATGGGCGAGATTGGTGAGATTGGCTGCGCAGAAAGCCTCGCCGAGTAAAAATAAAGAGCGTGGAGACCCCAGGAAAGGAAAAGGTCGAGGTAGGCTGATTCGGATGAAAGAGCCGAGGACTACTATGGCAAGCCGGCGACTAGGAGATCTGGGGTATGGGCAGGCCGCGGCGCACCAGTGCCGCGAAACCTCGGTCATATCTCGCATGTGGTTGGGGTAGCGCATGCTACTGCTGACTTCTCCGCAGGCTATGGCGCCATGGCCCAGGCGCTGCTAAGTCAGCAGGTTTCAGCGGGGGGCCTGTGGCGGCCGGTTGGAAACCGCCGAATTTGCGGGCAAGTAAGATCTTACGCGTATTATCAACCGCTCCGGCGTAGCACCGCCTCTTTGGAAGGTGCAGTCGTCATCGGTGTAACACGCATCCGGATTAGGAAGGCCACGAAGCTAAAGCTGCCATCTGGCGATCTTGTGTTTATGCTTGTTTTCTGCGTCTTGCCAGCATTGCCAGCATTGCGAGCATTCCGCCAGGCCAGCTCATTTCCACAGCCCCACAGGCATGCCTCTTTCTCTCGCGCGGGACGGGTTTCATGAGCGGCGCCGGGGCTCGCACGCGGGTTGACGTCGCCAGCGATGGAAGCAAAAGCGCGAGTATGTCGAGAGCCTCTCTTTTCTGTCTTGTGTACGGAGCCTGGCGCGTGTAGAGTGCCGTTTGCTGACCGAGCGGCAGGAACAAGAAGCCCTGGCGCGGCGGTCGTCCGGCCAGGCGGCATTGGACCATGTGATTGCGGCGGTTGAGCTGTACATGAAGGCGGTACCGGCGGCCGAAAATGCGGCGGAGATGAGCCGGTTGCGACGCAAGTGCAAAGAGCTCATGGTGTACGGCGAGCGGCTCAAGGCGGCCACGACGGCCGTGGCACCCGCGGAGGCGGCCATGGCGTCGCTGTCGCTCGGGAGCCGCACATTGCACGCATCGCCCGCATCGCCCGCATCGCCCGCATCGCATCCGACACGTGCGCTGTCGAAGCGAGAGCAGATCATTCTGCTGCGGTCGTCGCGACTGCACGGGTGGGTATACCCGCCGTGGGAGGCCGATCCAGGAGAGGAGCTGTTCCGTCCGGCGGCGTCGAGGGAGGCGTTGTACGAGTAGGTTTCGTTCTTGGGAATCCTGCCGCGCGCTTTCTTGCTTCTTTCCGCTGACGGCCAGGGACCCGGTCGAGCTCTCCATGTCGCCGCAGCAGCGACTTGTGTTTGCGGGCTGGAAGCGGCCGGGCGAGCTATGGGCGGACGCCGACGGGGTCATGACGGCGGAGCGGGCGCCCGACCTGGTGCAGGACCTGACGACGGACTGCTCGGTGGTGGCGAGTCTGTGCGCGCTCGTGCAGCACGCGGCGGGCGGCGGCGGGCGGCGGTCGCTGCTGGCGAGCATCATGTGGCCGTACGACCACGCGCACGACCGGCCGGCGGTGTCGGCCAACGGCAAGTACGTGTTCCGCATGTTCTTCAACGGGGCGGCGCGGCGGGTGGTCATTGACGACCGGCTGCCGGCATCGCGGGCGCGGACGCTGTTCGTGGTGGACCGACAGAACAGGGGGCTGCTGTGGCCGGCGCTGCTGGAAAAGGCGTACCTCAGCGTGCACGGCGGCTACGACTTTGCCGGCAGCAACTCGGGGACGGACCTGTGGATGCTGACGGGGTGGATCCCGGAGCAGGTGTTTATCCAGAGCGAGGAGGCGCAGCTGGACGTGCTGTGGACGCGGGTGGCGGCGGCGTACGGGCGCGGCGACGTGCTGCTGACGCTGGGCACGGGGCGGCTGTCGGCCGAGGAAGAGGGCCAGCTGGGGCTCGCGGGCGAGCACGACTACGCGGTGCTGGACATGCAGGTCGACGGCGCGGGCAAGCGGCGGATGCTGGTCAAGAACCCGTGGTGCGACAGTCTGGTGTGGCGCGGCGAGGCCACGGATCCCGACGACGGGCCGCCGGCCCTGACCGGCACGTTTTGGATCGCGCTCGACGACGTGGTGCAGTACTACGAGACGCTCTATCTCAGCTGGAACCCGAGCCTGTTTGCCCACAGCGAGCACCACCACTTTGGCTGGACGCTGCCGTCGCGGGCGGCCATGCACGCGCTGGCCGACAACCCGCAGTACGCGCTCGAGGCCGCGGCCGACGGCATCGTGTGGCTGCTGCTGAGCCGCCATATCGAGGACGGCGACGGGGCGAGGACGAAGAGGCGTGATTCTGCCGCGGACACGAACGACAACGACAACGAAGGCCCGAAACACACGCACCCCGGCTTCATCGCCCTCTCCGCCTACGACGTCGCCGGCGCCCGCGTCCAGCTGCCGGACCGACCCCGGCCCGTCGGCCGAGTGCCTCTGGTCGACGCGCCCCAGACGCTCCTCCGGCTCGACGCCCGCGCCGCCACGCGCTACACCGCCGTCGTCACGCAGGCACGGCTGCCGCGGCCGTCCTACGCCTTTACGCTCTCGGTCTTTTCCACCGTCCCGCTGCGCGGCCACGCCGCGCCGGCCACGGACCCGCTTAGTCATCATGTCGAGACCGCCGGCGCCTGGACGCGCGACACGGCCGGCGGCCGCGCCGTCTCGCCGGCGTTTGTGCGCAACCCGCAGTTTGCCCTCACGCTGGCGGCCGCGTCGCCGCTGTCGCTGCTGCTCTGCACCGACGCCGACGACGTGCCCGTGCGCGTCGACCTCGTCTGGGCCCGCGGCCGTCGCGTCGCCGCCCTGGCCGCCCGCGACCTCGTCGCCTCCTCGGGCGAGTACCGCCAGGGCAGCGCGCTGGCCGTCGTGGCGCCGCCCGACCACGCCTCCACCCCCATGGCCGCCACCACCACGTCCGCCTTTGGGCCCGGCCACGTCGCCCCGGGCACCTACACCGTCGTGCTCTCCACCTTTAGCCCCGGCCAGCGCGCCGACTTTTTCCTGCGCGTCGCCGCCACCGTGCCCGTCCAGCTCGAGCCCATTCCCGCCGAGGACGCCGGCCGCCTGCGCACCGAGCTCGATCCGCTCCCGCTCGACCCTCTCCACGACCAAGACGCCCAAAACACCCAAAACACCCAAAACACCCAAAACACCCACCACCGCTGGTCCGCCGTCCTCGCCGCGCCTCTTCCCCCCAGCACCCGTCTCCGCCTGCTCGTCTACGCCGTCGAGCCTGGCCCCCGCGCCGCCTCCTGGTCCGCCACCGCCGCTGCCGCTGCCGCCGCCGCCAGCACCGCCGCCGTCCGCGTCTCGCTCGAGCGCGCAACGCCCAGCCACAGCCGCACCAACACCCACTCCACCAGCACCGCCTCCTCACACAGGGACGTCCTCGCCGACTCGGGCCCCGGGCCCCTCCAGGCCCTGCCTGTCGCCGGCTTGCGCACCCCCGACGTGGCCGTCGGCCGCGCTTCCCAGACCGGCCCCTCGGAGCTGCGCGTCGTCGTCGAGGCCCGCTGCACCGGCCGCCGGTCTCTGCCCAACGTCGCTCTCCGCGTCGACGTCCTCAGCTCCGATCGTATACAGGTCCAACCCTGGGTCGCCGGGTAGTTGTCGACTACCCGTACGAATACATCTGACTGTTTATCCATCACATGTTCCGGGAGAATTCCAAAAAAAGTCATGTTCTCGTTCCTCATGTCTATCCACATGTGAATAGATGATGTTAAGACAAAAAAGACAAAAAGACAAAAAGACAAAAAAGGCCTCTTAAAACGCCATCAAAACACCGTCTGCCGCCCGTTTCGAAACCGTCAGAAACGTATTGATCTGCCCACCGTTTCCACCCCCCTCCCCCCTCTCTTCCTTTTGTCGGCCCCAGCCGTTCCTTGCGGCCTGCCTGCCCCCTGCCATCCCGCCCCCGCTCCTCCGGAGCCCCGTGAAAATGCAATGAGGACTGAGCACACACCTGCGAGCCTCCTATGTACATTGGAAAAAACAGTGAAAAGTAAATGAAAATTAACCTGAAAAAAGAGCCAGCCATGTATGCACAAAGGAGAAGCAAATGGGTATAAGAACTCTATCGACAAATGAAAGTGAGAGAAGAGAAAGTGTCGACGCGGTCCGACGCAGGGGATGTCGGGTCTCAGGCGCCACGCCGCCGTCGTCGCTGGAGGGCGCCGTTTGGCCGCTGGGCCAGGACGTTTCGCAGCTGTTCGTCGTCTTTTTGCTTGTCCCGGTGGTGTGCGCGCACGTGTCTGTGCCTGTTAGTCTGGGCTCCAATCTTTGGAAAGAAAGAGGAAGAATCCAAAAAGAAAGCGCACCGTTGCAGGTTGTCCGGACGCGGATACCGATGCTCTCGGTCCGGACAAAACGGGCACACGTAGCCCGGCGACTCGTGCACCAGCCCGTGCCGGATCATTTCGTTCTTGCGCTTGAACCCGTGGCCCGGCATGCTGCGCGGACACCCCTGCACCTTGCAGTAGTGTGGCCGCTCCGACGAGTGCACGTTGGCGTGCGAGTTCAACAGATATTGCGTGTGAAATGGCGCCGCCGAGCACCCCGGCTCTCGGCACTTGTAGCCCCCCGCCGTTCCGGGCGTCATGTCCGCCTCGTTTGGCGCGTAGCCGTCGCCCTCGGACGGGTCTTGGCTGGCGTGCCTCGCCATGGCCGCGAGCGTCGCAGCCGACGGGAGCGACGGGATCCGCGCGGGGCTTGGCAACGTGGTCGCCACAGCCGTCAATGCCGCATGTGCACGGATGTTCGGTTGGCCCCTATAATCGGATCCAGGTGTCCTGCCGCTGTATGGCCCGCTATAGTACGAGCTCGTGCTGCCGGGAGATACCGCTACATCGTTCTTGTGGCGGTACATGTCGTTGGACGAGACGGACGCCGAAGCCGTCATGGACGGCAGCCGCGGCATTCCAGGTGACAAGTGTGGCTGTTTATAAGCGCGCACGTAGCCGTCAGCCGTCGTCACCCCGAGGTGCGGCTCGCCCACGGCCGCGTCTTGTCCCGATTGGGAGATGATGTGGTGGATCGACGGCAGGTTCTGGACGCCGTTGGTCGGGCTGAGAGCCATACTGCCGCCCGCATCGGCATACTGCGCGCCCATCTGGATGGGAGGCAGCGAGTTGGGAGATAACGGATGCATCTGCTCGTTCGGCGAGCTGGTCGATGACGGTGTCGGCAACGACGCCGTGGCCGTGTTTTGGCTGCTCATCCGGCGCTCCTCCCGGCCAATTGACAGGCTGGCTATGGAGGCTGGCGTCGGCAGATGTGTGGAGGTGGTTCCCTCGGTCGACTGCGAATACTCTGTCGACGCGTAGTGATGCCGGCTGCCGACTGTGTAGTCGTCCAGGAGCGGCGACCGCCCTTCAGGACCGGGCAGCTTCCAGCCATCCCGGCCCAGGGCGTCCTGCGCCACCGATTTGAGCTTCTGCGGACTCTTCTCGCTGCTCGCCAGCGCTGGCTCAAGGCAGTCCCGGTCGACGGCCCTATTGACATTATTCTGGTCCGCGTCTGGCCGGCTTCCTGGAACCATGGGCAGGCGGAGAGCTGCCGAAGCCACTGACACAGAGGGTAGGCCTCCGGAACTGTAGTCATGGCCCAGAGACCGATCCGAGCCTTTATTGAAAGTAGACCTCGGGTCGATCCCATGGGCGGTGGCCGGCAGCAGCCCCATCGCGGGCAGTGGCTCCGGCTCGGCTGTCGACATGGCGAGTGTCGGTGCCGGCGCCTGGGGGGCGTTGACGCCTGCGAGCTCCTGCAATGACACCTTACCCTGCTCCTCGTGTGTCACCGACTCGGCGGGGGACATCGGCTTGCCGTTGCCGACCTCTCGCTCAACGACCTCGTCGTCGTCGTCTTCGTCCCACCCTTCAGAGTCCGACAAGGGCTGGTTGGCCGGGGTGCCATAGATGTCCGGGTCCTTGCCGTTGCTCATGTATCGAATCAAGACGGCGTCGCCCCGCGACGGTTTTATCTTGCGCCGGCCATTAGAAGTGCTCTGACCGCCATGTTCTTGTAGGGAGGCACTAACTTGAGTCGGTTCCGGCGTGGGGCTTCTTGTGACGGTGAGCTCGAGTTTCCGGGCCGTCAGCATCGGGCTGCGCCCCCCGACCTCATCGGTATCGTAATAGGGGGCGAAGTGTGCGAGGTCCGGGTCGAATGTGTTCAGTGTGCCCATTTCTTCGAGCCCCGGGGCGAAGGCAATGGGTCTATCAAGGTATCGGGTCGGATCCGAGGAGGGGGGTATGGACAAGGGGAGGTCGTTTTGAGGGCTCTAAATCCCATAGAGGGAGAATGGGAGAGGTAGGACGAGACAAGGACGTGGCGACGGCAGCGGCATCGGGATGCCTCCTGGAGCTCCTGGGGCTGTGCGAGTGCCTGCTGGCCTTTCCGTCCGCCTATATGGTCGGACGAGAGAGAGCCGAAACAGGCGAGATGTTCCCTCACGTATGCAGCTATCCAGGGCCGCGGCTGGCCGAGACGGATGCGATGATGCAAGCACGCGTCGTGCGGCTCTCTGGTGCTCCTGTGCTCCTGTGCTCTCGTGTTCTTGGGCTGTTCGGTGCTCGGTGGCTCTAGTGGTCTTGGCCGTCGCTGGTGCGTCGGCAGAGGAGCGAAAGAAAGGCGGCAGATCGCCTGGCGTTTCACGTTGCACAGGACGTTGGGTGGGACAGAAGAAACGTTCCGCGTGTGTGTACCTGGGTTGATGTGCGTGGCTACAAGAAGCGTGGTAAAGCTGCCGTCGGGAGAAGTTGGTGGTCTGTGTGGTTTGAGGGGGGGGATCGAGGCTGGCCGAAATAGCGGACGATCAGCGCCGCGCCAGCGTAAATGGAAAAATAGAGCCGACGGGGGTAGGTATCCGCGAGGTACAGGGACTGTCTACGAGCAGTATGGAGAAAGGCAGAGGACCCTTGTGCGTAGTGCTGCATGTTAGTGTGGTTGCGCAGGGTGGATCCAGTCCTGCTTGTGCTCGTAGCAGAGCCCCCGGACGGAAAGCGTAAGTACTTACTCACATGCAACTACGAGTACTCGGACTCGGTCGTGAGGTTGCGCTGGTTGGGCCTTCTGCGGGTCGACTGGTCGCAGTGGAGCGCAGCGTCTGTGGGATGCTGGGGCGGGTCATACGGCGGACGAGTGCTCCGTACAGTTTGTGGAAGGGGCGACGGTACTCGTATGGGCAAAAAGCGGGCAAGACTAGCGGGTTCACCTGGCAGGACGGGAAGGCGCGGGTGGGCAAAGTGCGGCTCATTAAGGAGGGGAAAAAAGAAGGTACGAAGCAGGGCCGCCTCAGTGACTTACGACCCATGACGAGGCAGCAAGATAAAAAAAGCAGGAAACACGAATCAGGCTGGCGGTAACAGCCGGGTGATGGCGCAAGACGGCAGGATGAGACATACGAGTACGAGTGTACGAGTACCTGTATGGCCGACGTGGATAATATGGGGACCTCGAATGCCCGCCCACACGACGGACTCGCACGTACTCGCACGTACTCACACGTACTCGCACTCGCATTTTTTACAGACTGGCGACCCCGTCGTAGTACTCGTATGTGCATACGAGTCTTGGTCGTGCTCGTACTCGTCACAGTACGAGAACGGGCCTCTTTGAGGCTATCTCTTGTATTACTCGTACTCGTAGTGTCGCACTGACGGATGGATGGACATGTCGTTGGGCGTGGGAGAACCGTCTGATACAGCCGGCATAGGGGTATCCACGAGTCACTCCCCGTATCGGGCGCCCTGGAACTGCCACACCGGTACGCGTCCGTGACTCGGCTCTACATGCGCCATGCGTGATGGCCAAGGAAGGCGCAGCGGACCAGTTGGAGGCAGCCGCAGACTTGCAACGGGGGGGGTTGGTTACTGTAAAGCGGGTCGCACCATAATAATGAAGTGGATCAAATGGTGAGCACATCGATGAGCCGCTTACTATGACTAGCCCGCCTCTGCAATGCGGGCATCAGAAGCGCACCAAACGAGCACTGCGCCCGTACACGTACGCAGGAGTGCGACGCATGAGGCACTAATCGTACAAGCACACTAACCGAGATGGCGGCCCTGGCCAGGTCGCGCGTTCAGCAGTGGCGAAACCCAGAGCGCTGCTGGAAACAGGAAAGCCCACGCGGGATGTTGTGAGGGAGAGGGTTCTGTATGGCCAGGACGGGGAAATCCGTAAAAACGCGGCGATGGCGAGCAAACAGGTGACGAGGGCTGAGCAGGAAAAGTGGAAATGGGGAAACAACACTGGTAAATTAACGGGAGGGGACGGAGGCACCGCGAGGTCAAGCCCTACTAGAAGCGGTTAGTGTCTCAGCTGGTGACATGGGAACGGAGGGGATAAGAGACCGAGAGGGAGGAAAAAGGGGATCAACGTACTCCGTATCGGACATGGGGGAAGCAAGAAAGAAGGATGTTCGAGAAAAGGAAGAAACGCCCCGAGAAATGCGGGCGAGCATATTCTTACATATCCATACGCGTTGGTGTTGGTCGCAAGTTTGCTCCCCTCACGGCTCAGGACCCACCTTTCCATGAGGCTCATTTGCCGCAACGCTGCTGTATTATTGCGGGGCGACGCCCAAAACGGGCGCCCACTGATGGCACCTTTCCAGCTGAGGCAAGCAAGAGCCCAATATTGTGCTGACGGTCCATTTTGTCCGCCTCGCACAGCAAGATATGTACTCTTTGAGATGCAAAAGTTACTCCGTACCTACGGGTAAGAGGCCACGAGTACTCGCAGGCTCCACGGATTGGCCTAGAAAACCCCCTCCCCCCCCTCCCCCCGGGTCTAGCCATGCCGATTGATAGCACATGAAACTGGCGCGGCCGCCACGGCGGCTGTCGACAGTGCTAGGCGGCACAAAAGGCCCCTTGTCCATGCATGAGTGCGCACAAAACCCGGCAGCCGTCCCGCCCGGCGGACCAACGCCATGTGTACATGAGTACTCGTACTTGCAAAAGTATCAGACTCGTAAGATACTCCATGCAAGCCAAATAGGGTCCCTCGTATGAGTTACTTGCTTTTTCCTGATGTTAGCCGGCCCGGCTGAGCCGCAGTCTGCACGGCCCGAGGATATGTAAAACCATGATAAACAGGAAATTACCCCAAGGCAGACTTACGTCTTTGAAACATGGAACTGGACCTTGGCTCGTAACCCCCCCAAATTATATATTACGGGGGGGTTACGACGCCCGGCGCCGAGAGGTGTGGGAAGAAGCAAAAAAAAGCCTCAGCCATCTAAATTTACAGCTCACGCACAGAGGAAAAAGCACAGATGCCACGTCGAATCCGAGAGAATTTACGGAGTAAAAAACGCGCCCCGCCGTCCGTCTCGTCGGTGTGCCAAGTGCAATACGTAAGCTGACCCGATTCGCGAGATGTTTCCCCCGTCTAAAGGCCGGGGAACGGCACTCGTGGCGACGGATTGCGAACTGGTTGCGACCCATTGCGTCCCATTGTGCCTCACAGCCCCCCCTCCCGTGCCCTGGCTGTCCTGCTGACTTCCGTCCCTCGGCGCTACTCGTCTTTGACCTTGCCTTCTCCGCTTTTTGCTCTCGCGATCTCGTTTCCTTTCCCCTCTTTCTACCGTCCTTCCCCCCCCCCCCTCGTGCGCAGCCCAGGAGACATCACTCCAGCATGCCAGCAGGCGGCGGGGCAAAGGAGATCGCTTTCTGTAGGTGGTGCGATCGGTGGTGCGGAATGGGGTCGAGCGCAGACGTTTGGCACGGTCATGGAGCTTTGCTTGCGACTAGTGCCCCCATGGCGCTTTCGCCCTTCGCCTGGAGCTTCGCTTTACGGGTGCGGCTCGGCCTTGTGCAGCTCGACCTCGTGCGGAGGGGTAAAAGACCATGACATAAGCGCACGTGGGCCCAGTAGTGCATCCATCGTGGAGAATCACGCGTTCAGCCACAGCCGAAGCGGATGACAATTGTAGTCTTACGAGTAAAAAACCTTGCTTGGCGACTTGACGTGAGAAGCAAGACCAGCAAGACCAGTCGGTAACACAATCCAGCTACCACACGACTCCGTGTTCTATCTCTCTCTCTCCCAATGGCTACCAAGACCATGAAGGCCGTCGTCTTTGACGGCCCGCACAAGGTGTCGGTGCAGGACCGGCCGATACCGCAGCGTAAGCCAGCCAGCCAGCGTTTCCCCCGTTCCTGCGTCTCCTTGTCTTGTGCATCTGACGTCCCGTCCCCGACGTCCCGCACACCGGCCCGACCTCGCTAACCCGTCGGCTCGGCCGCAGTCCAATCGGACCAGGACATTATCGTCAAGGTCGAGGCCACCGCGCTCTGCGGCTCGTAGGTATCCCCTTCCGGAGACCCGAGCCTTGTTGTGGACACTAACTCTTGGTGCCCAGCGAGCTGCACGTCTTCCGTGGCCTCGAGACGGCCAAGCCGGGCTTCATCATGGGCCACGAGTTCGTCGGCACGGTCGTCGAGGCCGGCGCCGCCGTCAAGACCGTCAAGGTCGGCGACAAGGTGGTCTCGCCTTTTACGACGTCGTGCATGGAGTGCTTCTACTGCCAGCACGGCTTCGCCTCGCGCTGCGAGCATTCCACCCTCTTTGGCTCGGCCCGCCTCGACGGCGGTCAGGCCGAGTTCGTCCGCATCCCCTGGGCCGACGGCACCGTGCTGTTGGCGCCCAAGGAGGTCGACGACAAGGCCCTTGTCCTCATGGCCGACATCTTCCCCACCGGCTTCTTCGGCGCCCGCAACGCCTTCCAGATGCTCGCCCCCAACGTCAAGCCCACCGATGCCGTCATCGTCGTGGTCGGCTGCGGGCCCGTCGGCCTCTGCGCCATCATCGCTGCGCTCGAGTACAAGCCCAAGCACATCTTTGCCGTCGACAGCATTGACAGCCGTCTTGAGCTCGCCCGCGGCCTCGGCGCCGAGCCGCTCAACTTTGCCACGGACCGTGACGGCATGCTGCGCCGCGTCCGAGAGGCCACCAATGGCCGCGGCGCCGACGCTGTCGTCGAGGTCGTCGGTCTTAGCGCGGCCCTGCGCACGGCCTATGACCTGATCCGCCCGTGGGGCGTCATCAGCTCCATTGGCGTTCACAACGCCGAGGTCCCCTGGACCGCCAACGAGGGATATGCGTGAGTTCTGACCCCACCTCCCATCCACCCTGCTCTGGGTGACATTCTCACCCTCTCCAGTAAGAATGTTCGCGTCCAGATGGGCCGCTGCCCGGTGCGCTCCATCTTCCCGGAAGCGCTCGAGGTCCTAGCCAGGAACGAGAAGAAGGTTGGGTAAGAAAGAAGCCATCCAACCCGTTTGTTTTCTGGCGCATTCTGACCCCCTGCACAGCTTCATGTTCGACAAGATCATGCCGCTCACGAGCGCCGTCGAGGGCTACGACCTGTTCAACAACCACAAGGTGCAGAAGGTGGTCTTTACCCCGTGAAGAAAAAAACGGAGGACCGTGTCGACAAAAAAAGGTTGCTGTTGTGCTAGTAGAAAAAATAGTCGAGCATAGCATCGGGCATAGAATGCCCGCCATCTCTCAGCTACCGTTCCTCAGTTCTGCCGCGGCTTTACGATGCCGTCTTGCATAACGTAGTAGACCACGGTCGAGTCGTCCTGCACAATGGCCAGCAACAGGCGTTTGCCCCGTTTCGTGCTGCGCCAGGCATTCCGACCCGCCGCATCCGCCGCCTCTGCCAAGACGGCGGCCGGTGGCAGCGCATCGATCGAGTCGAAAATGGCCGCAAACTGGCGAATCGTCGGCGTCTCGCTCAGATGCATCGGCAACACCCATTCGTACTCGGGCGGCTGAGCAATGCGGCCACCGGGGCCGAGAGCCCGCTCGGCGCGCAGCACCTCGATCTGTTCATCGGCGTGGATGTACACCCGCCGCGGCGGCAGGCCCGACAGCAGGATGCGTCTGTCCTCCGGCTGGAGCTTGCCAGTCCCGTCGTGGTCGTCGTGGATTTGCACCTCTGTCCAGTCCTGCTGGTTTTCCAGGTTGTTGCGCACGGCAAGGGCCAGGTGACGGAAATGGCTCCGTGCGTCATCCACTGTCATGACGACGAACACGGAATCAAAACGAAAAAGAAAAGGAAAAGGAAAAACTGGATAGCCAGGTGAACAGAAGCTTTTCGAACGGATGGTTCCGACCAGGTCCGCACGGCGTGATCGAGTTGGTCAGCGGCCCGAAATTTCGAAATTTCAGCACATCACGTGCCAGGCGCGACCCCGTTCGGGATTGGTGCTTGTTGGGCGGTCTAGGCCCTCGGGCTCAGTCATGATCCGTTGTCCGGCTGATGTTTTGGCGGGTTTCCAGACTGCCGTATCCCGTTGCCAGCGCTGCGGGATAGTGCTGGAATAAGAGTTTTTTATCGCCTTCCTCCACATCGGCAGTGACAAGACCCCGTCACCATTGCTCTCTGGCAAGGTCGACGTGCGATCCTGGATGCGAATCCCACAACGTTTTTGTTCCATTCGTGTTCCTTCATTTTGACGACGCAAAGCGCACGTCTGCGGCTTTTTCTGCCTCTTTTCTCCACGCCCCAGATCTGAGATTACACCCCTATCCCACTAATTTCAACCTTATTACTCGGAAGCTTCCAGTTTCATCGCGAAGTCGCACAGAGTGCCGGCTCAATTCTGCGCGCCACTTTCATCGTCGTTCGCTCTCGTGGTTTCGCCTTCTCGCCCAGCCGTCTCTGTCCACCGGGTTAGACGCTCGGAAAGTCGCCACCACGCCATGGCGACCCGCCCTGGCTCGTCGGGTCTTGACTCGTTCCCGCAGATGCCCATAGAGTTGACCACGGCCCCCGACCCCTCCTCGCCGGCCTCGTCCTCCCATCCGCCACTCCAGCCGGCTGCCAATGCGAACACGGTGCCAGGTCGACGCTTCTCCAACGCCTCCACGATCCCCCGACGGCTATCCAAGAGCTTTCAGGAAGCCGAGCTGCCCTCTGGCTTTCTAGGCGCCACCGCCGACATGACGTCGTCCATGTTTGTCGCGGGTCGCACGCGGTCCAGCAGCGGTCGCACACGGTCGAGCACCCGCACCGGCTACACGCGGTCATCCATCTCGAGCGTGATGCCCCAATCGTCGCGGCTGGCCGACCCCCGGTCCGAAGACACGACGCTCGAGATTCTGCAGGAGCACCAGCGGGCGTCCATGTCCCTCGACCAGATCCGCACCTGCAGCGGCGACAAGACCGACCAGACCGACAAGACAGTCACGCAGCTTGAGGAGGAGGCGGTTGATACGTCCGTCACGAGCAGCACGTCAAAGGGCGTTGCTATGGACGCTACCGCCGATGCGGACGCCGCCAAGATGGCCGCGATCGAGGCCGGGGAGGGCAGAGAGTACGAGAACGGCTACCACTTCCCGCCGCACTACTCCAAGAGCCAGTCGACGCGGCACGCCGCCATTGCGTTTTGGGAGTACGCCCGCACGCCCGTTGGCTTCCTGGTGGTCGTTTACGGCCTCAACGTCGTCGCCTGGGGTGCCATGATCTTCTTTCTGCTATTACAGGCCGCCCCGGCCATGTGCCATCCGTCTTGCAGTAACATCAACTCGGCGCGGCGCATCTGGGTCGAGATCGACTCGCAGATCCTCACCGCCCTCTTTTGCGTTACCGCCTTCGGCCTCGCGCCCTGGCGCTTCCGCGACCTGTTTTACCTACTGCGCTTCCGCCTGGCCAGGAATGCGGCCACCAAAGAGCTCTCGCTGCGCCGCCTCGCCGGCGTCCACCGTGGCTGGATCCGCCTGGCCGGCTCAACTGAACTGCCGGCCGACGTCGGCCCCGGCAACATTCCCGACGGCACGCCGACCAGCGCGATCCCCTTCCCCGCGTCCAAGATCCCCGATGCACCGCTGACGGGCGAGCGTGCCCCGGCGACGGCGCTGTGGCGCGTTGACTTTGTCCTCTGGATGAACGCCCTCAACACGATCTTACAGTGCGTCCTGTCGGGCTTCATGTGGGGCATGAACCGCCGCAACCGCCCATCGTGGGCGACCGGTCTCTTTGTCGCCCTGGGCTGCATGTCCGGCGCCTTTGGCGGCCTCGGCATGTTTTTCGAGGGCAAGCGGATCAAGGCCATCGAGGGTGTGCCGCTGACGAGCGAGGACTACGAAACGCTGGCAGCAGACCGTGCGCAGGGCATCTACCACTACAACAACCTGCAGGGCAAAAAGGTCAAGGAGAAGAAAGCGGACGAGGAAGCGGGCAAGTAGATTGGGCGTCCGTTTCCGGGCAAGGCGTTTGTACAGGTTCAATTGTTTCTTCTGTTTGCACTAATCAGTGCATTGTTTATACTGTAGCCATAGATTAGCGTCGCAGGAAGGGAATTTGCCGTTCCAATTCAAGAGTTCTCGGCATTTCGATGTTTGGAGCACCGCTGCTCAGTAAGAACATTCTCCATCTTGAGTTTCTCATTTAATACTATTTTTCTTCTTTTTCCCTTGTTTGTAACAAATTACGTAGCAACCGGAATGAAAGCTGAATTGTGTGACACAGCCTATCTCCCGGCGCCTTCCTAGTTTCTCCCTTCCGGGAGCGGACATCCAGGTTCCCGCCTTATCGCGAAAGTGGCTGAGACACGCCCCAACAGGCCCCAGCCACAGCACTGCGGCCCTGTGACCTGTTTCGCCTTCCTGGAGCTTCAGCCGGCCACGACCGCGTGGCTGTTACCTATCCAAACACTTTCGACGGAAGCAGACACACGAGCACATACGAGCACGAAGTGCCAAGCGGGCTAGGCACACTCTGCTCAAAGGGAATCGGCTAGGCGCGCTCTCTTCCACGTCTCCCTTGCCTCCCGATTCGGCTCTATTCATTCGTTGGTCCTTTGCCTCGGTTCTCGCACGACGAAGCCCTTTGGTTCCATCCATCGATCAACCACACACGTCGTGCCATGGCTTCCAAGTCGCTCGTTCCCGTCCTTGTGGCGATGATGCTGCTCACGGGCGTGTGTAACACGCTCCTGACCAAGTACCAGGTTGGTGGTCTTGCTGGTGGTCTTGAAGGTACCGGCTAATGCAATCCCACAGGACAACCAGTGCGTGCGCAACTGCGATGACGTCGATCCGACGAAGCGCGTGTACTTTGAGCAGCCGGTGCTGCAGACGGCACAGATGTTTGTGGGCGAGGTGGGCTGCTGGCTCGTGGTCGGACTGCTGGCGCTGCGGCGGCGCTACGTGGGCCGCGGGACGACGGTGGCCGAGGTCGGATACGAGCCTGTGCAGACGGCAGAGGGCGACGAGGACGCCGACGGGGCGAGCATCCACTCGACGACGGCGCTGAATGGGGGCAAGCGAGTGGTGGCGGTTCCGCTGCGGGGCCTTGCGGTACTGCTGCTGGCGCTGCCGGCCGTGTGCGACATTCTGGCTACGACGCTGATGAACGCGGGCCTGCTGCTGGTGGCGGCCTCCATCTACCAGATGACGCGGGGCGCGCTGGTGCTGTTTGTCGGGCTGTTCAGCGTGCTGTTCCTGCGGCGCCACCTGTACCTGTACCAGTGGCTGTCGCTCGCGGGCGTGGTGACGGGCGTGGCTGTGGTCGGGCTGGCGGGTGCGATCTCGCCAGACTCGACGGCGGACGCGACGGCGGATGCGACGGTGGACGCGACTGTGATGGACGCCAGCACCGAGGCGCTGCGGGTGATTATCGGCGTGTTGCTGATTGCGAGCGCGCAGATCTTCACGGCCACGCAGTTTGTGGTGGAAGAGTGGATCATGGAGCGGTCGACGGTCGAGCCGCTCACCATGGTCGGCTGGGAGGGCCTCTTTGGGCTGGTGGTGACGGTGGTGGGCATGGTCGTGCTGCACCTGGCCATTGGGCGCACCGAGGGGGGCCGGTACGGCTACTTTGACATGGTGGCCGGCTGGGAGCAGATGACGGCCAACCCGCGCATCCTGGTGTCGAGCCTGCTGATCATGGTGAGCATCGGCGGCTTCAACTTCTTCGGCCTGTCGGTGACGCGCACCGTCAGCGCAACGTCGCGGTCGACCATTGACACCTGCCGTACGCTCTTTATCTGGCTGGTGGCGCTGGCCTTGGGCTGGGAGTCGTTCAAGATCTTGCAGGTGGTCGGCTTTGTGCTGCTGGTCTACTTCACCTTTGCCTTTAACGGGCTCCTGGAGCTGCCGTGGCGCTTCCTGAAGCCGCCTCAGCCGGTCGAGGAGCTGTTGCCGGAGGAGCCGGTGGAGCACCTGTAGGGGGAAGGTGGAGAGGGGAAGGGCCGAGAGGTTACAGAGAGGATACACGAAGTTACAGAGACTGAGAGAGAGAGCCAGGGGCCAGACACCAGAGGCGCTGGCATGTATTATCTATTTTCTGCATTGGTGTGTTTGGAATTACTCTTACCATAGTTCAATGATATTAAGCGTCCTGCATTGAAAGTGTGCTTTGGGTCGAACAACGTGACCTTTGAATCCTCTCTTCAGTGGGCTCAATTGGCCATCATTGTACTTCAGATGAGAGTGCAGGTCAAAGAGGTCCGTGCAAGAAGCAACCACCTGTGAAATGAGACGGTCATCTACTAGAAACATTACGAGAAAAAGAATATAGGTAATTCATTTGGTGGATAGCATTGTGGTACGAGTACTCCTTACTGTAGCCACAGTCGGCGAGAAGCATTCAAAAAGAAAAACTGCAGGGAACTTTTACGCGAATGCTCTATTCAATCCGAGTTGGTGGCGCTCCCGGTCTCCCTCCGGATCGAGCAGACTGAGTCCCACTTGCCAATGCCCTCGACAGCTGGCAGTGAGACGGTCCGAAACCGCCACGACGCACACGATATTACAAAACAAGCGGTGACTGCCGGCTCGTACAAAATATGGTGACTGACGTGAGGGCCATGCCGAAGCCGTTGGAATGATATCCGGCGAAACAACATCTCCCTGATATGGTACTTTGTATCACGGCACTGGCCATGAATGCAACGTGCACGTCAAGTGCAAGCCTCATTTTTGGCTGTCTGAATTGTGGCATGTACTCCGTAAAGCAGTGCAACAGTGGGGCAGGAATGGCGACGACCATGAGGCTCACGAGTCAGATACGACGCAGATCGGAAGGGCGCACTAAAAGTCTCCGGCTCAGGCACCACACGCTGTCTCGCGTTTTTTGCCCGGCTCTTTCACATTTTTACAAAGTACTTCGTGCGAGTGCAGCCTTTGCCCAGCGCTGCCAAGAATGCCGCTACCGCCTGCATGCTCCCATTCGCTCCTTCCTCCCACGCTATCCCAGACCGGCCCCTTTGACGCGGCCCCTTACTTGCTGTACCTTTTTTCGTGCCTGAATGCCACGCGTGGCCTTTTCCCCTGTTCGTCGCGATTTCACACTTGGCAGCCCGCCACCAAAACTCCAACAGCTGGCATCACAGCGTTCCTGTCGACCTTCAAGTCCCACCTCATCAAGATGTCGGGGCCGAAACATTCGGCCGGAGCCCAGTTTGCGGAATACGACATAATACAGTTCCATAACCGCAACTGTAACCGAACAGGGCAAAGCTTGTTTGCAAGATTTTAAGGTTAAGGGATAGTTGGCGCGTTTCACTCACAGGGGGGGGCGTTTCTCAGGGGAATGTTCTGCTCCCTTGCGGCCCACAGGCCTTTGCCGCCATACCGGAACCCACGCAAGACGCAGGGGGCACGACAAGACCACCACACGTTTCATCCGCCCGCCACGTCGGGGCTGAATCTGCCTAGACTTCAGACGGCTGGAAATGGGGCAGCGTGAAAGAGCCAGGCCTCCAAGACCGTTTTGGTGTGTGCCATTTGGTGTTGGAAGCCTGTGCCCTGGTCCACTGCTACGGTCGAGCTCTCCATGTGATTCGCCGTCGCCCAGCCTGAGGGTCGCTATGATCTCGATTCCTGCTGTCGTCAGTTGCCGCCGGCCAGCGACAGCCGTACGAGGAAAAAGGACGGCCCCGCTCAGATCCCTGCACAATATTGATTTTCGGCCGTCCTTGCTGCCGCCATGTTTCGTCGGACCTGGACCCCTGGCCGATTTCCCACAATCTCCACCCAGATACAGTAGGCACAGATGCCAGCGTCCATCGTCCCCGGCGAGCCAGCACGCCACAGCCTCAGTATGTCGATTCCTGGTTAGTCTTTCGCCTGCAGGCTTGGCAGGCCTGTCCGTCTGTCGCCCTTTAAACTTGCGGCCGGCCTCCTCGCTTCATTGTGTGTCTCTGTCCATTCCACCTCATCTTCCTGCCGTTCTTTGCTCAGGCTTGACTTGTTCGTCGCTGGCCGGTTCCATTCTCTTGTCTCTCCTTATCCCTTCTTTTATAGAGCACTGTCTCGTCTTCGACTGCCCTCTCCTTGCCAGCTCGAAGCCGGCCCTGCCTCTTTGTTTGCATCTCGATATCTGGGGATATCCTTCCTTCACACCACTCTCCTTCACATCGGACAGGCTTGCCTGCACCAACTTGCTTTCTTTGTTGCTTTGACGTTTCGGGTGCTCTGGCTTCAGCACTTTCACAACCCATAAACGCAAGCACACCTGCTCCTACAGCAAACGAACTTGACTTCCCTCAACACTCCTTTTACAAACAACGCTTCACAATGCAGATCACCAAGGCTCTGGCCATGCTCATGGCCGCGGTCCCGCTTGCCGCGGCCAAGGACTCGCGCACGTTTGCGGTCCTCCACTTCCACGGTGACGGCCCGCTCACGCGTGGCCGGTCCGACCCCATCGTCAACCCCGGCGTGGTGTCGTCGCACGTCCACGTCGTCCAGGGCGGCAGCAACTTTGGCAACTCGGCCACGGGCGAGACGCTGCTCGAGTCGGACTGCAGCACGGCCGACATTGCGGCCGACATGAGCGCGTACTGGATGCCGTCGCTGTACTTCCACGACACGAGCAACGACACGTTTGAGCCGGTGGAGCTTTTCTACATGAACGTGTACTACTTTTTCGAGGCCACCAACGACAACATCACCGCCTTCCCGGTCGGCCTCCAGATGGTGAGCGGCGACGCCACCAAGAAGACGCCGCCCGCCTCGGGTGACGACGTGCTGGACCCGTCCGAGGGCACGATCCAGCCGGCGCAGTTTACCTGTCCGCGGTCGAGCTTCGTCCCGCCGTCGTGGCCGGCCGACTCCGACGGCACGATGGCGGGCATCCAGGACTCGAACAACAAGGGCGCCGGCGTGGGCTTCCCTTTTGCCGAGTGTGACGGCTACGCCTCGCCGCTGCGGGCCGATCTGCACTTCCCGTCGTGCTACAACCCCGAGGCCGGGCTGACGAACCACAAGGAGAACATGGAGTTCCCGACGGACGCGGGCGATGGCAAGCAGGACTGCCCGACGGGCTGGATCCACACGCCGCACCTCTTCTTTGAGATGTACTGGAACACGCCGCTCTTTATCGACCGCTGGACACCCAACGACGGCTACCAGCCGTTTGTGCTGTCCAACGGCGATGCTGCCGGCTACTCGCTGCACGGCGACTTTCTCGCGGCCTGGAACGAGACGGTGCTGCAGCACATTATCGACACTTGTGACGCCGGCGACTCGGGCATGGACCAGTGCCCTGGCGTCGAGACCGTGCTGACGGGCGACTGCAGCATCTCCAACCCGAGCCCGGAGGTGATTGACGGCTCGCTGACGGCACTGCCGGGCAGCAACCCTCTGTTCGGATGGCAGTACGGCACGGGCTCGACCGCGGCGACGACTGCAGCGACGTCTTCGAAGACGGCTTCGACGGCGACGACGGCCTCTGCTTCTAGCTCTGCTTCCGTGGCCGGCTATGCTGCTGCTGCTGCTGCCTCTGCTTCCTCTTCCGCCTCTTCTTCCACTTCTGCCTCTTCTACCTCTGCCTCTGCCTCTGCCTCGGCTGCTTCAGTTGATGTCGTGGATGCGGCGGCGGCTGAAGGCGCCACGACGACGTCTGAAGATGGCACTACGACAGCTTCGTCGACCTACACTTCGACCACGGCCCCTCTCGTGACGGGTGTCTCCAGCTCTGTCAACGGCACGTCGACCATGGTGGTGGTTCTCTCGTCGGCGTCTGAGACGGCCTCGTCCTTTTTCTCGTCCTACCACTTCGCCAACTCGTCGACGACAGCGGCGGCGGCCACGGCCACGGCGGATTCTGGCAGTGGAAGTGACAGTGTTGCGGGCGGCGCAGCGGTGTCGGATGATGCCGCGTCGGGGACGACAAAGGGTGCCGACGCTACCGCTGTGGCCGATGCTGCGGCCGATGCTACGACCAGCCGCCACAGATGCGGCGCGGCGACGGTGACGGTGACGCCGTACGTGACGATGGTGACCACAGTGTACCAGTCGCAAGAGACAACGATGACGAAGGCGAAGTCGGCGGCGGTGGCGGCGGCGGCGGCGGACGAGGAGACGACGACTGCGACGACGACTGCAACGACCACTCTGCACCGGACCACGGTCGTCACGGCCACTGGCACGGCTGGCACGGCTGGCATTGGCAACACGACCACGACTATCAACCCGGTCATGGCCCGGGTCGAGCACATCCGCCGCCACAAGCGCCACCACTTTTAAGCGGCTTTGAGTTCTTTTGAATTCTTAGACTTTTGGGTGCTGTTCTGCACGCTTCCATTTTCCTCTTCTTTTCTTCTTATTCGCTTCGTGTCTGTATTATGCTATGTTTACCCTTTCTGTTGCCCTGGTTTTATCAGGTGCTGCTTGGCAGTAGGAAAGACAAAATTCTTGAAAAGGGCTTCAACGGCCCTGACGGTTTTCTCTTCCTTTTTTTTCTCCAGTGTTCGCTCAAGACAATTCTATGCTTGCTTCGTTAAAGCATTCTTTTGGCCGTATCTATGTGGATTCCAGTGCAAGGTGACGTGATATGTGAAGACCCAATGTGCATGTTTGAACCCAGTTTCGTTTGGACCAATAACTTGGCAGTGGAAAGGTTTGCTCAGTCGTCGAATCCTCCCCATTCGTTGTCGGCATCGGACTCTTGTGCAGTTACCGCAGCCGCTGCCACGGCGGCGTCGTCGCGCACAAATGCGGCCACAAAGAAGCCCATGATACCGCGGTCGACGTCGTCGGGATACGACCGGATGCAGGCGTCGGCCACCGCAGCAGCATCGAGGGTGGCAGGGACCGTGCCGTCGTCAGCCTGGACGGCAGCCGGGTCGCCGCGGACGGACCAGGCACGCATGCCGGCAACCTGCTCATCGCGACGGAGCAGACGCCAGCCCAAGCGGCCGGCGGCGGCAGCGACGAGGGCGGACACGACGACCCGCTCGTTCTCTTGGGCATGGATGGAGCAGGTCGAGTAGGTGACGCGTCGGGCGGCGGGGAAGCGGAAGGCGTGCAGCAGGATGGCCAGCTGGAAGGAGGCGAGGGCCGCGAGACGGGCGCTGTCTGGGGCGTCTGCATTCTCTGTTTCTGATGGTGCCTTGTCTGCCAGCACGCTGTCTGCTGGCTTGTCGGCCGCTGGCTTCCCGGCCGGCCGCTTTCGCTTCTTTCCCTTGGGCACGGCCACGGCGTCGGGGTCTTTGGGGAGGTGCAGCACGGGCATGGTGTCGCGGCCGACGATGCCGCTGCCGGAACAGCTGGGGTCGAGCAGCAGGGCGCGGACATTGCGGTAGCGGGGGTCGGCAGGATCGACCTGCAAGAAGTCCTGGCCGGCGTTGACGTTGGTCAGATCGAGAGCGGCGGCGGTGCGCAGCATGGACTGGAGAGTTTTGGCGCGACAGGGGTCCTTTTCAAAGGCGAAGATGCACGGGCGAGGCGGGGCGGCGGTGGCGGCACGCAGGGGGTGGACGAGGGCGGCGAGGTGGCTGGTCTTGTTGCCGGGCGCGGCACAGGCGTCGACGAGGTCGACGTCGTCCTGGCCGGCGCCGATGGAGGCGGGATCGAGGAGGTAGGCGGGGAAGCAGGAGGCCTTGTCCTGGAAGATGATGGCGCCGGAGCGGTAGGCATCGGAGCGGGTGAAGTCGGCGGACGAGGAGGAGGAGAAGCCGAGGGGGACGGCGACGAGGTCGGGGACGTGCTCGTCGACATAGAGGCGGCGGTAGCCGTCGTCTGGGAGGCCGTGGTCGAGGGTGCGCCAGAGGTCGGGCAGGGCGGCGACGCGGCGGTAGCCGGCAAAGGTGGAGGCGAGCTGGGCGTCGAGCGAGGAGCGCAGGGCGTTGATGCGGATCCAGCGCGTGGCCGGGGCACCACAGTCGGCGGCGGCCTGGCGGTCGACGAGGCCGCGCAGCTGGTCGAGCGAGGCGGCGCCGCGACGCAGCCGGGCGCGGGTCAGCTCGGCGGTCAGACGGGCGCGGTGGCGGGACACGGCGGCATGGAGGCCATGGGCGGCCGGCAGACGCACGCCGGCGCGCGAGAGCAGCAGATCGTGGACGAGAAGCAGCGCCAGCACGGCCGAGGGCAGTCGTCGTCGCTCGGCCACCAGCAGGCCGGCGGCGTCAATGACCTCGCTCAGGACCTCGCTCCACTTGGCCGTCTCGACGGCCAGTGCGTACACCTGGGCGGGGGGCGCTGCTGCTGCGGTATGCGTGCGGTCTGTGGCGGCTGCGTCGTCCTTGTTGTCTTTGTCGGGGCCGTCGTTGGGGCCGCTCTTTTTGGCGACGCGGCCGCTTCGCGGACCAAAGATGCGCGTCTTGAGATTGCCGCCGTCCGTCGCCGGAGCCGTCAGGGCGGCCGCCGCTTCATAGTAGAGCGACATGAGGGTGGACGGGACGGTGATGGTGAGTCGACGATTTTTTCACTGATCTTGATCGATGTGGCTCGAATCGGGTTAGCGCACAGGCTATGACAAGGCTGTGGAACGGCCAAACTGCCAGATTGCTGACCGCCAACACGACGGCCTACAGGCTATCTTACTCGGTACAATTCACCACACAAATCACTGCAAATTGACAATGGTACATAGCTGCGCACAGCTTGTCTATTAATCTAAGCCAGATCATCTCGTCGCCCTCCCTACATGGGGCAGGGGTGTGGACCCTCCAAATAACGCCGGCTGTGCAAAACAATATGAGAAGTGTCCATGACGATGGAAATGGCAACTATGAAAGGCCAGTCACGAGGACCCGATGGGGCACAACCCAATATCTATATGTCTGTCCGTCCTGGATATCGGCGGGGGCCCGAAGCCACGAATGAGAAGGACCAGTTTTCGAACAAAGGAAAGAAAGAGAAGGGAATAGGACGAGTCGAAAGAGAAAGGTCGCAGAGAGGAGTCGGAAAGCGGAGTCGGAAAGAGATGCATGGAAAAAAGATGCTCGCAAAAAACAACGCGACAAATGCACAAGCACAAAAGCAACACGTCAGGCGGCCGCTTACGACGACTCGGTCTCAAGCTTGGCCTCGGCGTGGGAGTCGCCGCGGACGGCCTGCGAGATGCGTCGGCTGATGCGGCTGAGACGGCTGGCATGGCTGGCGTGGCTGGCCATGCTGGCGCGGGTGAGGCGGCGCTCCAGCTCGTGCTGGTTGGCACTCTCAATGGCCTTGGTCTCGTCCAGCTCCTCCTCCTCCTCCTCTTCGGCGGCGGCGGCGACGGGGGCGACGTGGGCGGCGCGCATGCGGGCGAGAATGACGGCAGCCTCGGCAGCGAACTTGCAGCGCATGCGGATGGCGTGGCCGTAGCGGAGGAAGAGGAAGGGGAAGGGCAGGCAGGCGAGGGCCAAGAAGGCGGGCACGCTGCTGGCCCAGTGGACGCCGAGGTTGTTGTACATGTAGGTGGTGAAGAGCGGGAAGGCGGCGCCGAAGAGCGAACGCAGCACGGCGTTGGCGGCGAGGACGGAGGCGGCGAAGACGACGTAGGTGTCGACGAGGTAGTTCATGAGGCTGAGGAAGACGAGGACGAGGCCGGCGGCGAAGAAGCCGGAGCCGATGATGGGCACGATCCAGTGGATGGGCTGCTCGTTGGTCCAGGCGAACCAGAAGAGGCCGATGGGGATGAGGACGGCGCCGACCATGCCGGTGAAGAGACGGGCCTCGGGCGGAGCGGCGCCGTTGTTGGCGGCGGCGACCTTGGCGTAGCGGAAGTGGTTGTCGAAGCCGGCGTAGGTGACGGCGACGGTCATGCCGACGGCGATGCCGAGGAAGGCGAGGCCGCTGATGCCGGACGACCAGTGGCGGCCCTCGCGGAAGACGATGGGGAAGGCGGAGAACATCATGTACATGGTGCCGTAGACAATGGCCATGTAGAGCGACGTGATAAAGACAATGGGCTCGGTGAAGAGCAGGACCCAAGGCCGCGAGAGGGCCGTGGTCAGCTGGCGGCGCACGGTGGGCTTGGGCGGCGGCGGGCTGCCGTCCTTGCCGCGGACGTGGTAGTGGGCGTCGACCTTGGAGACGTAGACCTTGCCGGTGGCCTTGCAGAGGCCCTCGGCGCGCTTGCGGAGCAGGTAGGGGGCGTAGGTCTCGGGGACGACGAGGGAGCCGACGATGAACATGGCGCCGGTGAAAAAGGCCATGAGGCCCTCGACCCAGCGCCAGCCGGCGGCCTCGCCGAGGAAGCCGGAGCAGATGGGGCCGAGCGAGGGGCCGAGGAAGGGGGCGGCGGCGAAGATGGCCGTGGCCATGCCGCGGTCGTTGGCCGAGAACATGTCGGCGATGACGCCGCCGGCGTTGGTCAGCGGCGACGAGCCAAAGGCGCCGGCGAAGAAGCGCAGCACGATGAGCGCCGGCATGCTCTGGGCGCCGGCGCAGCCGCCGTTGAAGATGGTGACGACGAGGTAGGTGCCGAAGAAGAGCCGCTGGCGGCCAAAGAACTCGGACATGGGCGCCCAGATGAGCGGGCCGACGGCGAAGCCCAGCACAAAGAGCGACATGCCCAGCGTGGCCACCTCGGAGCCGACGGAGAAGTCAGACATGACCTCCTCGATGCCGCCGGAAAAGGCCGTGCTGACAAAGGCAATCGCGAGCGTGGCAATGGCCATGGTCACGGTAAACACCCACTTCTTCCACGACGGGAACAGCTGCGGGTTGTGGCCGTCGTCGTCCAGGAACGACACAATGTACGGCGACTCGGCCGTGCCCTCGCCCGGGTACGTCTGCGCAATCACCTCGGGCGTCACGCCCGCCGGGTCCGTCAGCATCTGCCAGTGGCTCGTCCGCTGGTGCACCGGCATCGCGCCCGCTTCCGGATCGCTCGCCACCGCTGGCGCCGCTGCTGCTGCTGCTGGTGCCGCCTCCATCACCTTGGCCGACTCGGCCGACGCCGTCGCGGGCGGCGCCTCGGTCGCCGTCAGCGACGACGCGCTCGACGGCTGCGGATACGACATGGTTTCGGTGAAGCTGTAGCTGTAGCGGTAGCTGTCGCGTCTGGTCTGGTCTGGTCTGGTCTGGTCTGGTCTTGTCTGATCTGTTATAAGAGCTGGACGGCAAAAGGAAAGATGGGCCGGTCCAGGAATCGAAACGAAAATCGAAAGAAAATCGAGTGAAAATTAAAAGTCGAATAAAACAGATACCAAGCCAAAACCAAAAAAGTACCCCCCCTTCGTGAAATCAACACCCCCTAGTATATATATACTCTGTATACGGACTCACCACTTGGATTCGCAGTGGGGCCTCTTTTGCCTCTCCCCCCCCCCCCGTCACTCCCTCCCAATCGTGTATTTTTCTTGTTCCCTCAAGCGGAATTCGTCATACGACCGAATCCCTATTCCCGCCAATGACTAGGGGCGCTTTCCCTATCAGCCTTCATCTTGCGCGCGGGCCGCAAGTGACCCACTCTTTCTTTTTTTTCCTCCTTTGGCCAGTCACGTTCTCTGCGCGCCATACAGTTGCATCGCGCCGACTGGATGGGAGAGCACAACCAGTCTCACAAACAGGCGTACAAACACGGGAATTCTCCGTCCGCCGGGTGCAAAACACCTCGCGCTCGAGTACGAGGAGGAGCGGGATTTCGAGCCCGTCCTCCACGCGACCGGACTTGACACACTTCCTATTTGTAAGCCCCACTACGTCGTAGGCTGGGCCAGGGTGAGTGGGGCCTTTCCAACGAGCCGAGGTTGAATACGAGTAGCTGATTGCTCATCTGCCAAGCGGCAAACGGGATTCGCGGTCGCCAGGCGACCGTGGCGGCCTAGTGTTGCACCGCCTTCTCATCGTCTAACCGGCATTCGTGTCGGTCTGCTTTCTTGTCCTGGCATCGCCCGGATGGTATCTAATACATAAACTCCGTACAGAGTACACGTCTCTTTCTCCGTCACCGCATCGTTTGTCGATCCGCAACGCCCCAACACGCCTATCGCAGTCCATAGCCCAGAGCACGATAGGAGGACTCCGTCCATCTCGTCAAAGCAAACGGGTTCCGGACTTATTCAAGAGCTACGCTGCGCTATGCTTATTGCTACTTGTACTCGTACTCGTACCCTATTACCAGCGCACAGCTTCCGCCAAGAGCGCACTAGCGTCCCAAAATCCAAACTGCGTCCTGATCCCACCCGCCCATTCACCCAATCGGGCCTAGCGTCCGGACACGCTGCATGCAGTTTGGCCGCGCGTTTGGCCGTCTTGCCAGGCCGCATTCCAGATGCGCCCTACGAGATGGGACGCCCGCGGGCTGCTACCAAAATAAAACAAAGCCCAGATTACCTCCAACACGAGCCGGACACGAGAGCTGTCTCCGATCCCCCTCGTCGTACGACTGCCCTCCCCGTCCGGTCAGGGGTCTACGGGCATTTGCAGGATTATTACTCATTCTCGTGCTCCGTTTCCACCGAAATTTCCAGACCACCAAAAAACGTGTCGAAGCAGCATCACCGCCGCACTAACCACGCCTAGCCTCAACATCGGCGCCTGTAAGCCCCGACCCGTCTGACTCCGCCTTGGCAAACGCCCCGTGTTGGATATCCTACGTCGTACTTGTACATAGGTCTCCTTTTCACACATGCTCGTACTCCGTAGTTCGCCATGCGCCCGTCCGTCTGTGCCAAAGCGTCGACGGATGGTGACAGGAAACGTGTCGACTAATCGAGTATGGAGCCCGTATCTTGGGCACAATCTTACTGCCTAAAGATACAAGCAAGATGGTATCGTATGCTCCGCTTGCGGCAACAGAGCCGCTAACATCCCGGCGCCCTGCAACCGCCCCTTGCCTCTTTGGGTAAATGAGCCCGCCCGACTGGGACCACACATGGACGAAATGCCATCATTGCGCCCCTGCAATCCTTTTTTTGCGTACCAAAGAAAATTACACCACCTATTTAGGCAGAAAGCCCGGCCGATGTCCGCAATGCGCACTGCAACAAGTCGGGAGCGGAGAGTAGACGTGTCTCCGGCAGGGTTCTTCGACTAGAAGGATCGCAGAAGGGCCCTGAGCAAAAGGACAATGCCATAAAATGCACTCGCCTACAAAAAACGTTGTCGCCAGAACGCTAGCTGTCAGGTGGGCCCACTCGGCTTGATTAATAATATCCCACCTCCTTCCTGAAACCAGACAGACGCCACCGCGCAGTCATGCGTCCGTTCGTTGTCGCGGTGAGATGAGTGCGTTTCCTCGTACGACGAGATGCGACCATCTGTACTTTATGTAAGATGCTCAAACCATTGTCCGGCCGAGACGTCCGTAGACGAGCTTCAGCCTTGCTCCAGTCAGCAGCCCCGCCTTTGTCCGTATCGCCCTCTTTCCAACCTCTTATCTCCAGGCTGCCAAGCTTTTTTTGTTGGCAAGACAACTGTGACGTCAACCGCAACGGCGCTGAAACGGCAGTCATACTCGTATTACGGAGTACTGCCTAGTCGCTTCGGATCGAGATCGTTCCTTCCTTGCTTGGTCTTTGCTCCCTACTCCATACAGCAATCTGGCCTCCGGATTTGAGCCATTCCCATTGCGATTTTATTCGACATCCCTTTGTTCGCATTCGTCCTTTCGGTCTGCCATGTCCGCGGCCACCGGTAGTTGCTATTGAATCGGTGCCACGAACCAGCTGCCGCCATGGCGCCCCTCATTCCGCGCATGCACGTCTTTGAGATTGACGACCAGACATGGTGGGTGGAGAAGAACGAGGGAGGAGGGAGGAGGGATGAGGGAACAAGGGAGCCAAGTAGACGATTGCTGACCCTGGCAGGTTCCACCCGTGGCTGCGCGGCCGCGTGCAGGCCGCCCTGACGCGCGCCTGGACGATGCGCGTGCCGGTGCTGCAGCACGCGTCGCCGGCGACGCTGGCGGCCGACGTGTTGCGGCGAGAAGTGCTGGGGGTGAAGAGCGACAAGAAGGGCGAGGGCGAGGGCGAGACGGCGGGGCCGCGTCCGTGGATCATGATTGACTTTTGTGCCGGCGGCGGCGGGCCGACGCCAAGCATTGAGCGGATCGTCAACGGCGGCGCGGCGGCATCGACCTCGACGGCATCGACGGCCCCCACTCAGTTTGTCCTCACGGACCTGCACCCGCACGTCGACGACTGGGCCGTCGCGGCCGCCCAGAGCGCCAACGTGCGGTACGCGGCCGAGCCGGTCGATGCCAGCGCGGCCGATCCGGCGGCGATCCTCCAGGCGGCCGGCATCACCTCGGAGAGTGCTTTGGAGACCAACTCCTTCCGCCTCTTCCGCCTCTTCCATCTCGCGTTCCACCACTTTGACGACCCGCTGGCCAAGGCTATTCTGCGCAACACGCTCGACACGAGCGACGGCTTCGGCATCTTTGAGCTGCAGGACCGCTCGCTGAGCGCCTTTTTCACGACGCTCGCCTTTGGCCTCGGCATCCTGCTGACGGCCCCCTACTATGCCTGGCGCTGGCGCTCGCCCATGACGCTCGTGTTCACGTACCTGATCCCGATCCTGCCGTTTGTGCTCATCTTTGACGGCTGGATGTCCATGCTGCGCACGCGCACGCCCGACGAGGTCGCCGCGCTGCTGCAGTCCTGCGGCGCCGACCCGGACGTCGTGGCCCAGTGGGAGCTGCGCAGCGGCGAGACGCGCCATCTGTGGCCGTGCGGCTACCTGAAGTGGATTGTGTGTGTGAAAAGGGGGGGCCAAAAGGCGGGCAAAGTGGCAGGCAAAGACACGGACGACGAGACGGATACAGATTCTAGCACAAGAGTCGGTCAGGCAGCAGCGGACGAGGCACAGTAAAGCACACCAGCATATATTCAATAAGTCAATTTGGTCATTCTCCTGGCCCCGTGGGCTCTTTGCCTCACGTGTTGTAGCTATCGCCAATGTATGTAAGAAACCCCCTTTTTCCGTAATGGAACAAGGCGACTCGTCGCCCTCGTCGCTAATGATGGAAAGCGCCAAAATCCCAAGCAAAATCACGTTTCGCCCCCCGCTTACAAGACCGGGCCGGCCTTGACGACGTCGTCGGTGGCCTCGCTCGAGTACTTTTTAAAGTTCTCGAGGAAGAGGCCGCCGAGCTTCCGGACCTCGGCGTTGAAGCTGTCGTGGCCGGCGGTCCAGGCGCCCTTGGGGTTGAGCAGCTCGGACGGGACGCCCGGGCAGGTCTTGGGCACCTGCAGGTTGAAGACCTCGTAGTTCTCGAACTCGACCTTGGCCAGCTCGCCCGAGTGCACGGCGTCGAGGATGGCGCGCGTGTACTTGAGCGGGCAGCGCTTGCCGCCCTGCGAGAAGCCGGCGCCGACCCAACCGGTGTTGAGCAGCCAGGCGCTGGCCTTGTGCTCGTCGATCTTGTCGGCCAGCATCTGGGCGTAGCGCATGGGGTGCAGCGCCAGGAAGGGCTGGGCAAAGCACGACGAGAAGGTGGCCTCGGGCTCGGTCACGCCGTCCTCGGTGCCGGCCATCTTGGACGTGTAGCCGCTGATAAAGTGGAACATGACCTGCGCGCGGTCGAGCTTGGAAATGGGCGGCAGCACGCCGCGGGCGTCGCACGTCAGCAGGATGATGTTGCTCGGGTGCGACGGCGATATGCACGGGATCTTGGCGTTCTGGATGTACTCGATCGGGTACGCGCACCGCGTGTTCTCCGTCAGCGTCACGTCGTCGTAGTCGACCACGCGCGACTCCGGGTCGAACACGACGTTCTCCAGCACCGAGCCGAAGCGGATGGCACCAAAGATATCCGGCTCCTTCTCGGCCGTCAGACCGACACACTTGGCGTAGCACTGGACGGTTAGCGGTGCACGCATCATGATGATCAGATAGGACAATACACACCCCGCCCTCAATGTTGAACACGCCGCGGTCGCTCCAGCAGTGCTCGTCGTCGCCGATCAGCATGCGGTTCGGGTCCGCCGACAGCGTCGTCTTGCCCGTGCCCGAGAGGCCAAAGAAGAGCGTGACGTCGCCGTCCTTGCCCTCGTTGGCCGACGAGTGCAGCGTCAGCACGTTGTGCTTGATCGGCATCTCGTAAAAGAGCACCGTGAAGACGCCCTTCTTCATCTCGCCCGCGTACTCTGTGCCCAGGATCACCATCTCCTTGTCGGCAAAGTTGATGGCCACCGACGTGCCCGACGTCATGCCCTCGGTGTAGCGGTTCGCCGGGAACGAGCCGGCATTGTAGATGGTGTAGTCGGGGTGGAAGTGCTCCAGCTCTTCCCGCGGCGGCCGGATCAGCATGTTGTGCATGAAGAGCGCGTGGTACGCGCGCGCGCAGACCACGCGCACGCGGATCCGGTACCGCTCGTCCCAGCCGGCATAGCCGTCAATCACGTAGATGCGCTTGCGCGTGTTGAGGTAGTCAATCGCCCGCTCGCGGTTGATCTTCCAGACCTGGGGGGCTGTTAGCAGTGGGTCGTCACGTGATGGCCAAGTACCGAGCGCTAGCTCGGTTGTCCTCGGCGCGGGGTAGCCGCCATCGCAAGCGGCAGACAAACTCCCGTGCCAGATTGCGGGGAAAGGGAAATTTCGGAAGCGCCCAATCGCAGCCGAGACAAATCAAGTCCGGTGAGACCAATGACGCAGGAGGCCGGTGTCCTGACGTAAGCGCCATTCCGCGGGGGAATGGGCCACGGCAATTGTCGGTAATGTGGAGGAAATGAATTTCCGGAAGGGGGAGAGGAATTGGAAGGAATTGGAGGGATTGGAAGGAATTGGAAGGAATTGGGAGCAATTGGCAGCCATTGAGAGAACTGAGAGCCATGGAAGAGGAATTGACAAGGAATGCAAGAGGATGAGAAGAATAGAGGAACGGGAGGACTCTTACATCTGCGCTCATGGGCTTGTTGACAGGGCCCCACCAGATGTTCTTCTCCGACTCGGGGTCCTGGACAATGCGCTTGTCGGACGGCGAACGGCCGGTCTTCTTGCCAGAGTAGGCAGTCAGGGCGCCGGTGGACGAGATGCCCGAGCCGGGCTCGTAGACGAGGGCGTCCTCGTAGAGGGCCGGGACCGAGGGGTTGGGGATCTGGGTTTGTCAGTCAGGAGCCTGGAAGCTGGAAGCAGAGATGCTGGCAACGTACAATGGCGACATGGTTGTAGTCAATGTGAGCCTTCTCGTAGAGCTCCTCCTCTGTGGCTTGTTAGTACGGCGGCCGACTTGGGACGGTCAGGACAGGCCAGGCTGGCATACCGAGCTCGGTGTGGTCGAGGTGAGGGCTGCGGCCATGTTAGAACAGGACAGCCGGCATGCAGATGGGCAGAGCGACTTACGCGACACCGCTGGGGTGGAGGTTGGTCTTGTTGACGGTGGAAGACACTGGGAGAACGGTCAGAGGAGCTCAGGGAGACAGAAACGGCCAGGTTGACCTACTTTTGGTATAGTTGGGTTTGATGGCGGCAGAGCGGATCTTGGATTGAGGCCCTTGCACTTTGGGATCAACGTAGGGAGAAGCTGTACGCTGCACGGGGTCCTTCATGGTGATATATATATCGAGAGCTGACGGAAGCGATAAAGACTCGGCTGGTTGCGTTGTGTTTTTGTTTTCGTCGTCGGCAATGGGTGGGTTTTACGGGAACAAGGGGGGGGGAGTCGATACTAAACACAATGGAGTGGCAGGGCGACAAGTGTGATAAGTCGTAAAGGATGAGCAGCAGTCTAGCGTATCTTAGCCTGGTAGCAAACGGGGACGCGATCCACAAAGGCGATGCAAGAGCACGGAAGACGGCGAAGATGATTGGCAAATGGCGTCCTTGTCTTCCATCGATGGAAGCAAGCAACTGGGGCGCGGAGCCCAGCCCGCTTTTATAAGAGTGCGATCCATGAGCGTGATGCCGGCCTGACTAAAGCCACGCCCCCTTTTTCCCTTGGGCTCCTCCTCCGCACGACCTCACCCGAGAACAGGCGTGCTAAGCCCAGCTCGGCGAGCCCGGGGGCGTTCACCAGACAGTTTGAAAGCTGGGGTTCGTCAGGGAGATTCCGGAAGCCGGACCCGGCTTGTTTTCGGAACAGCTGCAAAAGCGCACGAATACGTGCCTTGCAAGCAGCTAAGACAAGGCCAAAAAAGAAACGAAAATTAAGAAACGAATAATCGTTGGCGCAGGGGGGGGGGGGGGAAACCGCCAATGGCCGCCCATAGCCCCCCTTAGGTAATCGGCGGGGAGAAAGTGGCGACTGCGGCGCGAGTTAACCCGCACTTTTTTGGGAAATCTTGGGGCCGCCGGCGGCTGGACCAGGCTGGCCAGCGCTGGCTCCGGGCGACCGGGGGTGTGGCAAGACCAATGAATGGCAAAACGGCAGATTCTCTCCTGGCCAGGAACACCGGCTCTTTACGTGCTTGGCCAGAGACGCCAGCGCAAAAAAAACAAAGGTACTGTATCACACGCCTCCGTGGTCAGCCGCCCTCCCATTGGCAGGGCGCAGTGGTGTTGGTTTCGGCAGGATCGCGTGCCAACTTGCCTGTAAGATACGAGCACTCGGGCGGCCGACTTACACGCCAGAGCGGCCAATCGACGGCTTTTGGGTGGGGCTTTCTCCGGGTGCTGCACTGCAATTCTGGCTGGGCCGTCGACAGCCACGGCACAGTGTGTGCGCTGCCCGACCCCCCCCTGTCACCGACTCCCATGCAGCCAAGGCTGAACGCCCGTCGAACGCGCTGTCCTCTTGCCTCCCACCTTGTGTCAGATAGGAACAAGTCGGGCATGGTGGCCGTCTGCGCGCGACAAATCGCCTGCGGCCTGGCAGACTTGCAGACTCGAATACGTGCAGGCCTTTTCCGCACACGGCTCCGACTGCCACGGCTTGGCGTCAGGCTCTGTGCGCAATTCGTCCTTCACACCCCCCCCCCCCTCTCCCTTCCTAACCCCACCGATGCGTGATGCACTCGAGCTTTTGGTGCCAAAAAAATACAAGCCCAGGTCCAGACCGGTTTCGACCAGTTCCCCAGAGGCCGGCAGCGATCCCCCCTGCTCCTTCCCTCCCCCACTCGGCGCTGGCCCCGCCATTTCAGCTTGTTCCGGTCTCTTCCGAGGTACCTTGCTGTAGCACTGAAAATCTCTGCGCGGCACAAGTACCCGGCACTTGCCCCGTACGGCGCCCCTCCTTACGTAACCCCCACCCAGCGTGACCTGCGCTCCTGCCCCAAAGCCACATTGGCAGCACATGTGATGCTCTTTTCAAGGGGGAAATTTGCAGATTCTGCATCCGCAGTGGGGAGCCGAAATGGGCCCCAGACGGCAAGCTGGCCCAGCGCCCATCCGTTGGCCCAACCGAGAATATGCCGGTCTTCACCGCCAGCGGCAATACGTCGCACCGTCCACGCCGTCCTTTGCCCCCCCTTTACCAGTACCACTCATATGTACCAAGTCCGCACAGCGCACGATAACTTTCCGGAACGGCGCCTGACGCCGGTTCCCCACAGCCAGAGCCTCCGCGTCGGTTTTGCGGCTGCCTCGTGCTTTTTCTACTCGTATCTGCGTTATCCCTTTTGCCGCTAACGGCAACGTTCAGGTAATAGAGCAAATGGAAATCGGCCATCAAAAGCTATCTGCCCGCAGCGGTCCCTCCCCCCCTCGAACTCCACTCCACCCACATACACCCTCAGCACGTCTCCGCCGTGGACGTGGCTATGGTGTTCCATTCTGCGTCCGTGCCTCCGACTTCAGCCGACGTCCTGCGCCTCCCGACGCCTCGGAACGGCTTCGGGACCAGCTTCGGCAACCCTTAGCCAGCGTCGGCCGCCGTGGCCCGGCGGACAGACGGCTGTAGGGTAGACAGCGCGCATGGGCCACGGAAGACTGTATTGCCACGACCGTGTAATAGCCACCAGCCGGCCATGTCGCAGGGGCTCTAATTTGCAAGCATGGCAGCTCTCGGGCGCTACGGAGGCGAAAAGAACAAGTCACGGTGAAAAATCAGGAGAAAAGAGAGAAAAAGAGAAAGAGAAACACAAGAAAAAAGAAAGAGAGAAAAAAAGGAGAAAAAAGAAAAAGAAAAAAGAAAAAAGAAAACCAATTATTTTGCTTGTAACCTGGTATTCGCGTCCTTCCCTTGGCTTCGAGCACACAACTGCCGCTCATAGCTGCCGCTTGGCCATCATGACCTTGACAAACTCCTCCTCGTTGATGCCCCCCTTCCCGTCCGCGTCAAACTCCCGGATCATGGCCGCCAGCTCGCTCTCCTCCATCGACTGGCCAATCTCCTTCATCACGCGCCGCAGGTCCTCCACTGTGATGACGCCCTTGCCCTCTGTGTCAAACAGGTGGTAGGCCCGCCGGCACTCTGTGTCCGGGTCGCGCTCGGCCATGAGCTTGCCCGCAATGCCCTGGAAGGCCGGCAGCGTGAACTCGCGCCAGATCGGCGCGCACTCCTTGTCGCGCGGCCACGCCGTCGGCGGCTGCGCAAACTTTGTCAGGTACGCAAACGTCTCCTGCTTGGGCAGGTCGAACCCGAGCGCCCGTAGGCTGAAGCGGAACTCGTGGTAGTCGATCCGCCCGTCCTTGTCCGCGTCGAAAACGGTGAACTGGGATACGAGAAAACACGCGTGTCAGCAGACATCCGGATTCAGGCCGTCCACGGAAACAAGCGGCAGCACACGGCAGCGTACGGCTCCGCACGGCTGGCTGATGTGCTGGCTTGCTTGCTGGCTGGCTGGCTTGCTAGCCAAGTCACTCACCGCCTCTGTGATCTGGTTCCGCTGGTCTTCTGACAACCGGTGGAACTCGTCGCGTGCTGGCTGCTGGTAGACCGGCTCCTTACCGGCTGTCCGTGAGCTCATCATCGTGTCGGTGTGGGCGGAGAGGAGCTGAGCAGAGCTGCCGAGCTGAGCTGAGCTGCGCGGCGTCTGCCGATTGTAGAACGGTGGGTGTCGAGCCGGAGGAACGCGGCGTCTCGCGTAGTGTGGCACCAGCGCAAACCAGGGATCGCAATTCCGCACGGCGGGTTGGGGTGTAGATGTTTCGGTAGAGCTCTTTGTGTTGCTGTCGAGGTCGCTGTTACCGGCAGCCTTTGACGCGTAGTCACGCGTTTTCAAGCTCCTTTGCAAAACGAGCCGGAACGCGTAGAGTGTCTGCAGTAGCGCCTTTAAAATTGCATAAAATAAAAATATGCCAAATTGCATGTCGGGTCCCGATAAGAGATAGCGCGATAGCGCGATGATACGGATTTTTTTTTTTGGCGCCGACAAAGGTTCTCGATCTTCGCAGTCAGCGACACAACACAGCCAACGGCAACCATGGCGAAAAGAAAGCTGACAGTGGCGAAGCAGCAAGAGAAGAAGCTGCGGAAAAAGAGAGAGAAGGTGACAAAGATCGCGGTGCCACAGCCAGAAAAGGCCGTCAAACGATTCGAACGCGGCGTGCGCGATGTGCTCCAGCACCTGAAAAAGGCAAAGAGTTTCGAGCGGCAGCGGCTGGCGAAGAAGATTGCGACCGAGAGCAAGGCGGCCGACAAGCGCCAGAAGCGGCGAGCCAAGCAGAACAAGACCACAGCCAACGTGCCGGGCGAGGCGGCCACGGCAGACGGCGTCGATGCAGCCGTCCAAAAGATTGCGCGGCTGAGACGGGAGATGGAGATGTTCAAGATCCTGGACCTGGAGATTGCGGCGCGCGTGCACCTGGCCAACAGCATGTTGCGGATCAAGGACATTGTGGAGGCCCCCGGGCCGATCGGTGGGCACCTGAAGGAAAACGCAGAACCGCCAGCGAACCGGAAGCAGCGCGGCGACGCGACCGATGTGCACAACGTGACGAGCGCTCTCTACAACCGGGACATTGTACGGATGTCGGTGACCAAGGCGGTGATTGGCATGTGCATGTTGCTGTGCGTGCCGGTGCCTGAGCGGTACGAACGACGCGAGCTGACCAAGGCGGAACGGACGCGGATCCGCAAGGGCGAGGAGCTCTCGGACTCGGACTCGGATATTGATATCATTGACGACGTGTCGGACGACAGCGAGGAGGAGGAGAAGGAGGAGGCCGAGGAGGAGGCCGAGGAAGTGGTCGAGGAGGCGGCCAAGATATTTTTCGAGGACACGGCTGGAAGCACGGCCAAGGCGGCACAGGACGACAGCTCGGAAACCGACGAGGAGGAGCGCGCTCTGGCGCAATTTGCGGCCAGACTGGGCGACTCGTCGGAGGAAGAGGACGACGAGGCAGACGTGGAGGCATTGCGGGCCAAGTACAAGAAAGCGCTGGCCGCGGGCCCGGAGCCGGAGGCTGCGGACGAGAAGAGCAATGAGAGCGAAGAGGAAGACGAAGCGGTATCCGGCAGTGAGCCCAGTGAGGGCGAGTCAGAGGACGGGTCAGAGGACGTGTCCGGGGACTCGGACTCGGGCTCAGGCTCCGGCTCAGACGACTCGGACGACGACTCTGAGCGCCCGCGCAAACGCCAGGCCACAGACGCCTCCAAGGGCCGGGCCTCGGACTCCCGCTTCCTGCCGACGCTCATGGGCGGCTACGTCTCCGACGGCGCCTCGACCGACGACGAGGACGACGCCGCGGCCACACGCATGCTGGCCCAGCGCAAGAACCGGCGCGGCCAGCGGGCGCGGCGGGCCATTTGGGAAAAGAAGTTCAAGGAACAGGCACGTCACGTGCAGGCCGAGGCGGAGGCCGAAAAGACCGGCGAGGGCAGCAGCAAGAAGGAAAAGGCCGGCAAGACGACGTGGGATGCGAAGCGCGGTGCCGTCGACGCCAGCGAGGGGCCGCGGTGGATGCGTCGGAAGCTGGCCAAGGAGTCGGGCAGTCTCGTGCGCAAGGCGGTCAGCGAGCAGTCGACAGCGACGGCAACAGCACCCAAGGCGACAAAGACACCGGATCGCGGCCCTCGCAAGGCCAGGGTCAAGGACGACGACGGCCCGCTGCATCCCAGTTGGGCGGCAGCCAAGGAGGCCAAGGAAAAGGCGCAGACGGCGACGTTTACAGGCACGAAAATCACGTTCGACTAGGGGGGGGGAAAAGGGGGGAACACATCTGGGATGGCCAGGCAGTGTGGTTCATATTCGTATCCTTTGTAGTAGCTATATAAGAGGCCGGCTCCTTGCCGCATTTCCAAGCGGCTTCACGTGCAGAAATCCATTTTTGCCATTCAAGAGGTCGGGGCCGTCGGCGGCGGGTCGAACTTGGGCACGGAGCTGGGTGCCGAGGCGACGGGGGCGGCGGTCTCAGTCGGGGCCGGGGCCGAGGCGGGGGGAGCCGGGGCAGCAGCGGCAGCCGGAGCCGGAGCCGGGGCGGCGGGAGGGGGGGCGTACTTTTTCTCCTGGCCAAAGTACTTTTCGAGGCCGGCGGCGCGGTAGGCGCTGCCGCCGTGCTCCTGCTTCTTGATCTCGGCGAGGCGGCGGGCCTCGGCGTGGATGTCCTTGGCCTGGCGCTGCTTGATGGTGTAAAAGTCGACCATGCGCTTGCCGGTGGGGGTGTTGGAGGCCTTTTCAAAGTAGGAGCCGAGGCCGGTGAAGAGGGTGTTGGCCTTTTGGGTAATGTTGTAGGACTGGTCGGCGGTCTTGGCGCGGTCGACGGCGTGGTACTTGGCGTCGAGGTTCTGCAGCGTGTTGACGAAGCGGTTGCTGACGTTGTGGCGGTGGTCGAGGTCGATGGCGCGCTCGAGGGCGGCGTCGCCAATGACGTAGCCGTGGGCGAGGTACTCGGCAAAGATGCGGGCGCGCGGCTTCTCCTCCTGGGTCAGCTCGCCGGAGTGGGCGGCCACGGCGGTGGACTCGTCGACGGGCGGCGGCGACGGCTCGTCGGGCTTGGCCGTGCCCGAGACGACAATGTGGTTGGGGCCCAGCTGCGTGTTGTGGAGCAGCAGCGCCGTCTTGGCCGCCGTGTCCTTTTCAAAGTCGACCGTGGCCGTCTTGGTCTCGCCGTCGGCGGCGACCTGGATGCTTGTGATTTTGCCACTGGTTGGTTAGACAGAAAACAGAAAAAAGAAAACAGACTGCGAGAAAAGAAAAACCCACCAGAAGCTGAAAAAGTCCTGCACCTCCTTGTCCGAGGTCACAGCGGCAATGTTCTTGACCGTAATGGTGGTGGGGCTCGACATGGTGATGGATTTGGCAAAGTCAACGGTTGCTGGGGGAAGAAAAAAAAGGCAGATGAAACGGCGGAACTGGACTGCAGCTCCCTTATAAACAACATTGTCTTGTAGGGGCCTCCCGGCAGAGATAAGTCACGCACCGCGTACTCGTAGGGGGGCCCTTACGTCGTGCACCACGGCAAGAGCGATGGAGGGGCAGACCAACGTCATCTCCCACAGCTTAAGTGGGGCGCGAGACGTGTCTCCAGCTGGCTAGAATCAGGTCGGCTGGAGTGGCTGTGCAAGCGGCCCTTTTGGCGGGGTCTTGTTTCGCACACTATGCACACTATGCACACTATGGCAATACGCTTAGTGGAGAGTGGCGCTACGGCCACAGCTGGCCGCATACAAGATCCGTTGTAGTACGATAGCTGGGCTGGTTCTGGCTGCTTCCCTTGCGGTTCGTCGTAGGCCTGCAATCGTCCTTGTGTGCTTTCTTTTTCCCTGGCCCAGCAGCCTCCACCGGTTTCCACTTGGGCGCCTCGCCCGATCCGGCCGGGCGCGCGGCCGAGGGCGATTCGCTCCGGCGGTTCCATGTCCCACTAGAAGCTTAGCTCATGTTGCGGCTGGTTTGGGCCGCCATCAATGTCCTCGATGCTTTCGGCATTGGGGCCCAGCGAGTGAGACCGTCCCAAAACAGTGCGAGACAGTCCAAAACAGTGCTCTCACATGCACGGGCCACTTTTACCGGTCCAGCACTCCGTCACTTGCCTAGGCTTCCGCGAATCAGAGCCGTCTGTTTCTCCTAGGCGGCCAGACCAGCGCTTTGCCTCATCCAACGACTTTTACCGTCTTCATACACCCACGCGCACCGCTGGCCGCAGTCGTGTTGCTGCTCGCTGCTCGCTTGTTCCGGTCGGTTTTTGGTTGTTTTCGGATTCGGTTTTCGGATTTCGATTTTCGGATTTCAGTTTCGACGGACTCTCCGACTGGTCGCTTCCGGCTCTCCTCGACAACAACACCCGGCTTTTCCCTCCCTCTCCCCCCCAGCCATGCCCGACCTCAACACCGTCCCGCCCTCGCCGCGCGTGCTGGCCACCGTCCGACAGTCGGCCCCATCCGTGCCGGCGCCACCGCACGCCGCCGCCGTGCCGCCATCGCCCTCGTCGATGCACGTCTTTCCCTCGAACCAGCTGGCCGTCAGCCAGGGCACCGCCCATGCCGCCCAGTCCGCGCTGCCGTCCACGTTCTACGCGCCACCCCCGCCGACCGCCCTGGCCTCGGCCGGAGGCCCGCTGGGCGACGGCCCCGGCGTGGGACCCGGCCCGGGACCGCTGCGTCATCCTCGACCACTAACTGCGGCCGAGCTGCACATGCTGCTGGAAAAGGAGCAGGAGGCGGTGGTGAACCGGCTGACGCGAGAACTGACGCTGCTGCGGGCCCAGAACGCCTCAGTCGTGTCCAACGCCTCGTCCACGTCCGCCGGCGGCAATGCCTCCTCCGATGCCTCCGCCCCGGCCAACGCCGCCTCCAACGCCGCCAATGCCGCCACCGCGCCCGCCCAGGACGCCCACGCTCTCCTCTCCGGCACCAGCGGCTTCTCCATCCCCTCCTCCACCGGCCGCCACAGCCGCACCTACTCCAACGCCAGCAGCCGCAGCCAGACCGCCGCCGCCACCCCCTCCGTCGGCGCCTTCACCGCTCCCGCCCCCCTCCGCCCCTCCGCCCCCATACCCATCCGCTCGGCCGCTGCCGCCGGTCCCTCTACCAATACCGCCCCCGGTCTCAGCCGCCAGAACAGCGCCGCCTCTCGCCGCAGCCACACCAACTCGCCCGGACCCCCCTCCCTGCCGCCCTCGTACAGCCACCCGTTTCTCAACGACGCCACGGCCGGCTATTTCCCGCCGTCCTCTCACGGCCATCGCGGTGCCACGTCTGCTGCCGGTGCCGCCGCCGCCGCCGCTGCCGCCGCCGCTGCCGGCCATGACCTCTCACCCGCTCTCGTCGCCGGCACCGCTCGCTACGAGGAGACGGCCTTTTACCGTGCCGAGCTGGAGAGTCTAAAACGCGAGAACGAGGCCCTCAAGCGGCGCATCCGCGAGCTCGAACGTGCTGCGAGCGCCGCCGCCACCATGACCACGACCTCGTCGACCCCGTCGACCCCATCGGCCACGACGACGACAGCGGCCGGCTCGTCGACCATCACGGTGGCCGGCTCTTTGCCACAGCACCACCACCCACATCCACATCAGCATCAGCACCACTACCACCGCGAGCCGCACCGCGAGCAGCGTCGCGAGCGCCGGTCCAGCGAGGCCAGCCGCAGCCGCAGCAATAGCACCAGCACAACGGCAAGCCAGAATATCGTGCCGGCGTCGACCGCCGCCGTCGCCGGCAGCGGCAGCTACATTGCCGGCCGCCGCGAGAGCGTCCGCGATCGCGTTACCAGCATGCTCAGCACCACCGGCAGCATTGCCGGCAGCGTCGGCGTCGGCGTGCCCGAGGACGAGCTGCGTGTCGGCGAGAGCGCCGCCAGCGCGGGGCTCTAGGTGCCAGGCGTTCTTTCTGGTTTCTTTTCTTCTTTTTGTGGCGCCGGTCTCCAGCAGGGAATGAACAAAAAAGTATGACGGTTGCTTTTATCAGGTGTTTTTAGCCCGCGGAGATCTCCGCGAGGCGGATGAGCGTAGCCTCGTTAGGTCACTTAGAATGGTATTGGTCTTTTGGCCCTCAGTATTGATTCTCATTTTTTTTATTTTCCTCCTGATCAATCCCTATGATTGATTTATTGATTTAGATCCATGGAGGCGCAGTTACGCGCGCTCTCTCCTGCCAGATGCACCCGTCCATGCCCTATCCCTGTGGTATGTCCCCGGTGGACTGCCAGATACCGATAACTCCTCAAGTCGACAATTGTTTTGAAAGCGATTTTAGAAAGCGACTTTACATTACTTGCGCGTCGTGAAGTCGGTCTCGTTGGTCGAGGCGCTCGAGGCCGTCTCGCACGTGCATGAGCCAGCCGGGCGCTGGCCGCAGCTGCAGCGTGAGCCACTCGTCGTGTTCTCCGTCGCCGCCTTGGCGCAGTCGCACTGCAGCGCCGACCGCTTGCCGCAAGAGCAAGTCGCGTTCTTGGCTGGAGAGGGTTAGCGCATGGAGGGCAAAAAAAGGAACCCATTCCCGTTGATACGTACCACAGATGCACTCAGTAGCACCACCCTTGCCGCAGCACGTCGAAGAGGCCATTGTGTAATTGAGGAGTGACAGCGAGGCTGAAGTGGGATGGATTGGAATTTCCGGTTTGGGAAGTGCTTGTAGATGGCGAAAAGTGGGAGAGCAAGCGAGATGGAATGGATTGCAGTGGATGATGTGCAGATGAAGAGAACGAACGTCTGGGGAGCGGGATAGACGGCCTATTTATGCTTCGACAAAGACGTGGCGTGTGAGTCGAAGGCCCCAGAAAAATCATACAAAGCTCCCGTCCAGGACAGCCCATTATTCATCTTGGCCATGATTCTGGACGCTTGGGTGGTCATCATCTGAGTGCCGATTGGCTGGAGATTATCGGCAATCTTATCTCCAGCCAATTGCGCTCTACTTGATTACAACCCCCAGCCAATGGCAAGGCTTGTATTCCCGGGTGGTCAGCGCGCCGCCACCACAACGGTCCAGGTGATAGTTTACGCAACAATGCCAAGACATCCCGGCGAGAAACCGGACAGATCAGTCATTGTCCGGGTTGTTGAGCTTTCGTTCGTGACGACGCTGGGCGCCTCACATCTTTTTCGTGTCGGCCAGTGTCGGCAGCCCCAGAGTGCCAGCTGTCCCAGCTATCTCGGACCAGCCTCATCTCAGATCGGCGGGGCCGCAACGCCTCTGGACCTGGCTTAGCCAGGTCCAAGAACCGGAAATGTGGGGCATGACAAATGGATTACGGATACTCTGTCAATGGGGCACAAACCCGCCTACAGCACACCCAAGACGGCGACAATTTGCAGGTTCGATTTGTCCAATTTCGACAGCCGCAGCGAACGTTACCGGATAGCCGGCTTATGATTTGCTGTACAGGTACAGCTCCAGCATTTCCCTTTGCTCATCAGATGCCGGAAGTGGCACCGTGCTGCTAGCACTCAGCGTCCAGCCTTCGCCCGACAGTAGATCGAACAGAGCCTCCTCGTCCGAGTGCCGAGGCTTTCTGGCCAACAGCACCCTCAGGGGTGTCGTTGAGGAAGCTGCCGAGGCCGCCTGAAGTGCAGACAGTGTCTTGACCAGCGCTGGCAACATGTCGACATTGTATGTGCAATCACTCAGCACCACCAAGTCCCAGGGCCTCCCCCCTGTAACCTTGGGACCAAACCGGCCTTCGCATCCCTCGTGCCAGTCGAGATTCTCGTATCCAAGCTGCCCTTTCAAGGGGGATGCTGTCTTGCCAGAGCCGTCTGGGCCCGTCTCGCACCATCTAGATCGTTGCATGTTTGACGTTGCCCTTTCCTCGGCTTCAGGGAGGTCCGTAAGGAGAATGGAAACTTGGTCGTTTCCGGGCCTGCTCTCTTGCTGCCTCACATGTCCGAGTATGGTGGCCAAGCCAATGCCGAGAATGCCCACGCCGCTGCCCAGCTCGAGAACATGCAGGCGCGTCGACTCTAGCAGCGTATGCAGCGCGTCTGCCAACGCTGCATCCTTGGCTTTGCGTTGGCTCTCGCCCAAGCACGTGTCCGCCAGAAAGGCCACTGTCGCCAAGCCGGCATCCCAAACGTGCCGTGCAATACTTTCGCCAATCTCCTCCTCCTCTTCAACGTCGATAGGTTCCCTCCGAGCATCATAGCCAATACACAGTTTCCGCACTGCCACGTGAGGAAACTCGTCCCCAACTTCGGGGACGTCAACCCACAGGGGAACAATGAAATGCGAGCTGTCTGCCATCACCTCCTGCGCCGTAAATATGCACCGTTTCCGGTTTGTCATGCTGAAGCAGATTCTCTTCCGCACAATAGATGGGTCTCGCAACTGAGCGACGGCTTCTCTTGGCACGACGAGGCCCATCTTTAGGACGCGCATGCCAGACTTCCACTCCAAAGACTGAGCCTTTCCGCCTCCCTGCTTTGCCGGCGTGTTGAGACGAATGGTTTGCCGTCTGATTCGTGGCACTTCCAGCTCACCGGTTCCACTGCCGTCCAACTGTCCACCCTCACCCTCTGCGATCGCTTCTTTCGGATTGCATCCATCATCGCCAAGATGAAGTGACAGCTCGGCCGGACTGGTCTCTGTCTCCAGCGCAACCAGAATGCCTTCTGGGGCATTGGGGCTGAAATACGAATCGCCCAGGTCGGTGGTAATGGCGAGCACAAAATTCAAGACCGTCTGACGTCCCTCGGCCAGCGCCGGTGGTCGTAGGAGCCGGATGTAGTGCATTGTGCTCGGCACTTTTGCCGACAGTCCTCACAAAATCAGCACTGCAATCTCTGCGGCCTCCACCTTTGGCCGTTCAATTACCCGACCGCATTGACAGCCAGCCTTACTCCTGGGTGACCTCTGTAGAAATTATCGTCCTATAGGCGTAGCGCGGCGCGACTGCGAGGCCCGGGGGGAGGGTGTGCCTGGTAAACGCACAGATCCGTTCGAGTCGGAGGTCGCCGTAGTGAAAAAAAGCGGATGCTTCCGACGTAGTTAATCTGTGGCTGCCTGGCCGTAATTGACGTCAGAACGAGATAACGAACAGCCCTGTGACATCGATGTCCCTTAAAGGCTTCCATACAGCACCCGAATTGGCATCGCATTCCCCAAGAGGCGCAGAGGCAGGTAAAGACAGAACAAACACGGAAGAGACAGACGGAATTCGCGTCACGTGACAATTTCGAGCTCGACATCGCCATGGCCGCGGTTACAAACACACCCGCCGACCTGCTGGCGCAGATGCTCAGGGTGACGGAGGACAAGATTGTGCCGCTGACACGCGCCGGCGTCTCATCGGGCAGCAAGCTGTTTGGCGCCGCTGTCCTGACCAAGAACGGCCTGGTGCCGCACACGGTCGCGACCAACAACGAGCGCGACTCGCCGCTGCTGCACGGCGAAATCAACTGCATCCAGACTTTTTTTGCTTCGCCAGCGGCCGGCCGGCCGAGCACGGCGGACTGCATCTTTTTCTGCACGCACGAGCCGTGCTCGCTGTGCCTGAGCGGCATCACCTGGTCGGGCTTCAACGAGTTCTACTACCTCTTCACCTACGAGGACAGCCGTGACCTGTTTGCCATACCCTACGACATTGACATTCTCGAGTCTGTCTTCCGCGTGTCTGCGCCCTCGGACACGCCCGAGACCCTGGCCGCACGTCCGCTGTACAACAAGACGAACAAGTTCTTCCGGTCCGCCAGCCTGGCAGACCTGGCCGAGCAGCTCCCCGAGCCGGAGGAGAGAGCCAAGTGGACAGCCGAGGTACAGCGCGTCAAGGCCCTGTACCGCTCGCTGAGCGACACGTACCAGGAGGGCAAGAAGGCGGGCACGGAGACGTCCAGCGTGTGGAAGTAGCGGGGGCTCGGCGGCAGAGGACGGAGAGGAGGCCTGTCGAAGCTGCAGCCGCTCTAGGCAGACCTGAGCCGAGATGTTTCTGCGCATGTGGAACTGCATTGGAAATAGGGTAAAACAGCAAGCCGAAAATATCAATTCTCTGTTCAATTCTTACTTGTACTTGACGTACCCCAAACTTGAAGTCTCAGGTTCCAACCACAGACATCCAGACGAGGACTCATCGATGGCCTCCTAGTCAATTTCGAGTATGTATTTTCCATTGTGCATACCAGCGGCCCTTCCACGGGGGTTACAGTGGTAGGGTTGTGCGTCATCGGCGGTTTTGGTTTTGTTGGGGAATTCGATGCTTGACAAACATCTGGTCACGTGATGACTACGACCACTTCACGCCATGCGGAGGAGGAGGCCCTCTACAGCTTGGGGTTCGGCAACCATACTATTCCCAGCCATTTCTACACATCTACTCGAATAGTCACGCCCAAGAAGAGTAATCTATTAATTCTACAAGCACGGTGGCGGTGAGCAAGCATCCGTTCTGCTGGGGACCGCCCCTGTCGGTTGTGCTCTCAACGACGACTTGATCTGCAGATTCGGAATGCTTCGACCAGCAGCCCATAATAAAATGCCCTCGAACCAATTTTTTTGCCACAGCAGTCCGATTTGGTCCAGACCAAAAATTGATTACTTCGACTCCGGCCAACGTGTCCCTCGCGACGCCCTGTTCGGCCAAAGTCGGTGTGCAAGTCGCAGTGTCGATATCAAGTAGAAGTACTGTCGACTTTCTGAGCGCACGCAGCACAGCCTCTTGACGGCAAATCGGATGGCAGCCATCTGAGCTAGTCATTCTTGTTTTGCTGTGCTGGCCAAATATTGTCGTGTCAGATGTGTCTGCTGCATGCTGTGGTTTTTTGTCCCGAAGCGGATACATTGCCGTTTCGAGACGAAATACGCAACACAATGCAATTGAAAAATACGGGACATGTAGACTCAGAGTTTCCAAAGTCGATACACTCACTGCACGGGGCGTTGATAAAGATGTGGTGTGGCGAAAGCGAACTCGAAGCGAGATGAATCTCATCTGGAGCCGAAGGTAGAAGCAATTCGCCTGGTCAATGGCGCATATATCAAATCCTGAAGGGCAAGATATGGAAGACGCAACGGAATTCACAATGGAGGAGCTCAATTGTTTAGCGTACCCCGCGCTGGAAATGCTCTCCTTCTTCATAGATGGCAAAAGTAGTAATAACAGTATTTGTAGACGCCTGTTTTTGACCTGCTGGTGAGGGGAATCTGAATGATAGATTGAGGACGTCAACCTCAATTATTAAGTGGGCCACAGAGGACTTTTAACCTCTCCTCTCCTCTGGCTGCCACTTTCTCAAGGCCTCTACTCTGCCGCGATCTAGAGAGGTCCGAGAAGTTGCCAGCAACAGTCTCTCCAACAAACGACAGCCAACCCTTTGATTGTTCGGCACATCACCGTCATGGCTCCCAGCCGCAAACCCGGAAATGAGAAAGCGTTTTCGGTGCAGTCGCCGCCATCTAACGCTCAGTCAACTCAATCGCTTCGTACCTACACGCCTCTGCCCCAATGGCCCCTCTACACGCCGGCAGAGATGCTATTCACTCCCAGAGAGGCGTACCATCGCGCACCTCTGGGCCTGCGTATTCCCAGTTCCGTCCCATATTACCCAATGGTTTATGCCACGGGTCGAAACATGCCAGCTGGTGCGACTGGACGGAGTCATGGGCATGTGCCACATTTTTCTGACGATCCGACCTTCTACGGGCCATATTATGCAGGGCCTGATGTCGGAGAGGCTCGTCTTCCTGGGTCCAGACATGGCAACCCCTCGTTGCAGCGCGTCACCCAAACTTTCCAAACAGCGCCGTTTGCATTTGAGAGCCACGACTACCTGGGCTCTCCCGGCCACTCTAACAAGCAAGACCTCTTTGTGGACAACTCCTACGGGGTTGGGCTTCCGAGTACCAGGACCGGCCAGACTCCTCGTCGTGGAAGAAACGGCACCGGGCTGTTTGCGCACGATTACATGTATGACAACCGCCAGAGATACCAGGCCGGACTGCCACTTATGATGGAAACGCGCAGCCATGGACAGCAGCGCCTCGCCAAACACCGCGTTCGATCCATTGACGCGGTCCAGCATGAGTGGTGGGCCACGAACGAAGACACGTCAAAGGCCGGCGAGCAGTCGGAGCCTGGACAGCCCGGACCAGATAGACAGCCTGAACGAGACAATCCGCTGGCGAGCGAACCATCCGGCAATGAGGATCCCTACATCAAATATCTTGAGAGGTTCATGAAGCGCGTGGAGCGGAAGTCGCGGCGCGGAGCCGGCGATGTCGGCGAGACAGCTGACTCTCGGCGGCCGCAGGGAGTTCTCTCGGCGGTATGACCTCTCCGGCCATTCTTCATGACCAGCTATGATTCTAATTTTCAAATTACAGACAATCTGCCAGGTGGACCGTTTCATGGATCTCCACAGCGACGGAGAGTCGGACACGCGGTCGGCGGTGTCTGCCGTAAGTCTCGTTCTATTTGTACGAGGAAAACAAATTGCATTACTGACAGCATTTGCAGCCATCCCTGCGAAAGGGCTTGGATCTGTGATGGCAGGCCGGCTACTCGACTACGCCTATTGTGTATGGCCGAGTGTATTGAGAAACGTAATGGATCGAACGAATGACGAAACAATAATGGAATGGAGGGATAGAAAAAGAAAATATGGACAAGCCAGAGCTGCTGTTTGTTGTGGCCGCTCGATCTATGTTTTCGATCCAGGTTTCAATCCAGGTTTCAACAGGTATCAAGATCAGCATTCCAGATAATAGAGAGGCCCGCAAAAAAATTCGATTGCCGATGGCAATCGACTCCTGCGGCTAAAAGAAGACGAGACAGAAACCAAAAGATACATCTGGCGCAAGGGACAGAGGGGGGTGCGTGAAGCAAACCGTGGACAGGCTAGATGTGACTAGATGTGAAGAGGGGCAGAGGCAGCTGCCCCAAGTGAAGCACAGGCTAAGAATGGCAACCTGGCGCAAAGGTGGCTAAGTGGCGGGGTGGCTGTGGCTGCATCCTTATGCACGTTTTCAGCCGCCCGGACACAAAAGTTGCCCAAAAATAAACCAAGACCGAGGCGACGAGCATATCGCCCGCATGCAGGCTGGAACTGCGCGCAAGAGAGAATTGTGCAACAATGCGCAAGCCTCCTTTCTAGAAGGACACAAGGCACACCTCGGGATGTGTCTTGATGGTGGAGCACACCCTCCACGACGAGCACACCTGCCGTTGATTGGATCGTCACTTACTGGGCGCTCTCGCTAAAAAGCGTCACACTCGGTCTGCACGCTGTAAGCGCCCGAGCCATTTGGACGGCTACTGCACAATATGTCTTTTTTTTTGCCCTCTAGTGTGACTGTGACGAATAGGAAAGAACGTGAGAGGGGATCAGATGGCCGCACAGAGTCGTGGGAGGGGTGGTGTCGCAGGACTGCCAAAAGCACGAGAGGCGGGGCGTCCAGATCGTTGCCTTCTCTGCCCCACATCTCCTGTCCGTCTTCCCACCGTCATCAGACCGGACAGACATGCAGGGCGCCGGCCGGTCAGCCACGAGGGGAAAAAGAGAGACCGCCTCGACCAAGTGACGGCCCGAATGGAGAAATGGGAAGGGGGGAGGGAGAGAGAGACGGGGGGGGGAGGGGTGTGCGGCCTTTTTTTTCCCTTCTCGTGCAATGATCGAAAGAGACGCAGGGCGGCGGTTGTGGCGGCCGTACGCAGCGAGGGTGTTGCATTGGGGCCGCACAAGGCTGTCGACCCCAAGCATAAAAGAGAGAGGGACAAAAAAAAGAGAGAGGCCAGCGGCGGCCGCCGCCATGGGTCCGGCGGCTCGCAGATCGGCGGCCAGAGAGGGCCACGAACAGCGGCTGCTGCCGCCTGTTCGGGGGAGGGGCTACGAGTGGGAGTACTCGTTCGCATGTACCTATTGCAGCCGTCCTCTAATTTTTTTTATCGGCAGCGGACGGGCGGCACGGGCCCAACGGTGCACATTGCGCCCTGCAGGAGACGCCCGGGGAGCGCTGGGGCTGGGCTGCAGGGCGTTGGACCGCTGTAAAGAGAAGAAAAAAAAATAACTCGGGGTGTCACGGCCCAAAACGAGCGAGGTGGGGCTCATCCTCTCCGATATTACGTGCGACTACGAGTATGCCCGCCTGCCGTCGCAACAGTTCTCCACGCACCGGCTATGCATTCCTGACAGCGAGAACCGCCTGACACCCGGACCACGCTCCACTGTACGCGACCACGGCTGCGAGTACTCCGTACGCCTGCCCTCGTATCTTACTCATGGCCGTTTTGATGTACGAGTATCTTTTGCTCCTGCTGCCTTGGCTGCCTGACGATTGCGTACGGCCGTCAATGCGCCCATCCGCTTGTGTATTTGCACACAACAGAGCCTGTTCCCTTCCAATGCTGCCCAATGTCTCCCCTCACTTTGTATATCGGCCGCAAGCGGACACACCATTCTAGCCCAACATCTTACTCGTAGCTTACAAACTCGGCCAATCAGCAGCGGACTACCGGATTCGGCTTTTTTTCCTTTTCAAAATCACACGATCCCTCCCTAATCCAGTCGTGTTGACCAGAGAGTCATACTTTGTACGAACGTGACCGGCCGGCTCGGAGGGACCAGTATTGCTTTCTTTCCTCGGCACAAGGCGGAATGCGGAATGCAAAGGCAAGCCGGTGATGTGAAAAAATTCACTAAGAAAATGAGACTAATTACCGAGCACACAGCCAAGTGCGTACAAGCGTGCATGCATGGGGGACAGTTACGGTACATCCAGCCAGGTTTGCCACTACGAGTACTGTACTCTGTAGGTGTGCGATTATTAACGCGCCAACCCGCTACTAGACCAAACCTACACTAACAGCACAGTCCACCACAGCTATCCCATCAGTCACTGCACTACGGTCCGCCTTCCGTCTCCCACCCGGCGTTAGTGCGTTTCGCGGACGACGTCCACTCCGTCTTATGCAGAAACCACGCCACGGCTGGCCTCTCCATGCCCCCAAGAGAATAGCAACAGGCGCCGACGGCAGGTAGTCTACCCGGCTGCGACATTTCCCTCTTCCCATTTCTGGGGTTGTGCGCACAAACTAGGGCTTCGCCCCGTAAAGCCATTCCTGCTGCCCCGACCGGCACTTCCAGCTGATTCACTTCGGCCCCAAATCTCGGCTGTGGTGTCTCATCGTCACAATGTATAACAAATCTTACGGTCTGCTCCGTGATTAAAAAAGAATCGAATCCAATTCCCTCCATCTAATAAAGTGCTAGTGTGAAATCCCAACCCAACAGTAAAAGGAATGGGGTATATCCGACATCCGTCCTGCGACATGTAAATAGAAAATAAATGAGAAAACCGTTCCGAACGAAAACCATCAGAGCGATCCCCAGAACAGGATACAGAAAGTAAAGACGGACTCATGACGCCAGCGACGTCCAAAATTCAAAACAGGCAAAAACAACTATCCATCAGACCCATATTCCAACACAACCGACAGAGCCGGCAAGCCCTTCCGTAATAGGCTTTTGAGACCAAAAAAATCTAAAATCAAAAACTCGTTCCTTCTACTTCGTGTGCGCGCTCAAATCAAATCCAAACTTTTGGAGACCCGTGGTTTTTTCGCCGCCAGCCGCCCAATCAATGCACACAAGCCCCACAAATATTACAGTATCCAATCCGCCGTCCGTCGTAAGCGGCAGTCCAGTCCATATGGCGAGATGCGACGCGAAAACAGAGTGGAGAGATCGGGTATGAAATCCAAATTCGCTCGCCATAGAAGCCAGAATGCGGGTATCTAAGGGAAGATAGAAGCCGGGAAACGTTGCCGTTGCCTTCATTCGACGTGGTGTTGCACCATCCAGATCTAAGCCTCCCGGGCATAGGTAGAGGGGGGGGGGGAAGAAAACAAAAACTCCTGGGAAAATTGGACCTTCCGGAATGGACGAAACATGCCTCCAGAATATCCAAGGGTAATAATACAGTCTGGCGTTGGTGTCGACCAGTGTTTTGTTTTGTTGTCCTTTTTTTGTGGTAGGATGGAGGAGTCCGTTTATTTGGTGGGCTGGCGGATGATGTCCTCACAGTTGGCATCGAAGCGCAGGTTCCAGAGGCGGACCGACTGCATGAAGCGCTCCGTCTTCTCCAGCTCGTGTTCGCGGCCAAAGAGCGTCTCCACGAACTCGATTCCGGCGTTCTTGCCCAGCTGCGACTTCTCGCGCTTGCCGGTGCGCAGCATGGGAACCTCGCACGTCTTGAGAAGCTTGCGCAACTTGTCTGTCAGCCGCTCACCCGAGAGAATAAAGTCCTCGAGCATCTCGCGGTTCTCCTTCGCCCGCACGCGCGGCGTCACCTCGTCCGCGCGCTTGATCTTGCCTGCCAGCTGGATCAGAAGCAGCCACATCTCACCAGCCACCTCGGCAATGGGCGACGATGGGCCGTGGTGGTACGTGGTCCAATCGTAGATCCACCGACCGAGTGAGTTGGCATCGAACACTGAGCCCAGCAGCATAATGGGCTCCTCGGACGGATCCCAGTTCTTGAGCGAGAAGCCAGCCGGGATGTGGTGCTTCTTGGCGTCCGCCTCCGTGGCCTTCTGCGGCAGAGGCGAGGCGGAGCCAGTCGATTTCTTGGATCCCGCTGGCGGCTGATGCTGGGAGCTCATCGGACGCACGGTGGCCGGACGCTGGGGGATGGGCATGGATGTCGAGGAGCGCCGGGAGTGGCCGGTATGGGCGGTAGGAGTCGTGCGGCGACTGTCCGAGGGCTCGTGGTAGCGAGGAGACGACTCAAACCCGGCGCGCGCATCCTTCTCCACGAAGTTGTAGCCGCCCTGTGGGTAGTAGTGGTGGTTAGTCCCGTGTGCGCCAGAGTGGTAGTGGACACCGTGGTCGGTGGCGTGGTCCCTCTGCTTCCTCGGTCGCGAACGCGCGGGCAACACATAGGTGACGCCGTCGATCTCGATGAGTTCGTCCTCGTCGGATTCCCCAATGGAGTCTGAGGCCCGATAGTAGGAGAATGAAGAGCTGCGTCGCTCGCGGCGCGGGCTCGGACCGGACCACGCTGTCTCTTTCCGCGCCCAGCGCGATGAACTCACATTGGCTGTGGCGTAGTGGCCGTCGCTCGTGTACCGCGGCGAGAAGGTGGGCGGCCGCGACGAGGGGCTGTTGTTGAATTCAGCAAAGCCAGTGCCGCCGGAGCTCATGTGACGGAAGTGCGCACGCGTGGCCGGTCGCTGCTGCTGGTGACCATAAAAGTAAGTCGGACCGCGCGGCGACGGCGTCGGAGACGGGCTAACATATTCTTTCTTCTCGTAGTAGTAGTCGGCGGTGGCCGCGGGGGTCGCCGCGTAGGGGGAGTAGGAGGAGTTCATGACGATGGGAGTCTTCGACTGACGCCTGCTTGGGTAGACCGGCGCGTCTCTATAGGCTGTTGGTTTCTGAGAAGATCTCTGCTTGGGTTTGGGAGACAGAAAGAGAAGAGGAATGATATTGGAAAGGGATGACGTGGATCGGTGTCGTCGTCTTCCGGTGGGGGTAGTCGTGGTGGCGGTTGAGGGTCGTGGCCGTGGCCGTCGATGCGGTCACGGTCGCGATCGCAAGGTAGGTGGAGGATGGCGCCTGTGTCGGGACGCGGCAGGTTGTGGTGTTGGTGGTGAAGCAGCAGAGGCCAGTCACCTTGGTATGTGGTCGGTAGAGGGAGAGAGGAGAACCCGACTTCTGTTGGCGTACATGTCAAGGGCTGCGGTGATGCGAGTAAAATCCTCCTTTCAAGTGCAGGAGAGAAGATGAATTGGTCATCAAAGTCGACACGATGTGCTTCTCTGATGGTCACTTCTGGAAGAGACTGGACGGTGCGAACGGTCCAGTGCAATGTCGAGTGTGTAAGCGAAGTCGAGACGGGCGCGCTCGGCTGATTAAGAATGAGGGTGCAGAAAAAGGTAAGAATTGCTGGCGACAAGCCAAAGTGGTGTCAAAAAGAATTTCCGAGAAAAGAGAAGGTTGGGTGGGTTAGGCCGGTATGTATACTTTCCACATTAGCGACGGTAGACCAGGGGGGGGCAAGGGGGTCTAAAGAAAAAAAAGGAACATGTACGAGTAAAACAGGAAAGTGAGCGGGCAGGAGGCAATTGTGCAAAAGTACTTGGGCTCTGGTAAGATGCGAGGAGGCCAAGCTGGTGGAGGGGGGTGGCGATAGCGCAGGTACCTTTTCCTCTCTATTAGTCACACCTTGTCCGTGGGGCGCAATCTGCAGGCTTGGATCCCAGCCACAGGCAGACGACTCCTGTGGGAATTGTGCAGGACACTAGGTACCGTCCGTGCTCGCATTCGCTGCGGTTGCGCGGCGGTATTGGTCGTCACCCTTTTGGTGGTGCCCCAGTCAAGCGTCGTTGACGGCCTGTCAGGTCGAGTGGACAGGTGAGCACAGCCGGGCTGGTGCGTCAATCCGTGGCCGTAGGAGTCCTCCTGCTCGTAGTGGGCGAGCGGGCGGCCGTCGCACGACCGGTCGAGAGAGGATAGCTGGAATCAGCGGCCGTCGTGGATGGCCCAGTCTCTGGAATCCCGTACAGGAACGAGAACGAGAACTCGTATCTCGTACTGTCGTAGCAATGGGACTGTTCCGGCGAGGGCCGGGGTTTCAGAAAGCGGGTCTGTTAAGGAATACGATGGAAGCACGAATTTCCGCAGGCCGGATTGTGGGTGTCGGGCGAAATTTCGCAGATCGATGCAGTGAAGAGCCCCGAGGAATCCCCCTAAGCCAATTTACCAGACCCCTGTAAGCGAGATTGGTGGGTTTCTGGCGTAGAAAGTGGTAGTTGGTTCCGGCGGTGCTTGCGCAGCAACTGGTCTTTTGCGCACAACAGGCCGCTGCGGCTCTCTCGCCGTGGTCCGTGTCGTTGCGGCGCGGACTGGAACGGCTGCCTGCGAATTGGTCGGCTTGTCTGCAGCCGTTGCAAGACTGAACGATGGTGTCTGAGGGAGGTGTCTTGCTGGACTACGAGACTGGACGGGCTCGTCCAGAAGACGCGTATATATATTCAATGTTTATCGCCTCCGTGAACAGGCGGCAGAGCAATGACGACCGCGGTCGTATCGTGGGTGCTAGGCATCGATATTCGAGATGCGGATGCAGAGTCGTACTCGTATCTTACTCATAGCCGCCGAGGCCTGCACGGCTTATTTCAAGGGGTGACGACGGCGCCCTTCAGCCTGGTGCTATTTGCCACACGGCGGAAGTAAGGGCGAGCATTGCTCCTTCCGGTTCTGGAATCCGGGGGGGATATGTCCCTCGTTTACGATTTGCGACGCGCAGCCACTTTCCCGCCACCCGACTTTTCTAGTATTCCCATTCCGATTCGGACACCGCCAACCTCCGCGCAAGGTGGCCATCACATGCCCGCGTGTGGCTCACCTTGCGGCACATGACACGGAGACACGGCCGAAATTTGCAGGTGTGCTCCGCCGATGGCAGGCAGATCGGCGGCCGTGTGTGGTGCGGCTGTCCTGCCTCTAGGCGTCTTTCATGCCGATGCTGAATGCAGGGATCGCGAACGGCCATTATGCAGCTGGCCAGAAGCGCCAAAGTGACCGATCGGTCCGCAAGGTTCAGTGGAGGTGCTTGACCCACGCGCTAAAACGTGGAGGGCACATGGACACTAGAGCAGCCTGCAGCCACCACGGAGCATCTACGCTATTTGCCCATCTTACACCTTGCGGGCGCGGCCACCTCGATCCTCGCTGTCCAGGGTACTGTATCTATCTTGCGTGCCAGCCGCCCTGTTTTCGCTATTGCAATGCCGTGCACGCGTGCATTGGTTCCCAAACACAAGCAGAGTCAGTCGTGTGCACAAGATCGGGCCTGCGCGGCTGGCACGGCCCAGCCGTGGTCTCAGACAGTGCACGAGCACCCGAAACGCAGGGCCAGACAAGCAAACCAAACGGCAGGCTGCGAAAGCACAAACGCACGAAAGCATGAAATCACACAATCACACAATCGCAAAATCACAAAAGAGCCAGATTCTCAGGCGCCTTTGCACGGACGCTGATACCGTCCCGGCAGATCTGGACGGCCCTGTTCAGTTGAGTGTGATTCCTGCACGTGTGTATGGATCTGCTCCGTGTGGTTAGCACGCCGCGGCGTTCATGCGTGCAGCAGCATCCAATCTACCCCTATCCGAGTCGTTCACCAAGCCTTGTACCCTGGTTACCGCTGCGGACACTGCTCGTGCTGCGACAGGAAAGGGAGGCGTTTTCGTTGCACCGCAGCGGCATCCATTCCGGAACTGGTCTGGTCGGCATTTTCTGGAGGCACGACGCCTCCGGCCGGTCGGTAAAGTTGCCATCGGTAACTAGGAGTCAAGAGGACCCGCACGGCCATTGGGGCGTCGTGAAGCCTCTTCTCTGTGCTATGCATCTTGCTTCATTTTGAGTGGCTGACCAGCCGGTGTTTGGCATGGGTGTCCATGTACGAGTACGCAGCACCGACACAGACACAGAGACATGCGTGTCTGACGCGAGACAAACACCCTATCGCAATCAACATAGGCGAGGCGCACGAGCTGGTGAGCTTTGGTTCAGCTTTAGTGTGTTTCTAATTTTCAGCCTCCCTAGCCCCCATACGAGGCGCAGAGGGCTGCCAGGTCTGCGGCCAGACGGCGTCTTGAACGTCGTGCTGTTTTTATCCAACAAGTGCGTGTTTATGTTTACTCTAACGGATCGGTGGATTGGAGAAGCGGGGCTATTAGAGAGCCATTGCGCGCCGTCGTTGGCGGTGCCGTTCCGCGTGCCGGTTTTGTGCTGTAAGCTCTAGTCTGGTTTCTTTCCCGCAATTCGTATCTGCACGTATCCCAAGCGCCGTCGATACCGGGTGTGCGTCGGTCGACGTCTCTTGGCAAGTGTCGGTGAAGAGCAGTGAGACACACGAGCGGCACGACGACGGTCTGGACGTTCCAGCCACGGTGAAGGATGGCAAAAAAGGGCAAACAGAAAGAAGTCAAGGAGGTCGTGGGAGGGGAGGCTCCACTAGTCCAAATAAAATTTTGTTCGTAGCGTGGATACTGGCCGGATCCTACCCCCCTGGCCCCCTAAACTAGCGTCAAGGTGGGGCAGGTTGGACGGCACAACCCAACGTTTTTCTGTTGGTGTTTTTGTGTCCTGTTGCGACAACAAGACCAAGTTTCGTGCGCGTGCTTTCCTGTGTGGCCATGGCGGCTTTCCTAAAGTGCAGAAACGCAGAACTATTCCATAAGAGTACGCGTATCTACGACTACTCGGCAAGAACCAGCCACCAAAGGAAGACGCGTTAGTTGGTCCGTCGCATGCTTCTCTCTCCATCTTCCTTCTGTCTCGTATTCTTTCTTTTTTGGACGAGACCCTGGCTGCCCACCAGATGTACTCCGTATCTCCTTTCATTTGCCCTCGCTGTGAAATTTACCCTCGCTGTGAAAATTTTTTACTCCCCCCTCCCTTTCCCCCCCATTTTTATTTCCCTTTTCTTGCGCGCTCTCACCCCCCTTTCTGGTCGAAAACAGATTGGCCGTTGCGTTTTCATTTAAGAGGGGCTGGAGGGATACGAACAATACCGCCAGATACCGGGCCAGGGGGGGTGCAGAGAACGGGCCGGCCTGTCGCCAAAGTATCGTATTTCATACTGCGACCCAGCGCCGCCTTGTATCAAAAGCGGGACCTTGGACTGCACGGAGTACCTCTCGAGGACGGCGGCCCGGCAGAAGGGAAGAGCACAGCAGAGTCGCCCATGGTCTCTGACGCGCAGACAGTCATACGCAATAGACAAGGGACGAAGGCGCTGGATGCACAAGGACGCAAGGACGCAGTCGTTCCGTCGGCCGGGCGTTCGCATGCGAGGACCGGCTGTGCCGCCCATTGGCCGCAACAGCCTCTGAAAAGCAGCCTTGTTATGCCCTGATGCCTGACGATGACTACTGGCGCCGCCTATTTTGCTGCGTTGCGGTCCAATGGGGGGACAAGCGGGGCAGGCCGGCGGCCCAGGTGTGCCTTCTCACCGCAACGGTAGGAGGCAGAGACACCGTGATTGGGCGGCCAAGACAGGAGGCCCGCGATGAACGGCCGCGCCGCGCTGGGGGCCGGGAGGATCATGTCGCATTGGAGGTGAGTTGTCGTTGCGGTTATTGTTCTCCGCTGGCCTTTTTTGGGAGGTGGGGATCTTTAGGATGTTTTTTTTTTTTTTTTTGCGGCTTCTGGACTTCTGTCCGGGCGTTTGTTTTCCTTCCTGCTTGGTTTTTCTGGCCGTGGCTCGTATCCCACAAACGTCCTCGACAGCCATGCGCATCGGCGCATTACGTCGTATGCACACGCCCCCCTGTCCAGAAGGCTCCCCATGCGGCCGGCCACGGCCCCTCGTGCAAGTCACCTTGGGTCTACTGGGACGGCCTGGACGCGTGTTGAACACACAAACCGAAAATTATGAAAATACTCGGTGCATTTTTTTGTAAAAAAAAAAAAAAAGGTCTGAAACCAAGTAGCAACCGATGCCGTTTCGGCGCTTTCGGAGCCCTCTCGGCCGCCTGGCTCACCGTCTGTTTGTCTGGATGGCCGCCTTCACCGACTCGTCCTTGTTCCGACAACGGGGGAAGAATACCCAGTGATGCTGGCTGGGGTGGGACTTGTCCCTCGAGGAAGCCTCTTTCTCTCTCGGAGGTACGAGTAGAGGCCTTGGACGGCAACGGAGGCTCGGCGCGCTCACACGCACGCACCCCTCCTGCTCCTCGGCCCTGGCAGCCCAACGCGCGCCGTTCTTATCTCTCCGGGTCAGGCAACAAGAGAGGCGTGCCATTGTCGTGGCCGAGGCCAATCGAGTCTGACATGGCTGGCGACGTTTGATAACGACATCTACTCCTACTTGCGCCTTTCTGGAGGCTGATAACGACAGGGGACAACAGACCGGGACAACGCATCGCGATCTTACCCACGCGGCTTGGCTCTGCGCCCCCGATGGCCGTTGCTGCTATCATGAAGTCGACCGGCCCAGCAGCTCTGCAGCCCAGCAGCCCAGTCGAGCAGCCCACCAGACGCCGTCTTTTCCTTCGCGGGCCTGCGTCATCAACGAACGTGCCGTTGCCTCCCGAGCCGGATGCGACTGCAGCCACAACCCGTGGCCTAGGCCGTGCAGGTTGCATGCTCGTACAGCGGCCTCACTCGAGTACCGGCCATAGCCTCTTTCCTGTCAGACACTCGGACAGCTGGCATGCTTGGTCCTCTCTTGCTCGCGAACTTGCGGCAGGCACTGCTTCACTCCCAACCTCGATCTGGCAAGTACACCCCCACTCCCTCGTCTTCCTCTGACTTTGCGCCCTTCCGATGGAGAGCGCGGGTCGAGAAGCGTACTCGTAGACCCGTCCGGACCTCTCCGCTCATCGGAGCTACTTGTGTGCCCCATCTACGGGTACAAGTGCTCTTTCTTCGTCGTTGCGACCCAATCTGTCCAGGGACATACCGAGGCGATGGCGTCGAGCTATCGATACGTAATACCGTAATACGCCCAGCAGAGCTGTCTGGCCCTTCCCGGCCCTTATCTGCCTGGCAGGCAAGCGAGGTCATCGTGTTCAGACGTATTCGAGATATGACTCTTGCATCCGTGTTGAACCTGAAAGTGGCAATGCTTTGTCGGCCAGTCGACTTACACGCATGGTTTGGGCGTGGCTGAGCCTCCACGTGACCATGCGTTGGGCTGGTATGCAAGCTGTGCCTTAGCCCTCCATCACTGCATGGGACGGGGCCGCCTACTGGACTCGACCCAAAAATGACATGGGGCATATTAGCCGCCGGCCGTTATCGCCACAGCGCTGCACTTCAGCTTCTGCATGTTTCCATCTAGTGTCCACTATTTTGGCACTTGACAAATCCGGCGGTGCCGTGTACAAGTAATATGGCTGCACCGACAGTATTATTTTTTTTTTGCGCTCAGCTTTGGAATCGAAAAGGGCCACCCTGGCGAGCATCGACAAGACGAATACTCGTCCTCTTTTGGGGGTTGCTACGTCGACGCCCCCTTGGCAAAGTGTCGCATGCACACACACTGCGCCCTGGCTGAGACGTTTTAGGCGCCCGCAGCGGAAGTTGGTGGATTGCGTGCGGTTGGGACTCTGCGAGTCGCAACAGGCGGTCGGTTCCCTTTTTTGGGGCGGGCTCTTGTCCCATTCGTTTCACCGTCTGACTGTCCGAATGCAATCCACCAAGACAGCGTATTGACTCGCCGTTCGCGGCCTGGTCATCGATGACTCACTCGCCACCTGGAGATTACCTCCTTTTGTTTGTCGGCGCACTCGACCGTCTTCGTGCGCTCCGTGCTGCCGCCCACTGTGATATCGACTGTTGCCACGCACTCTATTGAGCCAAGTCCTAATGTCTGTGGGCTCGAGAGATAGCCCGGACCCCCACTAACCCCCCCTCCCCTCCTCGCTCTGCTCGCATTGCAACTGGACACCTGTCGTAGGCAGCAGCCATAAAAAAATTAGACCGGCAAAAGGGGGGTCCGAGGGCTCGCGTCTCTGATTTGCACATTAGGGTATGGGCTGCGTCCTTTCTCGTGCCCAGGGACGGACCACTTGCTGATTGGCTGGCGACGCCATCCATTCACAGTCGTAACGGCTGGCATGTGATTCTGACGGACTGGCAGCGGGTGTCGAGCGCGAATCATTCAGCATCATCCTTCCTGATTCCGTTGCACCAACCTCGCTATGACTCCATTTGGCATGCCAGCGCCCGGGGCTCCATGATAGCCCGCTGACCCTCCGTCTTACATCCCATGACAGGAAGCAGGGCGTTGGAAGTAAGACGGGAAACAAGGCGTTCTTGTGCCGTGAATGCTTCAGAGGAATGTACTTTCGAGCCGCGTCCAGACAGCTTGGTTTTATTCCGACACCTCCTTTCAACGATGGAATACGTACCTCTGACGTGCTTTGTTTGCCAGTTGAACAGGCAGATTGAACGTGCCAGGCAGAAGTAGGGTGGCGTAATCAGATTTACCAAGGGCACCCTTGCTGCAGGCGATGTTTTGACGGGACATGGGGGGAAAGTGACGTCAACGTGTGTCTGCGAGTGTAAATCGAGCATCTACCTCTACGCAGATGAAACTGGCCTGTGTGTATCTTACTCATGTCGATCTCTGGACGTCCACCGAGCCGTGCAGGCATCACAGCCCTTGTTGGGTTTTTCCAGGGAAGCTTTGAGAGAATTGATGCACACACTCCAAGCAGGCAATCTGCATCTCGTCCCCAGTCAGCACAAATACAAGGTAGTTCCACAACTGTGCACAAATGCCCAACAAGCTGCTCTAAACAAATAGTCGTCATGATCTTATGTATTGACCAGTGGCAGGTCAATGGGATCTTGAGGGCAAGTGTGATGCGAGGGAGAGTTAGGAAAAGCGGTCATCGCAGAAGGCCACATACAATATTTCTTGAACAAATGAAGTCTTCCTCAACCAAGGCATACCCCAGAATGCTTGTGCCTAGACTCTCGTTGTGTCTTTGTACACGAACAACGCCCGACGAGCTCTCTGCTGCCGATCGAAGAGAAGCGTTATCTTTCCGCGTTTCCTGCCACCGTCATACAAGCCACCCCGCATGCCAGTGAGTGAAGGCACAGAATATCTCTCTTTTCTAGACCTTCCGGGCGTACTATCGTGCGGGACGGTTTTTGGGAGTTCATTCACGGTGTACATGAATACGCCTCGCAAATCTTGCAGTTTCGATGCAAAAATGGCGTCAGAAGAAGGACATCCGCGAGTCCATTAGCAACAGCTATCTCGAACAGGATTCTATAACTGATTTTTTGAACTACAACCTCTGTGAAGGATATTGAGCAGTATTCTTAAAGAGTCAGACTCCAAATAACAAAAAAAATAGGAAATCGAAACGTCTTATATCAAAGGTATAGCAAGACAGACGGTAAAAGAGAAGAACGCCCCGTACGAAGTTCAAAAAGTCTTACACATTACCCACGTTGCTTGGAACCCATCTCCAGTGAAGCTGGCGGACTCGCGGCTGCCTTTGCTCTTCTGGGATAATTATCGCAGTACTGGGCGATGCTACGTAAACAGTAAGGTAATAGCAACAGGGGAGCTCGTGGCTGGCTTCAAAAGGACCTGAAAGAGAGAATGTCCACAACGGGCATTGGTGTAGAGGCTGCATGGACAGTGATATGCCAGCCTTGATACTACAGCTAATTTCTGCTTCGCATTACAGAATGTGTCAAAAAGGCCTCAATACAATCTGATCTTGATGTCATGGCTAGAAGTGGAAGGAGCGACATTTGCACCTTCTCTCACAAGGTAATGAGTAATATACTTTCTCCAAATATCCCTCAGAGAGGTAATCGACCATTTAGAATTTCATCGCGACATTTTCCTGCATCGGCATCGGATCGTGTCTTTCACGGCCCGGACTAACGCGATCCTGCAGAGCTTTAAGGCCGGGCGGGGTTAAACAGCACTGATTTGCTAGAGAGCTGAGCTGCGGCAGCGACGGCGGCGCCGAGATAACACTATTTCGCACTTTTTTACGGTTTCTGGAAGCTGTGGCGTGTTAGCTTGCTTGGTTCCGGATACGTCCGCACCATGACCGCGGGGGCAAGCACTACGAACGGAGCGCCTATCAGCTGATAAAGCCGGGCCCAAGCGATACAACCGCGAGGACTTGCCGAAAGACTTGTAACAAGAACGAGGCGCGACGGTTTCGCAGACGAACAGACAGGACAGAACAGCTACACCTGGAAACTAGCACAGCCATGGACGAGAGGGTTCGGATTCCGGTGACGCTGCCGCTTGACGGCCCGACGACTGCGTTTTGGCAGGAGCCGCCGGACGTGACGATAGCGGACGTGCGGTCCACGCCGGAGCTGCCGGCATTGGTGGACGTTGTGATTGTGGGCAGCGGCATCACAGGCACGTCGATTGCATTTCACTTGATGGGGGGAGGCCCGGGCGTGGCGCCGAAGCAGTCGGGGCAATCGATCCTGATGCTGGAGGCGCGACAGGCGTGCTCCGGGGCGACAGGCCGCAACGGCGGGCACACCAAGGCAGCGTCGTACCGGTCGTTTCTGGACCACGCGGCGACTCATGGGACGGCGGTGGCGGTGCAGATCGCGCGGCTGGAGCTGGAGGGGATCCGGGCGGTGCACGCGATGGCGGCGGGTGGCGAGGGCCAGGCGGCGATCGACTGCGACTCGTGCCCGTGCGAGACGGTGGACATTATCTATGACCCGGCGCAGTGGAGCCGTGCGAAGGAGGCGGTGGCGGCGATGCGAGCGGCGGTGGCGGCGGGGGACCCGGTGGCGGAGTACACGCTGTACAGCCGGGAGGAAGTGCTCGAAGCTTTCCCGTGCAGCGACGACGGGCCGGCAACGCCGATTTGCGGCGCGGTGCGGTACGCGGCGGGCAGTGTGTCGGCCTACCGGCTGGTGGCGGGGGTGTTGCGGCGGTGCTTGGCGGGGGGACTGAATCTGCAGACGAACACGGCGGCAGTGCGGATGCAGCGGGCGGCTCCGGGCAGCGACGGGCGCTGGACGATCGAGACGGCGCGGGGCACGGTGACGGCGCGCCATGTGGTGCTGGCGACAAACGGGTACACGGCCTTTCTGGAGCCACGGCTGCAGGGCGTGGTGGTGCCGCTGCGGGGACAGGTGACGATGCACCGGCCGGGGCGTTCGATGCCGCACGGCGGCAGCCTGGCGACGACGTACAGCTTCATCTACGCGCGGGGGTACGAGTACATGATTACGCGGCCGGCGGGATCGGTGCGGGCGGGCGAGATGGTGATTGGCGGGGGGCTGATCTTTGCGAGCGGCGCCGACGACCCCAAGGCAGACGTGCCGGGGCTGGTGGAGTACGGGACGACAGACGACACGACGATCAACCCGGCAGTGTCGGCGTACCTGCACGGGACATCGGCGCGGTACTTTGGGGGGCGGGCGGGGCACTGGGGCGAGGACGATGCGGCGGGACGGGTGCGGGCGGAATGGACGGGCATTATGGGGTACACGGCAGACGGAATGCCGCTGGTGGGCGAGATGCCGGGGGGAGACACGGGGGCCACGGGGGACACGGGCGGGCTCTGGCTGTGCTGTGCGTTCCAGGGCCACGGCATGGTGTTTTCGTGGCTGAGCGGCCGAGCCGCGGCGACCATGGTGAAAGGCGGCGACGACGAGGCGCTGCGGCAGTGGTTTCCCGACTGCTTCCGTGCCAGCGAAGAGCGGCTGCGGCGGCGGTTTGCGGGGCGGCTGCACACGGTGGTGGAGGCGCAGGACCAGGCGAGAGAATACGGAGTAGAGAGCGCGGCGTTTCGGCCATGAGGATCGCAGACAGATGCCGTCCAAGAACCTTTGCCATGCCGTCCCCGAAAGAAAGACGCCAATTCCTCTGTAATTTCGTATGGATCCACAGTGGACCAGCCCATCGGTAGCGGACCAGTCCCCCGGAACGGTCGACCCCCCCAATACGGCAAATCGAGGCTTTAGCACGGCCGTTGGCCCCCTAAAAAATAAGGGCGCGACATGTGAGACGGGCGGCACGACTGCAGCAACGCCGACCCAGCCTGACAAAAATGAAATGAAATGGAAAAAAAAAGGGGCTGACGCGGCTCACCAACCCCCTTTTCTCGTGTGCTCGGCAGGACGGGAGAGAAGGGGGCCCCGGGAGGCACGGGAGACACGGGGGGGGGGGAAGGGGGGAGAGGAGGAAGCACAAGAGAGGTCCCAGCCGGACGGTACGAGTGATGACCATGTCTCCCCTTTTTTTTATTTGCCCTCCTCGGATGACTTGCAGGGCAGCGGAACACGGCAGCGCCCACCGAGGGGCCGTTTTTGCCACTGGCTTGCCCTCCTTTATTGGCCGCCTTCTTTTTTTTTCTTCTTCGCTGTACTCCGTACATTTCGCTGGCGCCGGCCAGTCGGGTCTGCCGTGATTTTCCCGGTTTTCCCCTCAATTTTCCAGCTTTTTTCTTCTTTTTTCATTTTCCTTTTTTTTTCCTAGTCTCGAAGCCTTTCCCGCGGCTCCCGTGTCCGTATGGACGAGTAAAAAAAAGGAATGAGATTGGCTTGGCATCCCCAACATGCTCGTATCGTAAAGTGGCCGGGCAAGCAGATGGTCCTGGGGTCCTGACGACATTGGTCCTCGGCAGCCACAGCGCCGGCGGAGCCAGGGGGGATCCCTGTCGTGTTTCCGGCCAGCTGGGAACGGGTTGCTCTGGTGTCGTCTGGGACCGTCTGTACGGAGTATTGCTCATAGTTTGCAGTCCGCTCGCTTTGCCTATTTCTGTTTCCCCGGTCCCATTTTCCATCCCCTTTCTCATCTTCTCACCGTCTCGTTTCAGTTTCCCAGTTTTCGGTTTTGCGTTTTCTGTCCCCGGCCCTGCTCGTGTCCGTGACCCCATGACCGCCTCGTCTTTCGCCCCTTGCCAGGACGGGCACTTGTACACCGCTTCTTCTTGGTCCCGGCCGGCGCCTGTTTCTTCAGCCTAGCAGTGGCGGCTGTGGGGGGGAAATTGTTGGTGCTTGGGTGCTTGGGTGCTTTGGGACCACGTCGACCCGACTGCCTGGTCCCCCTTGTTTCGTTTCGCTTCCTTTTTCCCAGCTGGTTGGGTACGGCCGAGCTCTCCGCCGGGCCGTTTCTGGTGCGTCCTCCTATTCTCCTTTTGTCTGCATCGTTGCGTCCTTTGCCGTTTCGGCTCTTTTCCTCTTTGGTCCCTATTTTCCATTTTGCCCTCCAAGTCTGGTAGCGTGCTCGGCCGTCGGGCGACGGACCGCGGCTAGAACCCAGCTGTCGGGTCGCAGCACTACCGTCGAGGCTAGGGCGATGGCCTCGGGCGTTGCAATTTCGCTGGGGCGGCCTTGTTTTTCTAGCACAAGGCCCCCGGGGGGGCGATGCCCTCTGCACCTTCTGCCTGCCGGGACCAAGATTTCTTTTTAAATTCGTTCTTTTCTTTTTTTTTTTTTTTGAAATTACGCTCGTGCAACTGCGTCTTGGTCGGCGAGCAAACCACAGGCTTACACGCACCAGTCCTGCCAGCACGGACAGTTTGCAAGTCTGGCTCTGCGGGTCCCACCCGAGTCGGTGTCGCCCGAGGCAGGGGGGAGGCGCAATGCGCGCCTGATTCGTGGAGTGTCGTCGTCCTGGTAAGATACTTGCGCGGTGTACGAGTACGCGGCGTGCGCGGTGTGTGCTCGTATATCAGAAATAAGAAAAAAATAAAAGAGCAAAAGGCGGCCGTGCCCTGGTGTTGGCCTAGCCCAAACCGCGTCTCTTTTGCCGCGCCAGCTCAGCACGAAGCGGCCTTCTCTCTGACCAACAACTCCAGCATTGTCGGAGCCGTGCCATGAGCCCACAGGAGCGCGAGGAAGTGCCGCCGCCGCCGGCCGAGGGGACGGAGGCGGCCGACGGGACACATGGCGAGTACCACTCGTACAACGACTATGCCAACCATCACAACTACTACTACAACTACTACCACCGGAGGGTGCCAGCGGAGCCGCCTGCGGAGTCTGACGAGGAGCCCGAGGAGGAGGACGAGGACGAGGAAGAGGAGGACGAGGAGCCCGAGGACGGGCACGCGCTGCTGGCCAAGCTGGTGCCCCCGACGCCGGCCGAGCAGGAGGACGGGCCGGACGACGCGGACACCGCCGACGACAACGCCGAGTACCAGGCGTCGGTCACCAGCAGCGTGCGGGCCCACGTGTACGAGGGCGGGCTGCGGTACCATGCGTATGCGGGCGGCCGGGGACGGCTGTACGTGCTGCCGAACGACGAGACGGAGCAGAACCGGGACGACATGAAACACGCCATGACGATGCTGGTGATGCGGGGACAGCCCTTTTACGCTCCGGTGCACGAACGGCTGGCCGCGGGCGGAGAGGTGTACGATTTAGGTGCGTGTTGGGCGGCCCTGGCAAGGCGAGGCGGTGATGAGGACACGTCTGACCCTTTTAGGCACGGGGACGGGCATCTGGGCGATTGAGCGTGAGTTGTCTTGCGTGTGTTTGATTTTGCATCTCTTTGATTTTCCTGTTTTCTTCCTGTTTTCTTTCTGCTTTCTTCCTGCTTTCTTCCTGTTTTCTTCCCGTTGTCTCGTATTGTTCTTGCTTGCCTTGTCCATTTCCCTCGACTAATCCCCCCAGTCGCCGACAGATATCCAGACGCCGTCGTCCACGCCGTCGACCTCTCGCCCATCCAGCCCAACTTTGTTCCCAGCAACGTCTTCTTCGCCGTCGACGACTTTGAGGACGACTGGCCCTATCCACCCGCCAACTTTGACTTTATCCACATGCGCTACGGCCTGTTCGCCGTCGACGACCGTCCGGCCCTCTTGCGCCGCATCTTCCGCCACCTCCAGCCCGGCGGCTACGTCGAGTTCCAGGACCTGCTGCCGCTCCCCCGCAGCGACGACGGCTCTCTCTCCGACGCCACCGCTTACGCTCTCCGCGACTTTTTCCGCTACGTCGGCGCCGGCATGCGCCAGTCTCCCAGCATCGCCGGCGGTGACCTCTTCGGCCCTGCTGCCGCCGACTTGTCCACCGACCTCTCGGCCGACCTTGTCGCCGCCGGCTTCCGCAACGTCCGCGTCGTCGTCCACAAGTGCCCCTTGGGCATCTGGCCACGTGATCGTCGCCTTCGCGGCTGCGGCCTTCTTCTCCGCACCGCTCTCATGGACGGCCTCCGCGCCTGGGCCTGTCGTCCCCTCGGGCCCTCTGCCGGCGGCCTCCGCTGGACCGACACCCAGATCGAGGTGTTCCTCGTCGACGTCCGCAAGGCCGTCATGGACCCCAACTTGAACGTCTACTTTCCACTGCAAGTGGTGTACGCACAGAAGCCCGAGCAGCCAGAAGCCGGCAGCGCAGACGGGACGGCGTAGGCGGACGCCGAACAACGATGTAACGATTGACGACTGCATAGATGGAGCATAGATGTTGCATAGATGTTGCATGGACGGAGCATGGAAGCATGGAAGCATGGAAGCATGGATGAGCATAGATGGGAAGGCCGGACTGACGCAAAGACAGTGCGGGTATATATATGCACTGTATCCACAGGTACAGGCACTCGTACCATGGAATGAAAAGAGCCTATTTATACGGACCCCTCTGTGCGGTGCATGGCGCGCACGCGGCGGTCGACCCACTCGGCACAGCCAATGTCTGGGTACTTTGGGGTCTCGCCAGGTCCGAGACAGGTGTCGAGCACGCCGCAGTGCTCGTTGCGGTTGAAACCAAAGAAAAAGGGCATGCTGAGCCGCTCTCGGCCACTGTGGTTCTGGACACGGTGGACGGTGCTGATGTAGCGGTCGTTGGTGATGCGCTGGAAAAAGTCGGCGATATTCACGACAAAGGTGCCGGCGATGGGGGGAGCACGGAGCCACTGGCCGGCCGGGGTGAGAACCTGGAGGCCGCCGCAGTCGTCCTGCCAGAGGATAGTAAAGAGCTGAAAGTCAGTGTGGGCGCCGATGGAGACGGGAGTGCTTTTAGTGTGAGCTTCCTCGAGGAGGGCCGCGGCGGGCTCGTCCAGGGACGGATAATAGTTGAGAGCCAGGGCGGCGTCGGGATGGGAGAACTTGGCGTCGAAAAAGGACTCGGGCAGGTCGAGGGAGAGAGCAAAGGTGCGGACGAGGGCGCGGGCGAGGCCGAGGCAGTGCTGCCAGTAGCGGATGACGGCGGCGCGAAAGTGCGGCAAGTTGGCGGTAGCAGTCCAGGGGTAGTCCTCGGGACGGAGCAGGGCGGCGACGTCGGGGGGGATAGCAGCGACGTCGGGGACGGCCGGGTCGAAGCGCGGGTCGTAGACCCAGGAAAAGGTCTCACGCTGGTCGACAGACTCGGCCGGGTTGATGCGCTGAGACTGGGGCGGAAGATAGCCGTTGAAGAAGCGGGAGCCGGTGGAGGTGGCGCGGGCCTTGACGGCGGCGGACTGGCGGAAGAAGTCGAGACAGGCGGCGTGGGCGTCTTGCGTGACGGAGTCGGCGATGCCGTGGCCGCGCATGTAAAAGAAGCCGGAGCTGGTGGCGGCGGAGCGGATTTCCGCGGCGACTTTGAGGCGAAGAGCGGAATCAGCACTAAAGATGCCGGAAACGTCAATCACAGGGATCTCGGCGGGGGTGGCGTCACGGAGAGGTGTGCCGAGGACACGGCGGTGGACGGGGCCGTCGGCGGAGGCGATGGAGAGGATGGAGGCGGAAGGAAAAGAGGGAAACGGAGAGGTGGCCGATGGACTGGTCATGATGAGGGCAGAGATGAAGTGTTGGCCAAGAGGACAGCGGCAGGCGCAGAGGACAATGGCAGGTAGAGAGAAGACGGCAGGTGCAGACCACAAGGGCAGGCGCGGCCGGCAACAGCCGTCTACAGGCATTTATTTTTGGATTTTGCGTTATCGGATGCGACATGGCCATCTTGCTATCTACGGATTTCTGGTGCTGACCTCGCCATCGCTGGGCACCTCCGCCCGCAGCGCCCACGGGCAACCGGCAACCGGCGACATCAAGGCACGAGTACGATACGTGTTGGGCAAGCACCAAGGTGTCCGAGCCAAGGATGCAGTGGACAAGTTGGAAAGCGGATTCGTGCCTGAGAGGATCGAGAGGGATCAAGAGGGGCCCAAACGGGCCAAAAGGACAAAGAGGGCCAATGGACCCGGTGGCCAAGACGAGATATCTCCGTGTCGGCAGACCCGCCAAATCGGGCAGTTTGTGCGGCTGTTGCCGCGGACGGCGCGCGGGTATATAACGAGGGCACTGCGTGCGCCCAGCAAAGGGCAGCCGACAGGAACAGCCGACACGCGATTACCGACACGAATCGTACGACGTCCCCGTGCGCCATGGCCGACGAGAAGAACCGCGTCTACTTCCACGCTGGCGCCGGCGCCACGTACCGCCGCGTGGCCGACCAGCCGGCGGCCTTTACGACCATTCCCACCGTCGACGTGGCCGACCTGGACAGCGCCGACCCGGCCGCGCGCCAGGCCATTGCGGCCGACGTCGCCGCCGCCTGTTCGTCGTGCGGCTTCTTTTACGTGGACAACCACGGCATCCCGGCCGACGTCATCCGCGACACGTTTGCGCTGCTCGCGCGCTTCTTTGCCCTCGACACCGACACCAAGATGGAGGCCCATGTGCAAAAGAACCCGGCCATTCGGGGGTACGAGCCGCTGCTGGAGACCCGGCTGGACCCGAGGACGGGGGGAGGTGAGAGAACAGACTATGAATGACGTGCTCGGATTCCTGTGGGCTTTGTGGGTTTCGGCCAAGCCTCGCGCTAACACGCTAATAACCCCCCCACGAACCAGACATCAAAGAGGCCTTTACCATGGGCGACTGCGTCTGCGAGCCCGAGCAGGACTACGCCGCCACGGGCCTGCCGCGGCCGGCGCACATCTCGCGCCCGCAGAACCTCTGGCCGGCCGGCGCGCCGTGGTGGCGGCCGGCGCTGTACCGGTACTACGGTCACGTGCTGCCGCTGGCGCGCAAGCTGGTGCGAGTCTTTGCGCTCGCGCTCGGCCTGGACGAGGCCGGCCTCGACGACCGCTTCCGCTTTCCCATTACCGGCATGCGGGCGCTGTACTATCCGGCGACGCCGGTGCGCGAGGGCGCGGCGGTCGAGAGCGTCGGCCTGGGAGCGCATGCCGACTTTTCGTGTGGGTGGTTCTGTTTTCCTTCTACCCATTCCTCTTAACATCTGCTGACATTCGCCGTTCCTGCCGGCTGCCCGGCCCCTCCCTGTCCCCTTTTACAGGGATCACGCTGGTCCTCCAAGATGACGTGCCCGCTCTCGAGGTCCTCAGCCCCGACGGCCTCTGGGTCGACGCGCCCCCGCGGCCCGGCACGCTCGTCTGCAACGTCGGCCAGTACCTGGAGCGCATGACGGCCGGCCGCTTTCCGGCCACGGTGCACCGCGTGCGCAACCGCACCGGCCGCGGCCGCTACTCGCTGCCCTTTTTCCTCACCATGGACCCGGACGCGACGGTGGACGTGCTGCCGAGCTGTCGGCCGGCGGAGCAAGCCGAACGAAAAGAAGAGCGAGAGCTGCCGGCGCCCATCACCGTCGGCGACCTCTACATCCGTCGCGTGCTGCCGGCGCGGCCCAAACACCCGACGAGCATCCGCTATGCCAACGTGCCGCAGGAGCAGTGGACGTATCAGCTCCTGCTGTCGTAGGGCAAGATGGAAGTTGAGAACACGAGAAGCTGAAAGCTGAGAAGCGGGGAAACCGAGAAACCGAGAAACTGAGAAGCCGAGACTAAGAAACTGAAAAAAGTCCGCGGACCGAACCAGACTCTGCTGCCTGGCGCTCGGCGGCCTTGCTGTCCTCTCCAGAGGACACCTGGCGGCCGGGCGGCCGAGGTTGTGCTTCCCGTACATAAATATGTCCCGTTCGCTCTCGCGGTCTTGTCGCGGCTTTTGCGTCTCCAGTGCAGCCTGGCCCTTTTTTAGCGCAGCTTATGACGTCGTGTGCCACTAAACCGTTAGGCTTCCGCTAACTATCAGTCATACGGAGTACAGTGGATACAGTGGGGCATTCCGGGTCACCTGCGATAAGCCTGGACCCTCCCCGCAGCGACAGCCTTTCCACCGTTCCATTTTGTGTCTTGTTTGTCCCGCTTCCCTCTCCCCAGCCGATTCCGTCGGCGCTCTCGACGCTCTCGACGCTCTCGACGCTCTCGACACGCTCTCGACCTGCTGTAGCCATCATGTTTGACGTCTTGCCGCGGGCGTTGGCGTACGTTTTCTCGTTGTCTCTCGTTGTCTCTCGTTGTCTCTCCTTGTCTCCTGGTCTCTCCCTTTTCTCATCGTGCTAACTTGCGGTCCCAGCTCCGTCGCCTCCGTCCTGTTCCCCATCTTCGCCTCCTACAAGGCCCTCCAGACGGCCGATCCGGCCCAGCTGACGCCCTGGCTCATGTACTGGGTCGTGCTCGCGTGCGTCGTCCTCGTCGAGTCCTGGACCGACTGGCTGCTCGCCTGGATCCCGCTCTACCACTACTTCCGCCTCGCCTTTCTGCTCTACCTCGTCCTGCCTCAGACCCAGGGCGCCCGCGTCCTCTACCAGACCCACGTCCACCCCTGGCTCCAGCACCACGAGGCGCGCATCGACGACTTGATCGCCTCGACCCACGACCGCCTCCGCTCTGCCGGCCTCGCCTACCTCCGCCAGGCCGTGGCCTACGCCCGCACCCTGCTCGGCCTGCCCCCGGCCGAGCCCGCCGCCGCGCAGAATGCCGCCGCCGGCCCCCCAGCGGCCGCTCCGCCCATGTCTGCCGCGTCCTACACCCAGGCCCTGCTCTCGCGCTTCAGTCTGCCCGGCGCCCGTTGGCCCGGCGGCGCCGTGCCCGAGCCGTCCGACCCGACCGAGACGGCTGGGTCGTCCACCGGCGCCGCCGCCGCGGCTTCTGGCATGTACGGCCTGGTGGCCGGCGCCATCGACCGCGCCCTCAGCGCCACCTCGGCAGCCTCGGCGGCCTCGGCGGCCTCGGCGGCCTCTCCAACAGCCTCGGCCACCACGTCCACCCAGCGCGACTTTTTGCGCGACCGTCTCCGCTCGCTGCTCTCGGTGCTCGACCGCGACGACCTCCAGGAACAAGGCAAGCTGCACACGAGCCGCAGCGAGCCCGACTTTGTGCGTGTCGACGCCGAGAGCGCCGCCGGGAGCGGTGCCGAAGACGACGCGTCGGACCCCAGCGGCCTGCGTCGACGCACGGCGGCGCCCGGCAGTCCCTCCAGCGGCGGCTCGTGGATGCCGTGGGGATGGGGTGGCGGCAATGGTGGCGACATCGGCAGTGGCAGCGGCAACGGAGGCGGCACCGCGACGGAGGGTGCAGGACACTAGGCGGAGTGGATGCTGTGCGTTTGCCTGTCCTGGCTCTGTCGTGCTCTTCCGGATAGAGGACCTGAGTAGACAGGGTAGAATTACAACGGGTCTCGTTTTTTTTTTGCAGAAGAGAATGGTGTGTGGATATCTATACACGGCGAGGGACAATGTCCTGCGGGCCTCTTGGTTTTGGAGCATGTCCGACCCGGCCGCCTCCGGTCGCCTCGGCCCCGACCCTTTTCCCTAGCGCACGGTCTTGACCGAGCTCGCCAGCGCGTACGGATAGGTTGGCGGACAGTCCTTGCGCAGCCAGATCTGGCGGCGCTTCTTGGTGACGACGTGTTCGACCCAGACCTCGCGGCAGTGCTGCTGCTTGAACTGGCGGATGAAGCGCGGGTCCCACAGCTCCGAGGCGATGCCAATGTCCTTGCAGCAGCGCATCAGGGCGTTGGACTTGCAGCCCTCGCCGGCGGTGGTGACGCCGTCGTCGCCGAAATAGGGACACTCGCCGCGGGCCTCGCCGACGTAGCGGCCCTGCACGACGAGGGCGTACTCGCGCGACACGACCTTTTCGCCGACCGACAGCTCGCCGCGCGGCGCCAGGCCCCAGCCGCCGGGGCCAAAGGCCGTGTTGAGGATGCGGCGGTACTTGATCTCGGGCAGGTAGAGAATCCCGTCGGGCTTGACCTCGACGTCGGCCGCCGCCACGGGCGTCATCAGGATGGCCGCCACCTCGGGCGAGAACGCCACCGTCGAGAGGCCGTGGAAGGACGCCGACCAGTCAATGGCAGGCGCCGCCGTTGGGTCGACGTGGCTGGGCGGCTGGGTCGTGGCATCGGGCAAGGGCGTGCTTGTGCTGGTTTCTGTTGGGGTCGCCGCCGCTACTGCCGGCTTCTCGGCGGCAGCACGCGGCCGTGTCGGTGCTGGGAACGCAGTCGTGCGCGCGTGTGCGTGAAAGAGACAGAGGCCTGTGGTCGTTGTGGTCGTTGTGGTCGTGGTCGGTCGATAAAGGGTCCGAGAGCCAAAGAGCGCGAGACGCCGGGACGTGGCCCGCGCCACGTGCGAAGCGGCCATGACAGCTATGAAAAGACGGGCAGCAGGACGTGCAGCAGTGCGGGAATGGTCGTGTGGCGGGTGTCGTGGTGGCCGCCGTGCTGATGGAAACGGCCCAAAACGTCAAACGGGTTTTTGCTGGTTTGCTGGTTTGCGGGCTGGGATTCGGGGCCGCTGATTGGCCACAGCGCTGCTGCCTGATTTACGAGGGACAAAGAGTGCCTTGCAACACTTTGCGATTTATGCCTTCCATGTACTTCAATGCCATTACCACCCACACAGGAGAGATTAGGTCAAGGGATTTGCATGTCCGCAAACAGTGTGCGAGACCACGACGCTGTTGGATACGAAGACACAACCGACAAGGCTAACATGCTTGACATTGTGGAGCGGAGATGTCCGTGCTATGGCAGCTGACGGCTGTGGCCGTCTAGGTAGAGTGTGCAGCCAGCCTGACGTCTAGGCACGACAGGTCCTCACTTCTCCGGCTCGGCGTCCTTCATGGCCGTGCGCTTGTCGTTGTTGTGCTGCTTCCAGCACTCGCGGAAGCGTTCGATCTGCTTAGTCAGCAAACGGCCAGCTGACGACCGGTGTGTTGCGCCCACCTCCTTTTTGCACGCGCGCCAGTCCTTCGTGTCGTAGTAGCAGTCGGTCATCTTGGCGTTCTCGTCTGCACAGGTCCTGGTGTCAGTGCCCGTCTCGTCGGCGGCCGTGGCGACGCACCTGCACAGCCCGTGCTGAAGATGCGCTTGTCCCTGGGAGGCGTTAGTCAGCAGCGCGAGAGGGCAGCCGGTTTCGGCGGTTTCGGCGGTGCTTGCCACTCGTCGGGCTCGTCGTCGTCGTCCTGCTGTGCCTGCTCGGCGGCGTTGCTCTCGTTCTTGGACATGGCTTGTGTCTTGCCGAGCAGCGGCGGTTTGGATTTGGATTGCCGTCACACGACGGTGACTAGGCCGCATTAGGCGGTGAAGGCGGCACGGGGCAGAACGGCTCAACCGCGAAACATGCGCATTCGGCGTCCCAACAAGTCCAGCAGTCTTGGCAGGCTGGTCAATGCTGGAGAGTGCGCGATGCCCGTCCGGAAACTGAACGTGTTGGTGTACTCGGGTGCGTGAGAGAAGAGCGGAGTCGAGAAAGCCGAGATGGCGAGAAAGCCAAGATGACGAGAAAGATGACGAGAGAGCTGACCCTTTCAGGCTCCGGCACGACGTCCGAGTCGGTCCGCCATTGTGTGCTGGCGCTGCGGCGGCTGCTGTACCCGAACCATGCGGTGATTCCGATTGGCGAGGCGGCGCTGGCCAAGGAGCCGTGGACGGCGACGTGTGCGCTGCTGGTGATGCCTGGCGGCGCCGACCTGGGGTACTGCCGGGCGCTGCACGGGCTGGTCAGCAGCCGGATCGCGCAGTTTGTGCGGGCCGGCGGGCGGTACCTGGGCCTGTGTGCGGGCGGGTACTTTGGCAGCGGCGTGTGCGAGTTCGAGGTCGGCAACCCGGCGCTCGAGGTCGTCGGCCGGCGCGATCTCGTCTTTTTCCCGGGCATCTGCCGCGGCGGCGCGTACCGCGGCTTCTCGTACCGGGACGAGTCGGGCGCGCGGGCGGTGCGCGTGGTGGTGCACAGGGAGGCGTTTGCCGGCGAGGGGGCGGACGTGGCGGACGTGCCAGACGCGGCGTGCTGCTACTACAACGGCGGCGGCGTGTTCGTCGATGCTGCCTCGGCCGCCAACGTGCAGGTGCTGGCCAGCTACCCGGACGACATTGCCGTGGACGGCGGCGACAACGGCACCGGACGGGCCGCCGTGGTGTACTGCACCGTGGGGTCGGGTGCCGCTCTCTTGACGGGGCCACATCCAGAGTAAGTTTTGGTCTTTTCAGTTTTTCAGTGTTTCAGTGTTTCAGTGTTTCAGTGTTTCCGTCATTCAGTGTTTCCGTCATTCAGTCTTCTACCTTTACTCACCCGCCAGATTCGAGCCGGCCAACCTGGTCGATCACGCCGACGTGCCACACTACCACGGCCTGCTCGAGGACCTGCGACGCGACGACGCGGCCCGCTCCCGCTTTCTGTGCGCCTGTCTGGCCAAGCTGGGCCTCGCCGTGGGCAGCGGCGAGGCGGTGCTGCCGTCGGTGACGGCTCTGCACGTGGCCTCGCTGTACGCGGACGAGGGCCAGGAGCTGGCGATGCAGTGGGCCGACATGCTGCTGCGCCACGACGAGGCGGGCACCGTCGTGCTGGCGGGGGGTGCCGACCGGTTCCGCGTGCTGCAGCCGGACACGGGCGGCACGGCGGCCGGCAGTCTGGCGGTGCGTATGGACCTGGCCGACCGGGCCCTGCGCTACCCGCAGCTGGCGGCGCTGGTGGCGAGGGTGGCGGCCGGCGGCAGCAGCAGCACAGGCCCGGATGCGGACATGTTCCGGGGCGTGCTGGCAGCCGCGGTAGCCCACGAAGATGAGGGCGAGGGCGGCAGCAGCAGCAGCCAGCGAGGGCCGGCGACGGCGGCCGAATGGGAGCAGCAGCGGGCCGTGTTTGACCGGCTCCTCGATCTGGTGGGACGGGCGGTGGCGCGCGTGGAGGGGAGCACGGCGGCGGTGCTGGACGCCGACACGCGGCAGGCGGCGTGGAGCGGGCTGGTGCACGCGCGGGCGGACGAGCTGGCCGCCCACGAGGTCGGGCGGGTGGCGGGCGACGGGCTGAGCGGCGACGACGACCTGCGGCTGGTGCTGTACGAGACGGCGTGGCCGCGACGGGTGGCGGCGTTTGATTTTGGCGTGTTTTTCGACGCGCTGGCGCACTTTCGAGCGACTATTACGACCAAACGGAACCGACCGGACAACACGCTCACGTGGGGCGACCAGCTGCTGTACGGACGCGTGGTGGGCAGCACCAACACGCTGCTGGAGCGCAACGGGCGGCTGACGGCGACGCTGCCGACGGGGTTCACGGTGACGGCGACCTCGCAGCTGGCGGCGCGCGGCCGGGGCGCCAACGTGTGGCTGGCGCCGGCGGGCCAGCTGATCCTGTCGACGGTGATCCACCACACGGCGCGGCGGGCGTCGGACGGGGCCGAGCGGCCGGTGGTGTTTCTGCAGTACGTGGCGGCGATTGCCATGGTCGAGGCCATCCGGGCGTACGCGCCGGGCTACGAGGGCCTGGCGGTGCGGCTCAAGTGGCCCAACGACGTGTACGTCGAGACGGGCCCAGACCGGCCGCCGGCCAAGATCGGCGGCATCCTGGCGCACTGCTCCTACGCCGGCGGCCGCTACACGGTGGTGCTCGGCATCGGGCTCAACGCCACCAATGCGCGGCCGACGACGAGCCTGGACGCGCTGCTGTCGCCGGCGCTGCGGGCGGCCGCGCCCGTCGTGCTGGAGCGGCTGCTGGCCTGCGTGCTGACGCGGCTCGAGACCGTGTACGCGCAGTTCTGTCGCGACGGCTTCGCCGGCGACCTCGAGGCGCGGTACTACCGCTACTGGCTGCATTCTGGCCAGACGGTCACGCTCGAGGCCGTGGCCGGCCAGCCGCGCGCGCGCGTGCTCGGCGTCACCACCGACTGGGGCCTGCTGCGCGTGGCCGAGGTCGTCCGCGACGGGCCCGGCTCGGCCGAGCGCGAGACCGGCCGCGTCTGGACGCTGCAGAGCGACGAGAACAGCTTCGACTACTGGAAGGGGCTTGTGCGCACCAAGGCATAGACGGCACTCTCCGTGCTTGAGCAGGTCTCATTCCAATGGGCACCTGGGCGGCCGAGACTCCGTGCGCCACCGAGAGCTAGAAGAAATTTGAAAGGGCTAGCAAAAGCCATGAAAACGCCATGAAAAACGGTTTTCCCTTTTTTCCTGTTGGCCCCGCCGATATTCAATGTGTTAAGAGGCGGAGTAATCAAAGAGTTGAATCTACGACGTACGACGTACGGAGCACGGAGTACGGAGTACGGAGAAGTATTTCTTTTCCTTTTTTTTTTCTTCTCTTTGGATTATGTGATCGTTACACGAAAAATTATGCAAGTGCGTGCGCTGCGGACAATTTCCCCAGACGCACATGCACGTGGGCCCACAGGGCCTGCCTGCCCGGTGGGTGGTAGCAGTGATGCGTTCGGTTCGCCCCCAAGGGCCCCCAAGGGCCCCCAAGGAACAATGGCAAGGACAAGGAGTGCCGGCGCTGTGCCTGCCGCAAGAGCGGGCTAGTGGACTAGTGGACTAGTGGGCTTCGGCTACTGGGCTCGGGGCTAGTTGGGTGGGCAGGAGCTGGGACAGGCGGGTATCCTTAGTGCCGTGGACGTCGACTGAGCACGGCAGACTGCACAAGCGAACCAAGCGGAGCGAACAAAGCGGAGTGGACAGACAGGCGGAGTGGGCAATCGGAGTGGACACGGCAGAGCGGATAGTCGTGCAATGTGGTGACTGATCGATGTCGCACTGCTGGTCGCCACCGCCACGCCATCCGCGAGATCCTGCTCCTCGGTGCGCTGCAGACATCCGCTGCGCCCCCTTTTCCCTGCTGCTCTAGTCGCATTCGGCGCGGTCCCTCTTTCGTTGGGGGACAAAGTGTAGAAACTGGCGGGCTGGCCAAAGTTCCGTACTCCGTAAGCACGGCCAAGAAAGGCCAAGGAGGACCAAACTGCCCAAACGGGCCAAACGCGGCCAAGTCCACGACCAATGCGGCAAGAGCCAGGGCCAGTACGAAACTGGCAGGGACCTTTCGTTCCGACCCCCAATGCAACGCTGACGGGGGCAATTTCCAGATGGACAGGGAGGGAGACGAAACGATAGCAGGGCATGTAGATTGGCTATGGGAAGATACGGCTACTCCGTACTGGCACATGAATGCTCGTCATACTCGTACAAGGGGGGGCGGACAGGATGCGTCGCCTAGGCAATGGGCGCGTAGAAGCTGAAGCGGCCTTCGGGGTCGTACTTGAGCTTGAGCGACTGCAGCTTGCTCTGGCGCCAGGCCTCGTCGCCGTACCACGAGTCGGCGGTCTCGTCGCCGTAGGCGTAGTTGACGTACGTGTGCAGGGTGCCGGTCTCGCCGACGACGCCGCCGTTGCGGCCGGCCCAGAGGGCGTCGCGGATGTCGCTGCCGAGGTTGTAGGCGCGGTCGGCGACCTCCTGGCCGGTGGGCGTGTAGGTCAGCAGCGGGGCGCCGAGGATGTTGTCCTCGCGGTAGGCAAAGGCGGTGGCCGAGTCGGCAAAGCTCTTGACGCCGGCCTGGGCGTAGCCCTCAAACATGAAGAGCGCGCCGGAAAAGGGCGAGTCGGTCTCGGTGACGGCGTCGCTGAAGAGGTCGTAGGCCTGGCGCATGGCCGTGGTGTTGTACTCGGACAGGTAGATGGGGAAGCGCGGGTTGGCGTTGCCCGTCTTCTGGCACGGCGTCGACGAGAGGTCGATGCCGGTCCAGGCCGCCAGGTCCTTGTACGTGCCGTTCTCGGCCGTCGACACGAGCGGGCCGAGGGCCTCGAACGCGGCCACGTACGTGCTGTCGACCACGTCGACGCCCTCCTGGATCAGGTACATGGCCACGACGGCGGCGTCCGAGAGGTCGGACTCGTAGAACCAGTACGACCAGTTGTTGAACTCGGCCGCCTGCGTGCTGGTGCCGTTGGGCAGCCACAGGCTGTTGGCCGTGGCGTAGACCTCCTCGACCAGGTCGCCGGCGAAGATGATGGTCTGCAGCGCGTAGTTGGGCGCCGTCAGGTCGTAGATCTTGGACGTGACCGACGTGACGATGCCAAAGTTGTGGCCGGCGCCCTTGAGCGCCCAGAACAGGTCGGGGTTGGACGAGGCCGTGACCGTCAGCAGCTCGCCCGTCGCCAGCACCAGGTTGACGCTGACAAACTGGTCCGACACGAGGCCGTGGTGGCCCTGCTGCCAGCCGTGGCCGCCGCCGAGCGCGGGGCCCAGGTAGCCGACACACTCGCACGTGCCCGTGACCGTCTGCTTGCCGGCGTCCCAGAGCGCGTCGGTGACGTTCTTGGAGCGCACGCCGCCGCCGACCGTGACCGTCTTGCCGTCGGCCGCGATCTTGATGCTCGTCAGCATCTCCAGGTAGATCTCGATGCCGCCCGACATGCGGCCGAGCGTCGTGATGGAGCCGTGCGCGCCGTTGGTGGCCAGGAACGGCACGCTGTTCTTGTTGGCAAACTTGACCGTCGCCACCACGTCGGCCTCGGTCGCCGGCACCACGATCAGGTTGGGGACCGGCGGCTCCAGCATCGACCACCGCAGCGCCGTCTCGTTAAAGTCCGAGTCCGCCATGACAATCACCTGCGCGTTGGCCGACAGCGACTTCTCCAGCGCGCTGACGTCAAACGCCAGCCGCGAGCACTTCTTGGACGTCGCCGCCACGGCGGCCGCGGCCAGGGCCACCACCTGCAGCACGGAGAAACGCATGCTGATGGGGGGGGGGGATTGAATATGGGTTCAAAAAAAAAGAGTGTGGAAATGAGAGTGGTTGAGAAAATTCTCAATAAACGAGTGACGGGTCGACAACGGAGAGAGACAGAAAAGTCGCCTGCGTGTTGCGTGCAGATCCCGCCGAACTGGCCGGACGGGGCAAACAAGCGCTTTATAGGCGGCCAACCGTCCACCCCTACGCACGTGGCCCGGATGCCGAGCCGGCCGCATCGGATGCCAGGATGGGACAAGTCCGCCGCGAGTCCTGCTCGCCTGGACGCTATCGCCTCACGGCGGCCATGTGGGAAATGACCATTGCAACCCGGCACCACGCCACGCTCCACCGTCCAGCTCGAGAATCCCACAAGAATCCCAAGATGAAAGGGGAGGGGGGGCTGATAGACCAGGCAGGCCAGGCAGAGTGCAGACAAGGGCCCGACAAGCACCGACAGGGGCGTCGTACTCGTGCTCCTAAAAAGGCTCCTAAAAAAGTCCTAAAGCGGCCAAAAATCGAATTAGGGCACAAGGCCTCTTCGGTCTTTGCTCCATCCCCCCGGCTCGCTTGTCTCTCGCTCGCTTTAGCGCATCACCAGCGCACGCCACCCGGCCCCCCTCCAAGGCGCCCCCCCCCCTCTGTCGCCTCTTCTCGGCCTTGTACGAGTACAGTAGTCGTACGGAGTCGTCCTCTGCATTTTGTCTACTCCATCAATACGTCGTACGGAGTAAGCCCCAATAGACAGCTTGGGCGGGTCCCCCTAACGGACCCGCCCTGTTGGGGGCAGAATGCGCTCGTAGATTGGGGGCCAGCAATGCTACCGTAGCAGCTAAGATGCAATTGCCGCCAAAGCGGACGAGTCTATGTGTCGTGCTCGCCCCCAACACCCAAACCAAGCGACGTCTGCGACGTCTGCGCCAAAAAAAAAAATCAACCATAAAAAAAAACCATCAGTAATCGACGTTTGCCCTCACCAACACCACGCCACCCGACCGACCCGACGCTATGCCCCGGCGCGCCAGCCGCGCTTCCGTCAAAGACACTGACAGTCGCCCACGGCACAGTCTCGTAGTGTGCTGTCCGAGCGCGCACAGACCAGACGCCGCGCCGCACACATTGCCTCTTGAGCATTGCCCGCCTCATAGCCAGAGCCCGCGTACCAGCGAAACCGCGTACTCGTACTCCGTATTCTGCCTCCGTAGTCCCCAGCAGACAATGCATCAAAGCATAGTGGCGGCGGGTCGCAATCTTCGCCCGGTCCCTCACTAGTCCACCTTTCTCTGCCCCCCCCCTCCCCGAGAGCCCTGCTGCGACGTACAACGTCTCCTGCCTCGTAAGATGCCCGCCGGCCCTCGAGCCCTTGGCTAGCCCCAAAAGGGGGCTTGAAAGACAAAATTGCCAAACTTGTTGCATCCTGGCCGTCCACACTAGCCTCGCGCCCGCTCCATCGCTGAAGACCAGTTGGAGGGGTACTTGCCGCCGTGTACTGCTGCTGTCCGTGCTGCTCGCGCCTGCCCCTTTCATGCCATAGTCCATCCTCGTTCCGTGCGTCGTCTGTACCTTGTCCGGCCGTACCTGCCGTACCGGCCGTACCTGCGTACCTGCCATCACGTTTCGTACTAACACCACCGTAGTCGTAGTTGGGTTTAGCCACGCCGGGTCGCTTCTCTATTGTCTGCTTTTTCCTCTTTTTCTCTTCTACTCGCCGCGACCTTGCCCTCGTTCTCCTGACTACTGCAGGCCATGTGCAAATATGTCAAGGAGCCTCGTCGACTGCATGTTGCATTTGGAAAATTAAAGCCCTCTCGGCCCCCATCTCCCTGGTTCATCTAGGCCTGCTGATCCTCTGATCTTCTGATTTATTTCTCTTTTGAATTCCCGGCAACCAGGTTTTCGCTCCTTCATTGCACTCCGCTCTTTGGCCCCCCTCCCAATTTCGCCATAACGCCCCCGTCACTCATCCGCTTCCTCGCCTGTTGCTCTGCTCACCGGTCCGCATCATGTCCACCACCTCCGCCGCCGCGGCTGCCGCCGAGGCTGCCGCTCTGCGCAACTTCAACACCGAGCTCTGGACGCTCTATTCGTTTGCCGTTCTCTTCACCACCGTCCGCACCGTTGCCCGTGTCAAGACTCTCGGCTTTAGCGGCCTCGCCGCCGACGACTTTCTCATCTGGGTGGCCACCGTCTTCCATACCGCCCAGATCACTCTCGCCTACTTTGCTGTCAATGTCGCCGGAGGCCTCGCCAACAATGGCCTCACCGATTCCCAGCGCGAGACCATCGCCGCAGACCCTACTAGCGCTCTCTACCATTTCCAGTGCGTGCAGCCTCGCTCTCTCTCCTTCTCTCGTCTGTCTGAATCCCCGCTGACCCGTCCAGTGAGGTCGGCTCCAAGATCCAGGTCGCCGGCTGGAGCATGTACATCTGCCTCATCTTCGTGCTGCGCGTCTGCATGCTGCTGTTCTACCAGCGTCTGACCGTGGGTGGCTTCTTGTCCGCGTCTCGGCCGATTGATTCTTGGCTAACACCCCTCTAGGAGGGCCTTGGCCGCACTTACCGCATGCGCATCAACATTGGTTTCGTCATCATGCTGATCACCTTCTTGACCTCCATCATTGTCATGTACACCGGCTGCCACCCACTCCACAAGTACTGGCAGATTAACCCCAACCCCGGCAGTAAGTACCTGTTTGTTGGCGTTTTGATTTCACTCTGCTCCTTGGTCTGCTCCTGGGCTGCTCCTGGGCTACTCCTGCTGCACCTGCTGACCAACAGACGTTTGCCAACCGGCCGTCTCCATGGCCGTCGTCTGGGTCACCTTTACCTCCAGCATCATCGACGACTTCTACCTCATCATGATCCCCCTGCCCATGCTCTGGAGCACCACGCTCAAGCCGGTCAAGAAGATCGCCTCCAGCTTCGTCCTCGGCGCCGGTATCTTTGTCCTGATCTGCTCCATGCTCAAGACCATCTTTGTCATGACCGTACGTTGCCGTCTCCCTCCCCCTCTTACCGTCCCTTTCTGACCGCCAGGACGAAACCAACGGCGCCTCGCTGGCTGGCTCGTGGGGCACGCGCGAGTGCTTTGTCTCGGTCGTCATTACCGATCTGCCCATGGTCTTCCCCCTGCTGCGCTCCATGCTGCAGCCGCTGTTTGGCAGCATGATGTCCGCCTCGACGCAGCAGAAGCAGTACAAGACCCCCAGCGGGTTTCGCACCATCGGCGGCGGTACTGGCACCGTTACCGGCAACCACACCCGCGGCGGCCGCAGCATGGGCGCCACCGGCACGAACCTGTCCATGAACGAGAGCGAGGAGCACATTGTCCGCGGCATCCGCATGGACAACATGGCCGTCTTTGCCGGCCGCGGTTCCGACACGAGCGTGCCCAACAAGGGCATCGTCATGACCAACGAGTTTGAAGTCACAGCTGACAGCCGGAGTGGCAAGCACGACATGTAAAAAAAGGACGACGAGGAGAATGAGTGTATGTAGTCAGCGATTCGAGCGAGTGCCTTTCGCAGTATCTGCCATGTTCTTTACCATTTTATTTTACTACCCCAAACCGTTGTATACCGGCCATCTGCCAGGACAATGTACATTTCTCTTTTGGCTTCGTATTCATACACGCATAGCTAGAATCTAGACATTCAACCAGCCCATTTTTGCCTGTAGATGCGAAAAGAGCAACGCCAACCCGCAAACGCCGCAAGCTATGCCGAGCAAATTCAAAAGCCCAAGTCGAGTGAAGAGTCTCTTGCCAGGCAGCGAGAGGGCTGGGAGGGCTGGGAGAGCCGGGGCCTCTGCTCGTCTGTCTGGCCGGCGGGCAGCCGCCGTTCTCGACTACCGGCTGCCTAGCGCCTAACCGCCTACCGCCTACCGCCTACCGCCTTTCGAAAATCCGCCTCCGGCCTGGCTCATTCCTTGTACACTTTTGGCTTGAAGCCGGCCTTGGTCTCGGCCTCGGCGGCGGCCTGCTCGATCATGGGCCCGACCTCGGCCTCGATGCGCTCGCGTGCCCGCAGCACCTTGCTCTGCAGGTAGAAGCTGCCGCCCTTTTGCGGATCGTTGGCGTCAAACAGCCGCCGGAACCGGTCCATGACCTCCTCGAGATTGTACTCGCGCACGGCGCCGCCGGCCGTGTTGGCGGCGTTGGTGGCGTTGGCCGCCGGTGGCCGCGGCACGTTGAGGATCTGCACGGCCTCGTCGAGCGTCATGCCCGACGCCAGGTTGGCCCGTCCGCTGCTGCCGATCGCGCCGCCGGCCTTGGCCTGGGCCCGCGCATACTGGCTGGACGCATTGGCCTGCTTGTAGGCCTCGGAAAAGGCGCGGCCGAGCACCCGCGAGCCGATGAGGACCACCTGCGTGATCAGGCGGTAGGCCTGGGGGGAGGGCAGTTAGTACCAGTGCAAAGTCGGCCATCCACTCGTTGGCTCTTAGGTTCTTTGGCTCTTTGGCTCTTTCTTTTTGAGTCTGAGTCTTTGGTTTCGTACCATTGTGGAGGACTTGTTTGTCCGCTCGTCCTTCGTCGGTCGTCAGTCGTCGGTCGTCGGTCGTCCGCTCGGGCTGGGCACCACAGTCGCTGCTGCTGTCGGGCTGGAATCAAAGTCGTGCGGCCTCGGTTTTTCTGTCGCCCCGGAAGCGCATCGAAAATTCTCCAGCAAAGGTCGTCTCTCGCCCCCCCCCACTTCTTCCGACGCTCCGGCTCCGGCGCTTTGTTTGTCCGCGCCGCTCCAGCCCCAACGCCACAAACGCGCCAGTCGGTCAAGCCACGGCTGAGAGGCAACCGTGGCGGTCCCAGCTTATAATACTCGTAATAGTTTGAGATCATAACGGGGACAGCTTTTGGCAGCTCCGAGTCGACCAACTCCATCCGAGTCCAAGGCAACACCGCGTGCCGTGACATCGCCCGTCGGGACACACCCCATCTTTGCATCGTCTCTCGTGCTTCCTATTCCTCGGCTGTCTCGCCGTTCCTGCCGCCTCGCGAAGAGCGGTGTCTCGTTTCGCCTGTTTTTTTTTCAGGCCCATTGCGCCCTCGACGATCGAGCCTCGTCCGCCGCCACCACAACACAAAACACCCCCCCCCCACACGGGCCCGTCCACACGACACCCACCCTTTCCGGCGGCCTGCCGACGGCCGCGATCCCTCTGTCCCGCCACAATGGCCCAGTACTATGGCAGCCCACAAGGCGGCAACCCCGCGTACGGAGGCGCCGCCCAGAACCTGCAGTTTTATCCGTCGACCTACTCGCCCGGCGTGCCCGGCCAATCCTCGGCGCAACAGGCCGCGTACGGTTACGGCGTCTCCGGCGGCGGCACGCCGGCCTACGGCGGCTTCGGCGGTGGCGGCAGCGCCTCGGGCAACGGCCCAGGCGTGTCTGGTCGCATGGGTGAGCAAGGCGGCTTGCGCACCGGCTGGCTGGCCGCCTTCTCGACCGAGGGCTACGATGGCGAGCCGCCCCTGCTCGAGGAGCTCGGCGTCAACTTTTCCCACATCCGGGCCAAGGTGCGTCCGGGTCTTGCTGAATCTGTCTCCCCTCGCTGACCTCGTCCTTTTCTCTTCTCCAGACCCTCGCAGTGCTCAACCCGTTCCAGCGCATCGACCAGCACCTGATGGATGACTCCGACCTCGCCGGCCCTATCCTCGCCTTTTTGCTCTTTGGCACCTTCTTGCTCTTCTCCGGCAAGGTCCATTTTGGCTACATTTACGGCCTCGCCCTGCTGGGCTCGATATCGCTGCATATTATCCTGTCACTCATGTCGCCCGACGGCCAGGTGGGCCCGGCGGCAGCGGCCTACGGCGCTCCCCCATCGTCGACGCCGTCGTACCCGGATGCAGGCGGTGGTGGCGTTGGCAGCAGCTCGGGCGTGGCCGGCGTGGTCGGCGGCAGCATGGGCAGCATGGGCAGCATGGGCAACGGTGGCGGCGGCGGCGGCAGCGGCGGTAAGCACGGACGCAGCGGCAGCCTCAGCCACCTGTCGAGCACGCTCACGTTTACGCGCTCGGCCAGCGTGCTGGGGTACTGTCTGCTGCCGCTGGTGGCGACCAGCCTCGTGGGCATCGTCATGCCGATGGACACGCCGCTGGGCATCGTCATGACAACGGCGGCCATCTGCTGGTGCACCTACAGCGCATCGACCATGTTTTGCGCCGTCGGCCGCATGCGCGGCATGCGCGGCCTTGTCGCGTATCCGCTCGCCCTGTTCTACGTCGGCTTCGGCATCATGGGCGTGTTTAGCAGCCGCGGCAGCGGGTCCATGGCCAAGGTGATTGGTGGTCGGGTCGGGTCGGCGTAAGAGCGGCTTGTGGGAAAACGAAAACGCAAGACAAAAAAAGAAGAAAAAAAGAAAACAATTACAACCAGAGAGAGAGAGGCAGCGAGGGGAGGGCATGGCGCATCCAAGTTCATGCGCGCAATGGTCTCACCTAATGTATCTCACATGGCACGGGCATGAGCCATTTGGACGGGGCTGGCGTCTTTGTTTTCTTTGTCATTGATCTTGCATAGTCTGGCATCTGTTTGTACGAGAATACAGGAAAGGAAACATGCGAGTAGCCCGGGGTGATTGATGAATCAGAAGCTTATCCAGTGTAACGAGGAATTAACTTGTGCAGAATAATACGTCGTAGTGCTTCAGATGTCAAGATACTTGTCGACATGAGTTGGCCATTATTCTTGAATATATTACCAGTCAAGTCTCGTTGGAAAATGGCCACTTTAGGTTGCTTCGTTTCAACACAACATCAGCGCTGTAATTCACTTCGATTGAGCTCGTTCTTCTGGTCTCTATGAGAGCCCTATGCCCTTTGCCATGGCGACTGCCCCTGCCACTGCCACCCCATAAAGCCGTGCTCGAGCCGGAGAAGAGACGAAACTGTACAAACAATCATACACGCAAACCAAAGAACAGTGGGCCTACCGGCCAGAAACAGACAAAGACATGAGGCAGAAAAGCGAGAAAACAAACAGAAACAGACACAGAAACCACAACCCGCAAAGATCTAGTATTATTACAATCCGTACAAACATGGCGGAAATTCCACACTGCGACACGTGCTCACGCCTCGCTCGCCAGCAGCGAGAACTGGCCGCCGGCGCTGGCACACACAATCTTCTTGCCCCGGACGGCCGTGTTGTCGATCAGCGTCGGCTTCTCCACGTCGTCCTCCGTGCCCTGGCCGGTCTGGTACGTGCCCGAGAAGCCCCAGGAGTAGACCTTGCCGTCGCTGGTGAGCGCGAAGCTGTTGTCGGTGCCGGCGTTGACAGTGGCAATGGGAGGGACGTCTGTCGGTGTCAGCAAGTGTACTTGTTTAAATTCCTCTGCACAACTCACCCGGCACAACGGTCGGCTCCTTGAGGATGCGCGGCTTGCCGTGCTCGTCGTAGATGGCATTCTCGGCCGTGAACGAGTCGGTGGCGAAGCCGGTCTGGTGGCCGTCGATGCGGCCCCAGGTCAGCAGCTGGCCGTCGCTGGTGCAGGCCAGCGAGTGGTGCTCGCCGCCGTCAATGTCGACCACGGTGTAGTCGGCGAGGCCCTCGACCAGGGTGGCGTCCAGCACGGTGGCGTCGGTGTCGCCGGCGCCCTGCTCGACGTTGAGCTGGCCAAAGTTGTTGAGGCCCCAGGCGTAGACCTTGCCGCCCTCGTCGAGCGCAAAGCTGTGGTACGAGCCGCAGGCGATCTTGGCAATGTGCACGCCGCGGCGGAAGCCCATGCCGCCCGGCCGCAGCGCCGACTCCTTGATGTCGCGCTGCACGCAGCGGCGGCCCAGCTGGTTCTGCTCGGGACAGCCCCAGGTGAAGAGCTTGCCCTTGACGTCGAGCGCCAGCACGTGGTTGGAGCCCGTCGCCAGCGCCTTGACCTTGCGCGGCTCCGGCAGCAGCGCCGGCGTCCGCTGGATCGACACGTCGCGCGAGAAGCCCAGGATGCCGTCGCTGGCCCGGAACGTGCCCCAGCCGTAGATGCGGCCGTCCTCGGTCAGGGCAAACGACGCGCTGTCGCTGGCCACCACCTGCACAAACCGCGTGCCCGCCACCACGCCCGTCGTGTCGATCTCCGCCGGCGTGCTCTCGCTCGGGTTCAGCCCCGTGTCGTCCTCGTCGTCGCTCTCCTCGTCCGCGTCCGCGTCGCGCAGCCCGCCGTCCCAGTTCGTGTTGCGGCCCAGCGCCCCCTGGTCGTTGACGCCCCACGTCAGGATCCGGTTGTCCTGCGTCAGCGCCACCGCGTGCATCCCGCCGGCCGCGATCTGCACCACGCCCACCGTGCCCGCCGCCAGGTTGTGGTTCAGCCGCGGCCGCTTCACGTCCATCGGCTTCTTGCCCTCGTACCGCACGCTGCCCAGCCCGAGCTCGCCCGCGCCGCCCTCGCCAAAGACAAACACGTCCAGCACCTGGGTCGGCGCCTCGTTGATCTTGATGCCGATCCGGCCCGTTGCACGCCGCACCACGGCCGGCGCTGGCTCTGGCGCGGGCGTCGCAGCCACTGCCTGGCCCGGCGTCGCCTCCTTGGTCTTGCGGGCTGCCTTGATCGGACGCGCCGTTTCCTTCTTGTCCTCCGGCTCGTCCTCCACTTCCGCGGCCTTGCGCTTGGTGGCCTTGGCCGGAGCAGGGGCCGGGGCCGTCTTTGTTGTGGCGGCGACGCGTTTTTTCTTGGCGTCCCCGTTCGTCAGCGGCACCGAGTTCTCCTTGTTGGACGCGACATCAGTCGCCTCTGCCTTTGTCTTCTTTGCTGGCGCGACGGCCTTTTTCGGCGCGACGGCCTTTTTCGGCGCCGCCTTGGTCGTCGTGCTCACCCCATTCTCCTTGGGCGCCGCGTCCTCGTTGCCGCGCTTGCGCTTCACCACCGCCGCCGTCGGCTTCTCGACATCGGCCTTTGCGGCCTTGGGCTTCTCGCTCGCTTTTGCCGCTGGCGTTGCTTTTTTGGTCGCCGGCGCGCTCTTCTTGGCTACCGTCGCCTTGGCTTCAGAGGCCGCCTTGCTGGCGGCCGCCGCTCTCCGAGGGGGCATGTTGGTGCGATGGGGTTGTTGTGCTGATGGAAAGGGATGTGTTGTCTCGTATGATGAGAAGAGAAGAAAAGCTCTGTCGTTGCTGGTCTGCAAAACAGAGTGACTATCGCTTCCAAACCGGAAAAAAAATCAAGTGAGGGAAAGCTGCCACCCCTGTCGCGGATGAATGCTTGTGCACAAGCAAAGAGATTGTGCGTGTGGATAGACGCTGAGGGTTTGCGTATGCGCTTCCTGCAGGTTGGATGTTTTTTTTTCTATTCAGACTGGCCGCGATTTATTGACAGGAACAATGCGCTAACCTGAAGCGACCGCCGGATGGGTCCTAGCAGGGCAAGCTTCCACCGCTCGTACAAGCTCAGATACTGCCGTTTATTAGCGCGGTTGCCTCACCAGCAATTTGGCCGTTATCGTTTGAGCTCCATTACATAGTGTGGAATGTGCATGAGGAAGCTAGTCTGACTATGGAGGAGGCCTGCAGGGGCGAAAATATGGGCGCTACCAGTCACGTGGACTGGGTGGGGCACAACACTGCCCCTCGAGCCTGCAGGCGCGGAACGCTAGGTACAAGACTTTGGCGGTAGAACGCACTGAAAAACAAGTATCAATGGGTCGGTCTGAGAGTCCTCGTTAGGCCGCAATAATGCAGCGCGTAGACTTCAATCAGTACCAAATCTCGTGATGTCAACAAAAGGAGAAAAACAATGCAGGTGGCTAAACCATTGCCACGGTGACGGCGTTACTGGCCAATCACATCAATCCCTCACTGTAGTGTACAGTCCCAGCATGGCGACAAAAGCTACATGCTTTTCGCGGCGCAGAGGCTTGGTCAGGCCGTCGGCTGCCATATTAGTGGCTGGTATATGCTGCAATTTAAAGGCCTTTTGCTGGGCCTGCTCGATAATCTACTTGTACCTGACGTCGATGTGTCTAGTGCGTGCCTTTTGGGCCGGATTGAGGACCGTTAGCAGAGCGTTGCGGCTGTCTGTAAACAGCAGAAGCGGTCTAGTCGTCGGCGAGGTACTTATGTCGTTGAGTAGGCCGCTGACCTATTGTAGGGCGCGCGTAGTAGGCGTTAAGTTGATGAATTCAGCCTCCGTCGTAGACAAAGTAACAAAGGGCTGACGCTGAGACTTCTAGAGGACCGGACCTCCTACAACAAAAACAACGAAGCCACCGGTGGAGCGTCGCGACGGTAAGTTGTCCGCAAAGGAGGCATTACTATAGGTAATTAGCTTCGTCTCTAGACTACTAAGCTAGCTACTAAGGGTTATTGCGTAGTGCTGCGTAGCACTAAGGTAGCGGTAGAGGTGCTTTAGCAAGGCCTAGTGCTAGTCCGACGGTCCCTTATTGCCCTTGTAAAGCTTGTTAATAGTAAAGCTAATGTCGGGTCTAGTAGCGGTTAAAACGAAGTTAACTAATCTAGTATTACGCAAATATTTAGTCTAACGCATAGTCTAAGGGTCCTATTTAGTTAGGAGTTTAAAACCGGCTAGCTAGGGAGTCGAGGCGCCGTTAAGGTCTGTTATGCCGAATCGCTGCAGAGTCTTCTAGATGTATTTCTGCTAGGAGACGTAGATAAGGCGGTTAGTGCGGTCTCGGCGTATTTTAAGGCTAAAGAAGCACGTTGCGGCCCTAAGGTAGCGTATCGTGTAAATCTTCGCTAGCGACTTACCGACGTTAAGGGTCGACGTAAGACTATTACCTATAATAAGCAGGTCGTTAACGTAGACTAAAACGAATACGCCGGTGCCTTTATTTCGAAATATACAGAGGTTAGAGTTAAAGGCTTAAAAGCTAAGCATCTTTATAGTAGGAGTAAGCGTATTAAACCACTAACGCGGGCTACAGGAGAGGCTGTAGAGGGCCCGACGGAGGCGGCAAACTCGGCCTAAGCCGTCCTTAAAGCCCTGCGGCTGCCGGACGTATACCTCTTAGTCCGGTGGAACCTCCGCGTTAAGGAAGGCCGTAGAGAAGTTATATTGTTTTAATTCTAGGTCGTTGACGGCGTAGTAGGATAGGAAGACTCTTAGGCTGGTTATCGAGGCGACGGCGGCGAAGGTAGACTCGGAGGTTTAGTTATCCTGCGATTTGAAATTACCGTAGGCAACCTACCGCGCTTTGCCCTAGTTTAGCTTGCGGGTGTATACCCACTTCCCCGGCAAGACCTTTACATAAGTCGGCGTTAGGACTAGGTCTTAGGCCTTTTTGTTGATAAGGCTGTTAAACTCCCGCTTTATAGCGGGCCGCTAGTATGATTTAAAGTCGTTTTGAAGGAGGGCCTTTTTGTACCCTTTCGGGGTTGTTAAGGCTAAAGCTAACTCCTCCTCCGACGCTATTAAGATCTTTACATCTAGCGCCGTAAAGGTATAGCCGTATATAGGGTTTAGGGCTACTAGAGGGCCTTAACTAGCTAGGTTAAGCATTATAGAGTCTTAGTTAATGGCGGACATAGACGCGTCGTCTTTAGGGTGCTTAGTGCGATAGCCGGCAAGGGCTCGGTAGTTAGTCGGAACGGAGTCCGCGTAGCGGCCGGAGCGACGGGCCGGTTGCGAAGAAGCTGAGGCAACCTCCGGCTGCGAGAGAGCCGGAGCCGGTGCCGGGCCCGACTGCGAGGTAGCTAGAGCTAGGCCTAGCGACGCAAACCGGACCGTCGGAGGGGCTAGTCCTTAATTTGGGACGGCCATGGTCTGCCCCTTAAGTTTACCTCCGGCTACCACTCCCGTATTTACATCCTCCTTAGTATAGTGCCCCTCGGTGGCTTCGACGAAAGGAGTATTAGAATTATCGTCGTTATATTCGGGGACGGGAGGGAGGGAGGGAGGGAGGTCGGGGAGGTCGGGGGACCCGCGCGGTGTCGGCATAGCCGTTTAGGCCGGCGTCAGGGGACGGCTTTAGTCTAGCGCCGGAGCCTCTTACGGCTTCTTAAGCCGGATCTTCGGCAGCGGCGGCGGCGTCGCGATAACCGTATTAACTAGTCCCTTAGCGATAGGAGGCTGCAAATCGTTTTTAGCAAAAGTTACTACGCCGTTAATCATCTCCTCCTCCGCCTGCGTTAACGGTGGTAATAGTTTATTAAATCGAACGGAGGAGGCTCGAGCAATACGCTCGTTGTTAGGGTAGTAGATCTAAAAGATGTAACCATAGCGGCCGGCGTAGCTAATAAGGCGGCTAATCTCTGCCCTTGGTAAAAACTTATTAGACGCCTTGCGGTACGCCGTCTTTAGGTGTACGTACGCCTTGCAGCTAAAGGTGCGAAAGTGCGAGATATATAGGGTGGCGGCCTCCTTCGTAAGGCTAAGCGCCGTAAAGAGGCGTTTATAGGGAGAGCTGCCGTTAGCGTTGTGGTTAGTAGGCAACTGGTTTATCGTAGCAACCGCAGTCTCCGTCGTAAAAGGCTAGAGGTAATAAGGCAGACCGGACTAGATTAGGGTAGCGCGGCCGCGGTTAAGTATAGCCCGACTAGCCCTCTTAGGACCTCTATTTTAATAAGGCGTATAAGGGACGGTAATAATAAGTACTACGCCCTGTCTTGCCGCCTAGTTGCGTAACTTAGAGCTTTGAAAGAGGACTGTAGTTAAGCTAAGTTTAAGACTACCATTGTACCCGTAGGCTTAAACCTTAAGGCTAGACTAACGCTTAAAATGCGCGTAGAAGATAAGAATAGCTTTATAAATCTCGCCTTTAGAAGCTTTAAAGGTAACTTAGTAATAGCCCGAGTAGACGTTAATAAAGTGGATGAAATAGCGAAATCTACGAAAGCTAGGAGGGTACGCAATAGTGTCTATTCGTATTATCTAGCCCGGCATTATCACCGGATTTAGCGGGGCTTTGTTAATTATTTCGGTCGACTTAGCTAAGCGGCAGACTTCGTAAGGAGCTTTTGTAGTGCCGACGAGCTTAATGCTAGCTTTGTTGCAAGCCTTAATAACTACGTCGTAAGAGGCGTAGAGGAGACGCTCGTGTATTAGCTTATAGTCGACCGACGCGTAGGTAAGGCCCTAATTGCGTATAGGGTCGCCGGCGACGACGACGTCGAAGAAGGAGGCATCGCTAGCCTAGATTAGCTTAGCAAGCTTACGGTCCGACGCGTCTACTAAGATACTCCTCTTGCTATTAAAAAAGACGTCCTTGTCCCTTAGCTTGCCTGTAGAAATAAGGTTGTAGGGCGAGTAGGGGGCATAAAGGGCATCGCTAACTAAGAAGTTAGTAATAGTGCCGTCGCGCTTGCGAGCACTAAAGAGGATAACTCCCTTTTGCGTAAAGCTAGTCGTAGCGCCATAGGCCGTGTTTGTTTCGACCGGCGTCGTTAAGGTCTTTAAACTTTAAAACTATTTAACGTTGTTAAAGGTGTAATACGTCGAACTACTGTTAAGGAGGACCTTGTCGGTAAGGGTGCCTTTTACCGACATTAAGGCGTAGGTACTAAGCTAGATACTAGTCTTATTATTAGCTAACTACGCACTTACCGCCGGTTTAGTAGTAAGCGTCGCCCTTAATAGTCCTCCCTACGGCTTAAGCTCTAGGTAAAGCTAAAAGCAATTTACTTTACCTCCGTAATAGCAGATTTTATAGTAGCTACACTATAGCTAACAGTTACCTTTGGGATGTTAGGCCTAGTAACGGTTATAGGCCGGGAGGTCTAGGTACTACTAGGCATATCGGCGGCGACGGTCTGCTAGAGACTAAGGAGTTTTCTTACCCTTAGCGTTGCCGCTACCGTTGTTATTCTAACAAGGCAACTATGCTATAGCCGTAGTTAGCTTATAGGATCGCGACATTGCTTGCAACTCCCTTACTAAGGTCGGGTAGTTACTAGGGGACTTCTAGTTTTTCTAACGGTATTACTCGATTTAAACCGGGAAGAGAGGTTTAAACTGTTAACAAAGCATAGAGTACTTTAGGACCGTTAAGTTTTTGTAAATAGTTTGGTCTATAATAAGGTTAAGCTCCTAAAAGCGTGTAAGAAACGTAAGAGGAGTTGCGAAATTGGCGAGACGTAGCGATCGAAACTCCTTAGCTACGTCTTTAATAATAACCTCTTAAGCACTGCCTAAAGTCGACTTAATAGCTATGTAGTTTATGTAAGGGTCGTTGTTGTAGGCTACGTAGCCCGCAGAGTGTAGAGTAGACCTTATCGTCTTAGTAGTTACATTTATAATATTACAGATCATAGCCCTGTCGAAGAACCAGTCTATGGACTCCGGCTTATTCGCTAGCTGCGGCACATCGCCGTTAAGGTAGTAGAGGATCTTGCGGTCTACGAGGACTGCCTAAAAAGCGTAATCCTACTCCTCTAGATTGCTTTCTTTAAGCATAGGGACCTAAATCGATCTCCCATGGCCCAGACCGATATCCATGGCCTAGGAGTAGGCTTAAACGAAGCCTGCAGGTTGCCGTAAGATGAGGCAAGTGTCAGATTGATGATATAAGCGTCGTGGCGCTTGCAAGGGTCGGTCCCGTATGTAGGAGATCCCGTAGATGCAGGGGATTTAGTGGGTGAAAAATTTTCACGCGGGGGCAGATTTTTGCCGAAAAGGCCACCAAATGGGCAGAAATGGTCGTAATTGACCAGGGATACCGTGAGAGGGTAGAGAAAGGCCCAAAGAGGCAAGAAACGAGAGTATTTAATGCCACACTCAAATTTGAAGGATTTGTGCGAAAGAGGGCTCATAACCTGTGGAATGTGCATGAGGAAGCTAGTCTGACTATGGAGGAGGCCTGCAGGGGCGAAAATATGGGCGCTACCAGTCACGTGGACTGGGTGGGGCACAACACATAGCCTCAACCCGACAGCATTGCTGGCCTATGGCAGGCCTCAGTGAGAGTGACTCAGCCCGGCACCCCCACTTGTCTAGGCAGAGCAACAGGCGGATTCAGGACAATACTTTAAATGAGTCCTACAGGGCTATCGGCGCCTATTGAGGCTGAAACTGGGCGAATATAAGGCGGCGATGGCAGCCCTTCTTGGGCGTTCCCGCGCTCTTCAACCCGCCTTCCTCTTTGGCATCTTGTGCTGCATCACTTCTTACCACCATGCCGAACTTCAAGGATCAGGCATGGCGATTGCGGTGCCAGATTATGGGCACCATGGACGAAAAGTCGCTCTCCGACTACTCGAGCGGCAAGCTGTCTGAGAAGGCGTCTGGCAGCAAGACAAAAGAGACCGCCCCGGCCAAGGAGGTGATTGGAGGGGCGCTGGTGGTGCAGACGGTGTACGAGTCCCAGAAATTGGGTGAGGGCCACTATACCTGGACCACGACGCCGCCTCGACCACAGAGCAAGAAGGAGCTTCGCATGGCCGAGCGCGTCTCCATCAAGATCTTCAAGATCAAGGACCTGGACAAGCCCATGATCGGGGGCGTGCAGCCGATGAAGTACCATACCCTGTCCATCCGCAATCCCGGGCTCGTGGCCGCCCTCGAGCCGATTCTCAAGGCCGAGGATGTGCATCTCGACCCGGAGGAGCCCGTCGAAATCAACGAGCCCTTCCAGCCGCTCTTCTTCTGCTACGACGCCATCGCCGCCAAGGCGCAGAGCACGCCCGACACGGACGCGCTCAAGCCGTTCCTCAAGCTGCTGGTGTGTGTGTTGGACGAGCTCTTTACGCCCATATGGACCAAGCGCAAGCAGCTGGCCGCCCACGGCCTCATCTCGTTTGAGCACGCCTGGACCTACTTTCCGCGCGGCACCGTCGTGCGCAGCCACGGCGCGAACTGCGACCTGCTGAGCCGCGTGCAGGGCACGTCGTACCGCAAGACGCAGCACGGCCGCGTGCTGGTGGTCGACGTGCAGGTGCTGCGCTTCGGCGGCGAGTCGTTTGCGTGGGTCGACGAGGAGCTGCCGATCAAGGAGTTCGAGGGCAACCGGCCGCTGGCCGAGTTCGACCACTGTCCGCTGACGCACATCCCGGACGCGGCGGCGATGCAGAAGCGACTCTCGGACCGCGGACGGCTGGTGCTCGACTTCCAGGGACTGACGTACTGCCACTACGAAGGCGTGGGCATCCGCCACAGCGACGACGGCAAGACGGAGAAGCACATTGTCGACAGCCGGATCCTCGTCGACGTCATCGGCTTCAAGCGGCACCAGCTGGCGCAGGGCGTGCGTGAGGGCAAGGACAGCGTGTCGGCGCGCAACGTCGTCCAGGGCACGGAGCGACGACTGTCGGAAGAAAAACGGATCCTCCGCCGACGACTGGAGGAACACAGCAAGGGCCTCCCAGTGGACTCGACCCTGGACCCGCCGACCAAGACCCGGCGGCTGAGCGAGGCCGAACAGGCCAGGAACAAGGCGGCCATGTTGGAGCGGCCCAACGACCTCATGTTCATCTCGCCGATGATCGAGGCGTACTCGCTCAAGAACAAGCTCTGGCGTACGTCCCCCGAGCGCACTTTGCACACTAGACATTTTGGCTGACAGACAGTAATGGTATTTGTCGAGGATATCCGGCTGGTGCGGTGGAACGACCAGGCATACGACCACCTCGTGTACGACGAGTCGCAAAAGGACCTGGTGCTGTCCTTTGTCGAGAGCCACGGACACACGCTCTCGCAGGTGGACGACGTCATCGTGGGCAAGGGCAGCGGCCTGGTGGTGCTGCTCAGCGGGCCGCCGGGCACGGGCAAGACGCTCATGGCCGAGGCCGTGGCCGACCGCACGCGGCGGCCGCTGTTTTACCTGCAGGCCGAGGACCTGGGCATCAACGCGGCCGCGCTCGGCGCCAACATCAAAAAGTTCTTCCAGATGGCGACCGAGTGGGACGCCATCATCCTGCTGGACGAGGCCGACGTCTTCATGGCCGAGCGGCACCCGCAGGACATTGCGCGCAACGAGCTGGTGTCCATCTTTCTGCGCGAGCTCGAGTACTACCGCGGCATCATCTTTCTGACCACCAACCTGTTCGACTCCATCGACGGTGCCTTTCGCAGCCGCGTGAGCCTGCACCTGCTGTTCCGGCCCTTGCTGCCCGACGCGCGCGCCGCCATCTGGCACAAGTTTTTGACGCGGGCCGCCGCCAAGGCCGACGTGCTGGCCGGCGTCGAGGACGACGAAAAGGTCGAGGTCGAGGCCAAGGTCGAAACGATGGAAAAGGACGACAATGGCGAGGGCGTGCCGGCCTTGGCCATCGCCGGCGACGACATCAAGGAGCTGTCGGCCTGGAACCTCAACGGCCGCGAGATCAAGTCGGCCGTCTCCATGGTCGCGGCCTGGTGCGAGCACAAGGGCCACAAGCTGACGCTGGCCCGGCTGGAGGACGGCATCCGGGCGACGTCGCCGCACGCCTCCAAGACGGTCATGGGCGAGAATGACGATTTATATGACTGAACGTTGCTGTGTGTCGGGTCTTGTCAGTGGTTTTGCATATTCTGCGAGTGTTTGATAGCCAAAGGATAAACGATACCAATGTAATGTGCGTGCATTACTGCCTCTTCTCGCAGCTGGCCCGGCTCTCGTGCGTGCCCTCCAGAGCAAAAGTCACCCGCTTACGTGGCCGAACGCACGACTTGATCACCACAGCCGTCGTGCCGATGAGGGCGAGCAACGCCTGCAGGCCCAGCAGGCCAACCCACACACGGTTCAGCACGCGCTGTTCGTCGCCGAAGAGAGTCGCGATCTCGAGCATTTTGGGGTAGAGAGTCGAGGGAGAATCTCGATGGAAGCGGGCTGCCGTCTGCCTTTTCCCTCTTTCCGTGCACGAGTACCCATCACGTTACGGATGGGGAGAACAATAGTAACAGGGCCAGGGACGCATCATGGCCGTTTTCGTATTCTTTGTATCGTTCAGGGGTTACTGCCATTATTTCGAAAAATTTCAGATCATGCTGCTGTGACAAACGAAAGAGAATCGAATGGAACATGACTCCTGGCCCTGACGCACGATGCAGGGGCTTGGCCTCTCATAGGATGTGCACACCGCCGCCGCACACCGCGAGAATACCAGAGGCACGCAGCCTCGGCCTCCTTCGCATAGCGTTCCATCCCCTGTCTCGCGCTGTCAACACCAAGACAAAAACGGCCGAGAACAGCTGACTCACTCCGAGACCGGCGCTTCCGGCCCGCCGGCCCTGACCAGCCCCCCCGAGCCTCAGCCTCAGCTGCCGCATCGTTTCCAGCCATTTTTCCTCTTCTTCACCAATGGCGCCACCATGGCAAGCTCCAAAGTCGTTGGACGCTGTTGCCTGCCGCCCAAAGACAGGCGGATTGGCCCAACACTTTTTCTCCTTGTAGTCACAACACCTGGGCCCGCTTTCCCCAGTTTTTCCCCAGAAACCCACTCTGTCCACTGTTCCCGTGACCCGCCCAGCCGCCAAGCCCGTTTCGGGCTCGTTCTGGCGCCTTTACCCTGGCCTGGTGGAGTGGTGGTCATGATGTCACGCCCGCATCGCCTGGCCTAGGGTCACGCGACGGCAGTCCAGGGATGGCGAGACAAAGGCCACACAAGGCGGACAAAAGCCCGGTACCTCCATGGCCCGGCTGATGTGAGAGCCCGTCCACACGGCCTTTTTGCTCCGTCGGCCCACCCCCACCTGCCCGTTTGGCCAAAACGGCCACAAATGGCCAGCCATTGGGAGCAGGATCACCTGCTGTCCGCGCCTTCCGCGTGCGACGAAAACCCTCCCCCGTACCGCCCATGTATCTTGGTCGTATTCGACACGGGCGACAGGCACTGCATTCCCCCGTACGCAGCACGAGCCCGTGTACAAGCGCGAACCACAAGAGCCGGCGGCTCCTCCCCTGTTAGCAGGTGACCTGTGCACCGCCGGTCGTGACGGCATGAGCTTCGGAACCGTGCTAACCGGTGGAATGGTACGTTGTGACGAGGATGGACGCAAGTACGTAACCGGGTAAAGTGCTCGGCGTTCGCAGCTTCCTCGCGCTACCGCTACAGGAAACCCCCTCACTTGTCTTGCTCACAAGGTCTCGCCTCTCACGTTCCTGCAGCTCTTCCCACCCAGTCAGGCGCTCAGCCCCTCGCACCTTCCCCTCTCTTAATCTCCCTTCCCCTCCCGCCGTCCGCACCTGCTCTCTCCCTTCTTCTTCTTCCATCCTCGCTTTCCACAGAAGCTCGGTTTCCCATCATCACAACACCATCGCATATCGGTTTCGGCAGTCGTGCACTACTGCAACCTTTCCTGTGAGTCTAAAATAAATCGCCTCCCCCCCATCACCACCGGTAGCTTCCATCCGCTGCCGTGCCCCTGAGATCCTCATACCACCAGTACCTGGCCATCGGCAGCAGCTAACCTCCCGTCCCGCACAGCCAAACATACTCGAGATACTCTAGCTTGTCTTCAGTACAACCTTCAAACCAAAATGCCAGAACTCACAAAGGTCGACTCTGCCGTCCAAGGCCTGTCATCTTCCCCCCCGCATGTCCTGTCTTCCTCCCCTCCAAAGGAAAAGGGCCACCGGAGAACGAGCTCCCATAGCAACCCTGATGTGAAGAGCATCACCGATCTAGGTATGTGGGCATTGAATGAGCAGGGTGTGGACGGGGCTGACCCCATACAGAGACCGAAGGAATTGAGATTAAGCTACCAAAGGAGACGCAAAAGACGGGATGGTAAGCGTGCCATCACCTCGTTCTCTCACCAAGACCAGACCTGACACCCGACTGTACAGGAAAATAAACACGTCCCCGATGGGCATTGAGGACAAGGACATCCTCAAGATGTACCTGACCACCCCGCCAGTCAAGAAGATTGACCTGCACTTCCCATTGGGACTGGAGGTCACTGCCCGGAACATGAAGGGCGTCACGATTAAGGACGCCCTGGATGCGATCCACAAGGCATTCCGGAAGCGGGTGAGCATGAGCATACCTAGGACGGTTGGCACCCCTCTGATACTAACGAGCCAGGCGGATGACGAGCTAGAAGCCCCATACCTAAAGGGCTTTGAGTGGGACAAGGAGGAGTGCTGGACTCGGCTGATCGTGCACCTACAAAAGGAGACAACTGGCACCAACGGCCCGTCAAAGAAGAAGAAGAAGAACCACAATGACGAGTAATGAAGGACACGCAACCGAGTCCGGACACCGTCTTGTGGCGGTAGGACTGTAGATTGTCTCGCTCTTCTTGGGCCTTTAGCAGGCCGACATCTCCACATTGTAACAGACCAATGTACGGGCCGCATCCATCCGGCCAGTGCCTGTAGCACCACCAATTGAGTCGATGCTAAATTTTATGTGCCTTCAAATTTACGTGCCGTACCGTTTTAAACCCGATTTGGATGTTGGCACAGGCCAACAAGAGCGGATCACATTGCGGCGGCTATTATCGGCCAACGCCATTGAATACAGGACCGGAAAGAACACGTTCGGGAAAGAAATACCCTGTATGTAAGCCAACCTGTTTTGCGACCAGGTCTCGATACAAATGAGGAGAACCGTAAATACTGCTGCTTACGAGTACGAGTGCTCGTATGAGTGAACCTTAACCTGCCTCCTATTACGATGAGCTTGTTCGACGTCGGGAATTTGCAACAGGGTTGCGCCTGCTAACTTGGGCGATGGCGACTGCCAAATCCGGAAGAGCGATCACAATGACACAGAAATAGAGAAGAATGGGAATGGTGCTCCTTTTGCCTACATGGCCAGTTCGGCGCTCATGCCGGGTAGTCACCTACAAGACTACTTGTAAGAAACCTCTCTAGCCTTCTCGCGAAAACACAAACTGACATTGCTTCCGTCGCACCTGCAGGCGCCAAGAATGAACGATGACACATTACAGAGCCCTTTGACCTACACAGCGACATAAACGCCCTGAGCGAGCCGCAAAACCTTAATTTCTTCAACAATATTTTCCCAGGCAACGAGGGCTTTGCCCATGACGAGTTATTTCCTTACGTTTATCTAACACACAGCCACAGCCCCTTCGAAGCTATTACTGACGGCCACCCAGGGCCAGTACTGGGTGGCCGTCAACTGGCTGTACCATGGCCTAGGTGGTGATAAGTTACCGTTGATTCATAGTATGTGTGGAACGGTGACCTGCGACATGGACCATAAGGTGGTGTCATTTTTTGGATACGCCTACGACAGTGGGCCGTGGGAGAACTGGGCAGTCGGGACTTCAGCAAAATAGTTGCTAGATTGAATAGGGCACACATCATGTAAGATATTAGCGTATCGCTATGGGGGAGGATTGAGCCTATTCAGATTTACATGCCTTCACATAACGACGATACGATACAAATTTGAAGTGCGCTTACTTGTACACAAGTAGTCAACAAGGAGCGGGCCAGATTCCAGCATCAACCCCGCACGTCGCTACATCCGAGACAAGCCGCAGCGTCGGGCGTACATGGGTATTTGGGCGAGCCGATGCCCAGCATGTGCTCTTCTGCTCTGTAGTTTCTACTGCAACCTATTACCGGCCTTCAACATGCCAGTGACTGACTTTGCCTACAAGGAGAAGTACCGGTACCTGAACGGCTTCAGCTCATATCTCGAGTAAGACCCGAATCCGGCTTCATTTGCTTCCCCTGTGGCCAGCGCTTGGCTGACCGACTTTGTTACAGAACCGAGGCCGTACCGGGAGCTCTGCCCGTAGCCCAGAACTCGCCACTCCAGCCGGCCCATGGCCTCTACGCGGAGAAGCTATCGGGCACGGCATTTACAGCGCCGCGCAACGAGAACAAGCAGTCCTGGCTGTATCGAATTACGCCGGCCAGCGCACTGGGCCGTTTCACGACCGGAGAGACCCGATTGAACAAAAGGGACAGAGTCCATGACGACCAGGACCACCAATTCTCTCCGGCAGAGCAGCTGCTGTATCTTCCGGACCAACTCCGCTGGGATCCGTTTCCAGACCCGAGTGGCCCGACCGACTTTGTTGACGGGCTGCGGCAGGTGGCCGGGAGCGGGGATCCGACGCTGAAGCAGGGGCTGGGAATATTTGTCTTTGCGGCCAACCAGTCCATGGACGGCCGCACAGCGTTTTACTCATCCGACGGAGACCTGCTGATCGTGCCGCAGGAGGGCGTGCTGGACATCCGCACAGAGCTCGGCTGGCTGTTGGTGCGTCCGCTGGAGATATGCGTGATCCCGCGCGGCATCCGGTTCCAGGTGCATCTGCGGACGGAGAAGAGTGACGGCGTGGTGGGTCGCGGCTACGCTCTAGAGCTGTATCAAGGCCACTTTAGCCTGCCGGAGCTGGGGCCGATCGGGTCCAACGGGCTGGCCAACGCGCGCGACTTCCAGGCGCCCGTGGCGTGCTTTGACGACGACGACGAGGGCGCCGAGTTCACGATCCGGACCAAGTTCAACCAGCGGCTGTTCCAGGCCACGCAGGACCACACGTCCTTTGACGTGGTGGCGTGGCACGGGACGTACTTTCCGGTCAAGTACGATCTCGGGCGCTTCAACGTGATTGGCAGCATCAGCTTCGACCACCCGGACCCGTCCATCTTCACGGTGCTGACGGCGCCGTCGGAGCACGCGGGCACGGCCGTGGCCGACTTTGTCGTGTTCCCGCCGCGCTGGCTCGTGGGCGAGAACACGTTTCGGCCGCCGTGGTACCACCGCAACACGATGAGCGAGTACATGGGTCTGCTGGCGGGCGTCTACGACGCCAAAAAGGCCGGGGCCGGCGGCTTCGTGCCCGGCGGCGGCAGCCTGCACAACACCATGAGCGGCCACGGGCCGGACCAGGCCAGCCACGATGCGGCACGCGGCGAGGCGCTTCCGCAACAGCCCGCCAAAGTCGGCAGTGGCAGCTGTGCATTCATGTTTGAGACCTGTATGATGCTAGGTGTCACGCCTTGGGCGCTGACGGCGGTGACGAGCGACGCGCGTGGGGGGGGCGAGGGCCGTCTCGTGCTGCAGGAGGATTATGCGACGCATAGCTGGGGCCGTCTGACGCGGTTCTGGAAGCGTCCAGGTGGCGTCAAGACGGATGGACACTTGTTGAAAGAGTGAGCTGATTGGGGGTGTCAGAAATTGGCCGTTGAGATTTCTGGTTTGCCTCTAGAACAAAATATTGGTAGTCGAGATGAAAGATATAGGCAGTCGAGAGAAAGTGACTGATTGATGCTGGCCGCGTTTGCTGGATTTTCCCAGCTCTGGGGATGTGCTCGGCCCATTGCGGCCACAAGACGCAGATAAGAGGTGGGGTGACTTGCAGGCGGCAGGCACATGTGATGGCAAATGGGAAGGGAAGACAGCAAATGCAAATGCAAAAAATTACGAGCACTCGTACTCGCAGGGGCAAAGTCGGTGAAGCAAGTGTGGTTGGAGCTCGTACCTGCAGTGTTGGCTTCCCCATCAGGCAAAAGGCGGCCAGGCCGTTCCTGCCCGACGGAGGAAAGAGTGACGGGCCCCCGCAAAGGCCCAGGTGGCAATATAAAGGCAGCCAGCTATCCCACCCGCCAAGCAATACCACTACTACTGCATGAAGCAACTGCGCCACGGGAACAACACCCGCACCAGTGGCCAAACCGCACAGAACAGGAGCCGTGACCGCCAGCGACAGCACGAGTGCGGCGAACGCGGCGTGCAGCATAAGAAGGCGGACTGAGCCTCCCGCGTGCGCGCAAGAGAGAAAGAGAGCGCGTCGGCCCAATCCAGCCAATTTTTGCCGAGGCTCATTTATCTTGATATTTTGCTGCCACGTCGAAATCGAGATTTCGAAATCGAGATTCGTTTGGGATTCCAAAGCTGAAAAGTCCAACTGACCATGTGCATCGCGCTCTTGACGACGGCCCATCCCGACTATGCGCTCATCGTGCTCGACAACCGCGATGAGTTTATCCTGCGGCCGACGTCGCGGCCGCACTGGTGGGCAGCCACGGGAGAGGCAGCCGACGGCGGCGCCAGGGAGATCTTGTGTGCGCGCGACCTGCAGCGCAGCGAGCACGGCACGTGGCTGGGCATCACGCGGGGCGGCAACTTTGCCGTGCTGACCAACTTTCGCGAGGAGCGCTGTGACGACCAGGAGCACCCGGTGCATGGACAGCGCAGCCGCGGCGGCATGGTGACGGCGTGGCTGACGGCCGACGCGGCCGAGACGACGGAGCAGTTTGTGGCGCGCATGCTGGCCGGCGCCGGCGTGCGTGGCGTCGGCGGCTTCTCGCTCATCTGCGGCAAGCTGCGGCGGCGGCGGCCCCCGATGGACGGCGGAGACGGAATCGAGCCGATGGCCATCATCTCGAACCGGGCTGATGAGCTGGCCCAGGTGCCGTGGATTGCCGCGCAGCGCGGCGAGGTCTACGGCCTGTCCAACGCGAGCTACGACGACCCCGAAGTCTGGCCCAAGGTGCGGGAGGGCAAGGACGCGCTGTGGCGGCTGGTACAGTCGGCCGGCGCTTCCCACGGGCCCCCGGTTGATGATTTACGGGCCTCTCTCTTTGACGTGCTCGACCGCGACACTCTGCCGCAGCGGCCGGACCTGTCGTTTGAAGACCAGATCCCGCTGCTGAAGCACTCCATCTTTGTGCCTGCCATTGGCGACGAGGCCCACCGTGCCGCGGCCGAGGCGGCCAAGGCCGATGGCCCGCGCGAGGCGCTCTCCACAGCCGCGGCCGTCGACGGGGCCGACGCGCTGCTGGCCCGCGACGAGCGCCCAGACGAGCAGAGCAGCATGGGCTTCATGACGGGACTCTACGGCACGCAGCGGCAGACGGTGATGCTGGTCGACTGGGACGGCAACGTGTCCTTTACGGAACGCGCGCTCTGGGACGCCAACGGACATGCGATCCCGCGCGGCCAGGGCGACGTGCACTTTGACTTTCACATTGAGGGCTGGGACAACGACGTCGGCGACAGCGACACGGCATAAGACGGGGGCGTTTGGCGCTGGGGGGGCTCATAAAGGTTATAAAGGTCATCAGAGGGGTTCAGACAACAGAGGGCGGGGAGCTACAAGAACATCACTGGCGCGCGAATTCGTTTTACATGTGATTCTTCATACGGCAATACAGCATATACGGAGTACAGATGCTGATGGCCCGACCCACCCACCCAATCCAATCAGACAGAAGAATCAAAAGAGTCAGGTCCAAGACGTGCGATCACAAGCAGGTGCCGTCACCAAGAGGCACCATGATGCATGGCCCCAGAAAATCCATCTAAAAGTGGATGTAGATGGGCACGGTGAGCCGGTGGCGGGCCTCGTAGTGGTGCTCAAACTGATGGAGGCTGTCGAGGGCCTCTTCGGTGGTGCAGAGCCTCTCCATGACGGCAAAGAGGTTGTGGGAGACGCGGCGGCGATGCTCCTTGTCGGCCACGGCGTCGTCTCCCTCGGACGGGAAGACGAGGCTGTCGTAGAGCGTCTGGTAGCGGCCGGCCCAGTACTTGATGGGCTTGAACTCGTTGACCATGCGATAGTGGCCAAAGGCGAGCGCGTGCTGCTCAGGGGGGCCCGACAGGTAGTTGGTGGCCATGCCGGGAAGCTCGGGCGGAGTGTAGACCAGCGTGATGCAGCCGTTGCCGGCAAACATCTGCAAGTTATGCGTGGCGTCGCCGGGCTCGGTGTCCTTGTGTTTCTTGGCCGACGAGAGGCAGAAGAGGCCGGCGATCTTGGCTGCGGCCTGGCTGACACCCTTGCGGAGGCGAAGACGACACGACTGGCGATGCTGGGTGGCGAAGCGCAGACGGCGACTGCACATGGGAGGAGTGTGCATGTCGTTCATTTTGGCTGCTGGAAAGGTAAAATGATTGGCTGGAATTTAGTACGGTGTAATGGTGTAGTGGTGTAATTCGAATGCGACCGAGCAAGTGGTTCTGAATGTGAATCGTCCCAAGTTGATGCGAGCCGATGGATCTTTGAAAGGGAAGAACACACACAAGAGACAGAGCTGCCAAAAGGCCGCGTTCTGCGGGACAGAAGCTCAGTAGTGATGATTTAGCATGCAGATAATTGTGGATGGGAGGAAAGAGAAGAGAGAGGGTGTCCTGCAGCTTCTCAGCGGCATTTATATATCTGCCGTGGTGGCATCATCAATCAGCACCGATGCTGAGTGATGACGGGATCGTGACGCTGCGAAAATGCAAAGAGCCGTCAGCGCCAAGTTGCCACCAAGCCGTACAGTGCAGAGCCTCGCAGAGTGTGCAGGAGCAGTATCGTATCTCTGTTTCGTTGGCCGCCTGAGTCAGCCTCATGCCTGGTCGGCCTTCTTACGAGCCTTGAGGTAGGTCACGAGCTGCTCGTGCTTGGTAACGAAAAAGTGCCGCTTCCGGTCATTGCGATAGACGAGCACGCCAATCTCGTCGGCGTACTGGGCCATCATCTCGTACTCCTTGGGCGAGTCAAAGTCCTTGAAGAGGAAGCCCTTGTGGGACTTCATGCGCTCGTTCTCGAGCTCCCACAGGCGGATCTGGTCGACGACCGTGGGCGGCAGGACGGGCCGGTGGTTGACGGCCGCGTACTTGTGCATCTGCTCGTGGGCGTTGGCGGCGAGGTAGCTGATGATCTGATCCGAGGTGATGCCGTAGGAGATGGCGCGGCGGATGGAGTCGCGCGTGAGCTTGCCGGCGACCATGCCGGGGAAGCGCTGGCTGAGCTTGGAGAAGAGGGCGAGCACGGCGATCTGGAGCGGCGAGGCCGTGTAGGCGTAGAGCCGGAAGTTGGTCTCGAGGATGATGGAGCCGCGGTTTTCCGACGAGGGGCCAGAGCCGGCGGCAGAGGCGGCAGCGGCGGAGGTGGCGGCAGCACCTGACGACCCCGAGATGCCCGAGGGGCCCGAGGGGCCGGAGACGCCCGAGGCCGGCCCGGCGGCGCTGCTGCTGCTGGTCAGGGTGGTGGCCAGGCGGGTGGGAAAGTACTGGGCGCGGTCGTGGGGGGGCAGGTAGACGAGGCCAAAGTCCATGAGCGAGGGCAGCATGTTGCGGCGCGGCTCGGAGAGGGCATTGGTGTCGTAGGCGCGGCCGAGCTCGAGCGTGGAGAGCATGAAGAGGAAGCTGAGCATGTCGACGCTGTCGACGGTGTGGTGGCCGTGCGGGTCGTGGTGGTCGACGGCCTCGAGCCACTGCAGCAGCAGGGTCCAGACCTGGGCGTTGGCGGCCTGCAGCAGAAAGGTGAAGCCGGTCTGGGTGATGCCGACGCCGCCGGGCCGGCCGGGCCGGGACTCGACCAGCTTGCCGGCCCGCAGCAGTTCCTTGACCGTGTTCTTGGGGCCGCTGCCGTCGTGGCCGGGGCCCGAGGCGGACGACGACGACGACGGCAGGCCGACGCTGTGGACGACGTAGTGCAGAATGTCCTCCCACTTGCGGCGCGAGAAGCGGTCCAGAAAGGCCACGTCCGTCTCGGCGGCCACGGGCTGCTCGCTCGGCACGCCAAAGCTGCTCTGGCCGCCGCCGCCCTCGAGCGCGAGCCGGAAGGCGTGGCGGAAGTTGGCCGTCAGCATCATGGCGGCGGGGGCGTCGCGGCCGGCGGCGGTGATCTGCACAATGTGCAGGGTCCGCAAAATGGCCAGGGCCTGGTCCTTGTCGCGCTTGGCCTCGGGCACGACCATGCTGTCGAGCGTGTCGAGCGGGAGGGGGCCGTCCATGTAGAGGAGCATGCGGACGACGCTCTTGGCCAGGGCCGGCAGCATACGCCGGAAGATGGCCAGGGTCGTGGACGGCTGCTGATACAGGCGGCGGAAGCTGGTGCCGGGCAGCTTCTCGAGGTAGTCGGAGAGGGTCAGAGAGGGGGGTGCGGCGGCCATGGTGGAGGAGGGGGGGGGGTTGAAGTGGGGAGATGGAGAGAGGGGGAGACGTTGAGAAGTTGAGAGATTGAATGGCCGAGGAGGTCGAGGAGGTCGAGATCGAGGAGGTCGAGGAGATCGAGAAGATTGAGAGACCGAGACCGAGAGGGCAAAGTGAGGTCGAAAAGTCGAAAGTAAAGAGTCGAGAGTCGAGATAGCGACAAACAAGAGCCAACCAAGCGACGCGGCCGCGACCGTGATACCACCAGTCGGTCGAGGTGCCGGCGAGAGCCGTTGCAAAAAGGGCTTAGGAAGCTTCAGGGAAAAGCTCAAAAAAAGTTGGGCCCCAGCTCCACGGAGCGTGCCTGCCTTGCTGTTTTAGCGTATCGCGGGGCCCGGCGCGGAAAAAGTGGCCGTTCCAGCAAGCAGGTCCTAGCGTTACTGCCGAGGAAGTACTCTTGGAATCCCCGCGATTTCGCGATTTCGCGACGACACGCTTTCGAAATTCGAACCTCCCACGAGACCCCGAGACACCATGGCGACCCGGAAGCTGACGCCAATCAAGTTTGTGCGGGCCGTAAGTGTCTGCCGTCGAGACGCACGGGGCCTGCATTGACCGCGCTCTCTTGCCCTGCCCAGGTGCTCAAGGACTTTATGAAGGAGTCGGGCCTGGAGCCTCGGTGTGTTTCTTGACGTCCTGGTCCTTGGTCCTACATGCTGACCCGACGACAGCATGTTTGGACCTCAGGTGCGTCTCTCATCTTTCTAGCCACGCCACCGCCGCCAATTGACCGCCGACCAGATGCGCATTATGCACGCTGCGCCGGGCCGAGTCGACTTTGAGCTGGACATTGCCCAGCACCACACGGTATGGCACGGCACGGACGAGCCGGCTTCGGATGGCAGACGGCTGACTGGGCGCCCGCCCGCCCCTACAGAACCGCCTCAAGATCATCCACGGCGGCACCATTGCCAGCATGGTCGACCTTGGCGGCTCCCTGGCCGTGGCCTCGCACGGCCTGTTTGCCACGGGCGTGTCGACGGACCTGAACGGTACGATACGGGCTGTGCAACTTTGCGTTTGACATGGCTTCGAAGCACGGATCTGACCGGTCCCAGTCACCTATCTCTCCGGCGGCGGCGTCGTGGGCGACACGATCAAGGGCAGCGCCGTCTGTGACAAGAGTATGTTTGAACCGAATTTCACTACTTTCCCGGACACTGAACTGACCCTGCAGTCGGCAAAACATTGGCCTACACCACCATCACCTTCCACAACCAGAAAGGCGAGCTGGCCGCGCGCGGCAGCCACACCAAGTAAGATCCCTGCGCCCTTGCCTCTCTCTCTGTCCGCTGCTCACACAGACCTAGGTTCATCGCCAAGGCCTGGGGAAAGAACGAGCCCTACACGACCGACCGCGAGGTGGACGAGGACGACGAAGAGGCGAGCAAGGGGGAGTAGAGTCGCGGGACTGGGGCGCGGCAGTCGCACGAACATAGAATACCTTGCTCGAGTACGAGTACGCATGCAGGGTACTCATACAGAGTACTTGTGTCAAGATACGAGTAGATCCAAGTCTCGGATAGACAAGCTCCAACAGCGGAATCCACTCCATCCTGACCACGGACCAGGTCAGCACTTGCCGGTTAGAGGCCAGCCACGGTGCTCCTTCCGCTTCCGCCAATCACGTGACATGGTTCCACGGGCAGTGCCGCAGCCAATCAGGCGCGCGCACGTGGGTCTCACGCCCTGTGGCACGCCCCAAATCCCGTCCTGGCCCAAAAACGCTCCCTTTTTTCCCTCTCTGGCCCTTTTCCGCAGACGGGCGCATCGCAGCGATGGAGCAACTCGAGACCCAGGCGACAGACCTGTGCTACCTGACCGAGCCGTCTGCCGCCGCCGCCGCCGCCGCAGCTGCCGCCGCCGCCGCGATGCCCCGCCCTTCTGGCTCGACAGCAGGGTGGCCAGACGAAGACCTGTCTCCACGCGTCCTGGGCGGCCGCGAGTCCGCTTCTCGCCAAGGGGGTTCCGCCCCAGCCGGAGACAATTCCGCGTTCCCCTCCACCCAGCACGCCCCCTTCTCGCCCGACGGGGACCGCAGCTCCAAGCGGAAGCAGGAGGCCGGCGATCTCAAGCAGCAGAGGAGCAAGCGGAATCGAGTAAGTGCCTTGCTTGATTTGTCGTGTCCTGATTCCAGCCTATTTTCCCTGTTCCATGTTGCATTTTCCACTTTCTCTATTTTTGGACGGCGCCTTTTTCCGTCCTCGCCGTCCTCACATTCCGTCCTCCCATTCCGCGGCGCCGCTGCCAGTGTACTTTTTCATTCTTGCTGACGGTTCTGCCTAGTACATTTCGATTGCCTGGTAAGAAGAGTGCGGTCCCTTCCGCGGAGAGCCAGCCACTGATAATGACCCGTACAGCAACGAGTGCAAGCGGAGAAAGATAAAATGTAAGCCATCTCTCTCCTGGGCCCTCTGACCCTCCGTCTCACATCCCAGGCAACGGCGAGATCCCGTGTCAGCGCTGCGGCAACCTCAGCCTGACCTGCCTCTATTCGGCCAACTGCTGCTCCAACAACTTCCGCGACTCGGACGAGTATCGAGCTCTGACCGACACCGTCCGCCGCCTGGAGGACCAGGTCGGGTCGCTGTGCCAGAATGTCGACGGGCTGCGCCAGGAGACCCAGCGGCTAGCCCCGCTACACGAGCGTCTGCTGCCGATGCCCACAGCCACTGTGTCGCCCTCGCTGTCGGCCTCGATCCCGCTGCTGACCACCAAGCCGGACCTGGCCCCGATCCGGCCGCCGCCCATCTTCCGCGGGCCGACCAGCATTGCCTTTACTGTCGACGTGGCCAAGAACACGCTGCACAACATGGGCTACGGCGGAGAGGCCAGCGATGAGTGGGGGCCGTCGGCCGAGGGGCGCGCGTCGCCGGCGATCCAGCCGGGCCGTCTCGCCCGACCAGGGCCGCCGGGCCTGCCGGGGCCGCCGTCCCACGTCCTCGCGTCGCCGCAGCAGAACCTGCCAGCCGCCCCGCCGACCGACCCGCTCTGGGACTTTGACCGCAACGAAATGGTGCGGCTTTGCGGCGTGCACGAAGACGAGGTCGGCGTCATGTATCCCGTGGTCAAGATCGACACGGTCATTGCCCACGCCCACAGCCTCGCCTCCTGGATGGAGGCCGCGCGACGGGCCGCCGCCGGCGTGCCGCCCGGCTATGCCGAGACCATGACGACAGTGCCGACGCTGCTGCTCAAGATCATCATGTGCTGCGCCCTCGCCGTCGAGGAGCACGGCCACAGCGAGCGCGCCATCCGCCTCTACGACAGCATCCAGCCCATTATCGACCGCAAGCTCATCTCCGACCCCAGCGAGATTGGCAACCTGCCGCTGCTCGCCCTCGTCGCCGGCTACCGCTTCCTCGCCAACGACGAGGTGCTCGCCTGGCGCGTCATGGGCCAGGTCGCCCGCCACTGTCTCGAGCAGGGCCTGCACCGCCGCGAGGGCATCGCCAAGATCGCCGACGAGCAGGACCGCAAGAACGCCATCAACACCTTTTGGTCCGCCTACGTGCTCGACCGCCGCTGGAGCTTCGGCACCGGCCTGCCCTACGTGGTGCACGACGACAAGATCGACCCGGAGCTGCCCTTCCCGGACCAGTACCCCTACCTCGTCGCCATGATCACGTACTCGCGCCTCGGCGCCAAGATCTGGCGCCTCGTCGACTTCTTTGAGCCCGCCGTCGTGCGCGCCATGTCCGCCGACGAGGTCGACGCCCTCGACCGCGAGATCCTCCAGTGGTACGACACCGTGCCCGAGGACGTCAAGATCAGCACCTTTGACCGCGACCTCCCGCTGCCCGCCACGCCCTCCTACAACCGCCAGCGCCTGCAGATCTGGACCCGCCTGCGCCTCAACCAGATCCGCATCTGGCTGCACACGCCCGTCCTGCACAGCGCCGGCAGCATCGGCGCCAACATGCCGCTCGCCCAGCGCGCCGTCGACCTCGCCAAGGACACCATCCGCTACCTCTCGCGCCTCAACAACAGCAGCAACCTGTACCGCCGCATCCAGGTCTTTTACCACCAGTTCCTCACCTCCGCCATTGCCGTCCTCTTCCTCGCCTCCACCCACCAGCCCGTCCAGTTCAGCGCCCAGTGCCGCGACGAGTTCTACATGGCCCTCAACCTCATCAAGGACATGTCCGCAAAGAGCTGGGTCTCCCAGCGCCTCTGGCTCACCGTCCGCTCCCTCAAGGCCTACGCCCCGCGCCTCGGCCTCGAGCAGGTCGACGACGGCGCCGCCGCCGCCGCCGCCAGCCAGCCATATAACTACCACCACCAATCCCAACAACCCCAACCCCACAATATGTACATGTCCACTGGAAGCGACGGCACTCCCTCCTCCGGCTCTGGCGCCTCGCCCTACGACCAGTCCAGCAGTAACCTGCATCCCAGCTCGGCCGCCTACGGCCGCCCCCATCTGCCCCTGCCACTCAGCTCTGGTGGTGGCTCCGTCTCTCCCGCGTCCGTCTCGACACAATCCAACTCCGCCAACGGCATGCAGCTGCAGACTGAAATGTCCCGCATGTTTGAGGGCTATACCGGCATGAGCGGCATACCGCATCTACCCGCCGGTACTGTCGGCGACATCGGGCTCGAGCCCCTTGGCGTCGGCGCCCCGTCCGGCGAAGCGCTGTACGAACAGCTCAAGCAAATGTTTTAGCAAGCACAGCGTAATCTTTTTTTAATTTCTTTCTTTTAGTCTCATTTTGGGTTGACTTCCAATGGAAGGGAGTCATGGAACATTGGGATGGATCAGGGCCTTCGCTGGACCTTTTAATAGGTGGAAGAGCATAAGAACAAAGATAATGAATACGAAATGAAATACTTGTCACCGACTAGACTTGCATCTCCCACCAGAAGCTCATCTTGGCTAAGCCATAATACTCGCGTTTAAAAATAAATGTTGCGCTTAAAAAAAAAATAGGTCGGAGCACCAAAAAAATTCTCCCGAGCCGAAATCGAATCGGCGACCTTTCGGTAACATTGGGTAACCATTACAGCCGAACGTGATAAACCAACTACACCATCAGGAGTACTTGTTGTGGGCATCGATTGTGCAACAATTTATATAGCGAAGTGAGACAGAACTTTGCACGTGAGCTTCGTCACTGTCGCTATTGTTGCTATTGTCGCAGTTTCCCTTGTAGTATTTTGTTCCATCTTTGCCATGTTGATTGAGGATTTTTGCAGTCTATTTTTTCCGTTTACGCTGCATGGGCGAACGGCTGTGAAACCGAATTACAAAAAAGAAACGCAATCAAACTGCTTCAATTTCAGCGATACCATATCCATTCAAAGCAACAAGGACAGCAAATTTTGCACTTTGAAAACGGTCTGGAGCATCTTGAGCCATTCAACTGCATAACCAAACGTCCGCTCCCAAAGAAATGATACGCTCAATGCTAAACGATGTTATGTCTGTTGTGTCGATATTATCCGGAAATGGTCAGACATATCATCAACGACAATGCACTGTTTCCAGCAGGGTCTTTCCAATACAACTCAACCAAGATACAGACTAAAATATTTGAAAATGACAACGACGCGAAAACGATTACAATAGCATCTCGATAACGTCGAGTGCTGCCTTGCTCTCAACCAGCTTGTAGGGATACATCAAACACGGCACTGCGCCAGCCGTCGCGCCGGTACTCCAGTCGCTGCTCGCGAGCCCGCGCAGTCTCCTCGTCCCACACGCGAGCCAGGCTGCCTGGAGCATAGACACCGGCAAAGGGGCCATGGGTGCTGGGCTTCAGACCGATGTGGATGTTCTGATCTGGATTCACATCGGCATCCTCGGGCGGTTCAAAGCGTGCCGTAACCGCGCGCAAAAAGGTGAAGACGTCTGGGGGACTGGCGATGCGGGCGGCGCGTAGGCGCTCGCGGAGGGCGACGAGTTCGCGGTTCAGGGCGCCAAAGTGGTCGGCGAGAGTGGCAGCGAGCTGCCGCTCCATGGTGCGGCGCAGCAACGGCCGTAGGATGGGCGCAAGCAGGGAGGTGAGCCAGGCGGCGCGGCTGCGGCGCACTTTGACGGAAACCTGGTGGATGCGCACACGGACGTCGCGTAGAGCGAGCACGGTGTCGGCGGCGGTGCGGACGAGGGCGACGTCGAGGTGGACGTCGATGCCGCGGGCGTCGAGGGCAAAGGAGACGAGGCCGGTGTCGGTTAAGCGGAGGAGAGGGCCGGCGTGCAGCCGCAGGACGAAGCCGACGTCCTCGGCGGCGACCGACCAGCCGTCCAGCGCGAACGAGGCAGTGGTGGTGAGGCCGGCGGCGGTGCCGAAACGGGCCTTGCGGACGTCGACGTCGTTGCGGACCTGGACGTGCAGGTGAAAGGGCAAGAAGGAGGAGTCGTGGATGGTCCGGCCGGGCTGCAGGACGAGGTTCTCGAGCAGCAGGTCGACGTCGGGCGTGGCGACCTCGAGGCGGGGAATGGGCACATAGTGAACGGCCTGCAGGATCTGGGGCAGAAAGACGGTGGCCACGTCCGAGAGCATGTCGGTGCCAGCGTAGCCATCGCCACCGGGCCAGAGCAGGTCGGTGATGCGACGGGAGGTGGCCACGAGGTCCGCGAGCTCTTGGTCCTGGAGGGCGGCCTGGAAGGTGACGGGGATCTGGGCGATGACCGCGTCGAGATCCTGTTGCAGCGACGGGCCTTGTGTGGAGGTACCGGCCCCGTCCACATCCCGAATCTGTTTCTTGAGCGCATCCAGACGCTCGTCGGCATGATCGAAAAAGTCGGGGTCGGTCAGCATCGCCTGCAAAGCGTCGCCCAGATCGCGGACGATGCTGTCGAGTTTCCGGCCGTCGGCAGCCGTGCGGTCGTGCAGCCTCCGAAAGCGGGCTGTCAGCTCGCTCCATGCGTCTGGGTCGCCAAAGGACGAGAGAAGGGTCCAAAAGGCACCCGCAGCAGCAAACGTCTCATCGTTGGCGTCGACGGAAACGGAAGTGTCTGCCCCGACAGCCGCCCGGATGGAGCTCGTGTAGGCGTTGAGGACGTGGCCGAGCACCTGTGAGAGCATCGAGACGGACGCGGTGTAGTCGGGCTGCTGTCGGAGCTGCTTCACAGCCTGGCGCAGCCGTGAGAGCAAGAGACTGCGCGTGTTGTCCTCGTTGTCGACCAGCTTGCGGGAGACGCTCTGCTGGGCTGCCTCGGCCACGTGGGCCGCGCCCTCTGCGACCTCGTCTACGACATCAACAGTGCCATTGCCGTCGGCCTTGCTGTCATCAGCGGGCTGCGTGGACGACTCGACACGCTCGGCCGCCGTCCGAGAGGCATCAGAGAGGGCCAAGGCCGTGTCGCTAAAGACTTGGCGGCCGACAGCGGCGACGTCGGCCAGCAGGAGGCGCACGTTGGAATTGGACAGCAAAAAGGACCCAATCGTGCTCAGACTCTGCTGCACTATCCCCAATAAGTCAGCGCATGTAAAATCCAAAGAGGGACAGAGCCGTTTCGTCTACCTGCAGAGCTTTTCGAGGCGCGCGTGTCCCGCCGCGTGCGATCCACATTGACCGAGACGGACGAGCGCGAGAGATACCAGACGAAATCCTGAATCTGGTCGTCGGCATTCTTGTTCTGCAGCAAAGTCGCCAGCTGGTCGATCCAAAGCCGGCTCAGCTGCGCGAGGTCCTGACCGGAAGGGGAGAGCTGGTCGGTGGAAGGCGACTGCAAGGCAGGGCTGTCCAGAAGCGCGTGCATGTGAGCTGTGGCCTGTGCCGTGGACGGCAGGTATCCCTGAGCGGCAGCCTGGGCCATCTGGAAAGTCTGCAGCTTTTCGCGAAGACGCCGCTGCAGGTCCGTGTCATTGGCACTGCTTTTCGCTTTTGACTGCAGCGGCTGGCGCTCTTCGGGCGTGCCGTCTTCCGGAGCGTCCGCACCGTGGCCGCACAGATTGAATGGCCACATGATTTTATGTCTATGGTGAAAGATGCATGACGAAGGAAAGCGGAAAGAAAGCAGGCGGGCTGGCGAGCGGAGACAAAAGAAGCAGGCACGCGATGACGTCGTTTCCCAATATCATGTTCGGAGCACTACGTGCTTATATAATCACTAAGAGAGGCCGACCAGGGACCGAATGATGTGGACCATGGGCGGAATGGAGGAAAAGGCAACGGTCACGGTGCCAAACAGACTCATGGCGAGACTGGAGATGGCGGCGGCGCGCGGTTCGGTGCGCAGGAGCAGGGCGGTGCCGAGGGCAGAGGCATTGGCGCCAAAGGTGACGCCGCGGGTGATGTAGTCATCTTCGGGGATGCGCATCCAGCGCAGCATCTGGCGGCCAATGAGGACGCCGAGGACGCCGGAGATGATGGCGACGGCGGCGACGGTGTTGAGGTCGCCGCCGAGGTTAGTGACGGCGGGGGTGGCGAGGGCGAGGGTGAGGCTGCGGGAGGTAAAGGCGAGGCTGCGCTCGGGGCTGATGCCGATGTGGTAGCAGACGATGGGGTAGACGAAGAGCGAGGTGATGGAGAGGACAATGTTGGGCAGGATGATGGCGACAAAGTGGCGGCGCAGCTCGATGCGGTACTGGTACATGGGGAGGGCGAGCGAGACGATGCTGGCGTCGAGGGCGCTGGCGAGAATGTCGCCGGCGCCGGGACGGGCGAGCGTGGCGGCGGCGGGGGTGCCGGCGGCGGCCCAGAGAGCGAGGTAGGTGTTCTTGGTGCGGTAGGCGCCGAGGACGGTGGCGAGGTCGTCGTCGCCGCGGAGGCGGCCGAGCAGCCAGAGGGCGAGCAGGGTGGAAAAGGCCGAGACGATGACGGGGTGCAGCAGCTGTCGCCAGGACGGCGGCAGGGCCATGGCGGCCATGAACATGAGCACGTTGACGGCGAGGTGCAGCGGCATGGCGTAGTCGGGCGAGTGGGCATAGTAGAGCGGGAGGCCGACCAACACCAAAAGGGCAGCATAGAACAGGCTGTCGGAGTGGGCGCTCATCCACTCGGCCCAGCGCTCGGCCCGTGGCGGCGGCGGACGGACGGGCACAGTCAGGCGCGGGCGCGGCGCGGGCACGTCGCTAAAGGAGCTGAGGGGGTCGTCGAGGTTCTGGCCGCGGATGGTAATGTAGGCGGCGGCGTAGGCGGGCGGAGGGGCGACGGGGTGAGGATGGGCGGTGGTGCCGCTCGGATCGTTGCTTGGATCGGCGGCGCGCAGCAGCGTCAGCTCCTCGCCCTCGTCCTCGTTGCCCTGCAGCGGCGACTTGCGTGGGCGATGCAGCAGCTGGATGGCACGGGTCATGTAGGCGGCAAAGACCATCATGGCGACGAAGCCAAAGACTGGGTGGTTAGTTGGGGGCGGTGAAGGAGCGAAGGAAATAAGGGGCAAAAGAAGAAGAAAAGAATAACAAAACTCACCAAAAACACCAATCATCTTGCCGACTTCCGTCGCGGAAATGGCAGGGCTCAGCGGCAGCATGACAAACGACGGGGTGAAGAAGATGTTGAGCCAGCGCAGCGACCAGCCGCCGGGCACGTTGATGATGCGCACGAGCGTCTTGGTGCGCCGCTCGCCCAGCAGCCAGTCGCACAGCAGCAGCGACAGAAAGAGCAGCACCAGACAGGTGACCGAGGCCGGAAACGACACGCCGCCGAGGGCCAGCAGGCGGTCGATGCCGAAGCAGGCGGCCAGGATGGCGACGATGCCGGCGGGCACCTGCACGAAGCAGCGCAGCAGCCGGTGGCGGTCGGACCAGAGGACCTGTGGATGTCAGAATGCGATGGCGAGGAGGAGGAGGAGGAGGAGGAAGAACATGCAGCACGATCACGTCACGTGAATCCGTACATACCAGTTTCACGGCCACGGCCGCGTCCCGCAGGACCGGCACAATGGCATTGTCGACGGGCTGGACGGCCATGACTGCGGTGGTGGATGCGTTCACATGGGGCAACGTTGTTGCAGACGGACGGCGAGATGAGGATGGCGCGGTCATGCCGAATTTTCGACGGCCGAGATCGGATCGGCTGGGCGGGACGGCGGATCACGGGACGGCGGATCACGGGATACCGAGCCGTGCGGAAAACAGTACTCGCACTGTCTTTACGTCGGTCGCGACACTCTTGTCGCCGTTGACGTGCGCGCGATCCACCTCGGCCGTGGATGAGGTGATGCGGTGGAGGGGTGTGTGTGTGTCTTTAAAAGGGCACGTCTGGTGACGCCCCGTGTACACGAACCGTGCTTGGCCTGTACGCCCTCTCTCGCTCTCTCTCCAAAATGGGCTCTGTCGACGTGCCGCTGCTGGAGCGCCGCATCGAGCTGGTCGACCGCTTTGTCGACGAGCCGCGGCCGCTGCGCGTAGCCGTGATTGGCGGCGGTCTGTCGGGGGTGACGGCGGGCATCCTGCTGCCGGCCAAGGTGCCGGGGGTGCAGCTGACGATTTACGAAAAGAACGCCGACTTTGGCGGCACGTGGCTGGAGAATGTGTATCCGGGCGTGCGCTGTGACATTCCGTCGCACGTGTACCAGTCGACGTTTGCGCCCAAGACGGACTGGACCGACGAGTTTGCCTATGGCGCCGAGATCCGCGACTACTGGCAGGCGGTGGCGCGGCAGCACGACGTGTACCGGTATGCGCAGTTTGGACGACGGGTGCGGGCGGCCGAGTGGGACGACGGCGCCGGTGCTTGGACGCTGACGGTCGAGGACGTGGCCACGGGCGCGACGACGACGGCCGTGGCCGATGCCGTGGTGACGGCCGTCGGCCGCTTCAACGCCTGGCGGCTGCCCGACTATCCCGGCCTGGCCGACTTTCGCGGGCCGGTGCGGCACACGTCCGACTGGGACGTCGGCTTCGACCCGGCCGGCCGCCGCGTGGCCGTCATCGGCAACGGCGCCAGCGGCATCCAGCTGGTGCCGGCCCTGCAGCGCGTCGCCGCCCGCGTCGACCACTACGCGCGCAGCCGCACCTGGATCGCGGCGTCGTGGGCCGGCGACGAGCGCACCGCCGACCCGCAGCCGCACCCGGACGCCGTCAAGGCCGGCTTCGCCGATCATCCCGCGGCCTACCTCGCCTTCCGCAAGGCCCTCGAGGTCAAGTACTGGCGCAAGTTTGATTCTTTCCTGCTCGGGACCGAATCGACCGACCAGCTCCGGGCCGCTTCGGCCGCCGTCATGCGCCAGCGCGTCGCCGCCAAGCCCGCCCTGCTCGACGACCTCGTGCCCGACTTTGCCCCCAACTGCCGCCGCCTCACGCCCGGCCCCGGCTACCTCGAGGCCCTGGCCGCCCCCAACGTCGACTACGTGCGCACGCCCATTCGCCGCTTCACCGCCACCGGCATCGAGACCGCCGACGGCACCCTGCGCGAGGTCGACGCCGTCTTCTGCGCCACCGGCGCCAACATTGACATGGTGCCCGCCTTTGCCGTGCGCGCCCGCGGCCGCGACCTCTGTGACGTCTGGGGCGACGGCCCCGACGGCTACGGCTTCCCCTACACCTATCTCGGCGCCGCCACCCCCGGCTTCCCCAACCTCTTTTTCGTCCAGGGCCCCCATGCCGCCGGCCCCAGCGGCACCGTCCCCCACGCCGTCGAGACCCAGCTGGCCTACGTCGCCCAGGTGCTGCGCAAGCTCGGCCGCGAGGGCATCAAGTCCATCTCGCCAAAGGCCGCCGCCGCCGACGACTTTGTCGTCTTTGCCCGCTCCTTTTTCGACCGCACCGTCCTCCACGACCGCTGCAGCTCCTGGTACAACAGCGGCCGCCCCGGCGGCTACGTCCACGGCCTCTGGCCCGGCAGCGCCGCCCATCTGTCCGCCGTCCGTCGTGCGCCCCGCTGGGAAGACTTCGAGTACGACTATCTCGACGCGGCCCAAGCCAACCGCTTTGCCTACTTTTTCGGAAACGGCCGCACCCGCGCCGAGACCGACCCTGATGCCGATCTCGTATCGTACCTGCGACTGCCCGGCGAGGTCGCTGTCCGCGACCTGCACGAGGCGTGGTGGGATCTGCCCTAAGTCGCCATCGCCAGTCAGCAATCTGCGCACATTTTCGCTGTGGGCACCCAACTCTCCAACAACAAGCGGGCTTGTGGTTTAGTGGTATAATACTCCCTTAGCATGGGAGTGGTCCAGGGTTCGATTCCCTGCAAGTCCAATTTTTTGTCTACCTCTCGAGATATTGCCGAGTTCACCACTTCCACTGCACTTCATCTCCCACAAGGTCGCTAGCACAAGTCTAGACAATACACCTGCCACATCTGACCCCTGCCAACTCACCCCATACAGCACCACTACGAGTGCGACTACGAGTCCTACTCTATCTTTGGCACCTTATTACATCTCTGCATCCATCTTAGTTGCGACGTGAACCTTTTTATTTCCCCAACTATCACGCCTTTACAGAGTGGACGATAGGAAAATAATTATGTGAAGTCTCGACTTAATTTGCAGAGAACCTTCTCTAACCCCATCCACCACGCCCGCAGCAAGGCCGTCCGCCAATACTGGGCATAGCGCCTCGACGGGCCAGCCTAGGTCTGGCACACCCATTTTGTCCGAAGCAGACCGTCAAATGCCGAGACAGCGAGCATCACGGTCATCACGTCCAAGCATGCTGGACATGCAGCAAAAGCTGATGACGAGCGACGCTTAGCTGCCGAAAATGGGAAGGCCTTAACCGATAGGGCAAGTTTTTATTCGGATATCTGACCTTGGGATGAAGTTTGATCCTGTTCTTGTACAGGGATGGGGTACTCTCTACGGATGGAGAGCACCCCATCCCTGTACACGAACTGTCTCCCACGCTATCCTTGCTGTTGCAGGAGCTGCAGGCCGAAGATCCCAATCTATACCTGCAAACGCTCCATCAACGCCTCGCATTACGCAGGTCCGCCTGCGGGCGGACAACAAGATAAAGTACCAACAAGCAATGCAGAAAATGAGCAAGGCACCGACAGACTACATTGACTGGATAGAGAACTGGCAATTGGCCATGACTTCCCGTCGACTGAAGCACCTCCCTGAAGCAGAGTTTTCATGCAGTGCGCATACTCCCCCGGCCGCCGCTCCGCCACCTCCGGGCGCCTCTGTGGCCCAAACGGCGCAGCAGGCAATGGCCAAAAAATCGGCCAAGAGGGCCATGGTGACCAGGGTATATATCAACAAGAAAGCTTCCTGTTATACTTCATGCTAAGCAACTTTACTCATATAGTTGGAAGCCAAAGTAATTATCAACAACATCTATTTGATCCTGTCTTATCAGTTGCACAGTGCTTGCGCGGATCAAAGGCACGGATGCACCAGCACAACAATCCATGTTGGCAATAACTATGACTGGCAGAACATTCTGGCGGCGAGTCACGCACCACTCCCTCCATGGCACACCCGGCCTTGGGCCCGGAGCGCGGAGATCAGAAAGGCAACTATCAGTACAGTCGCTTACATTGTCTCGAGAGTTTGAATTTATTAAGTCCTAGGATGGGCATGGAAAATGCTGGGAAGGCCGCCTACCTTGGCTTAACTCCCCTGTGTGCATTTTTCCTGTGTTTGTCCAAGACTGTGTGACATGTCCCTATTACCTGTACAGCATCGGTGGCTTAAAATTAGGATCACGCTTGCCCTGGGGCGGGTTCCACGTAGGCGGTCCCTAGAGACGAATTTTAGTGACCGTGGATGTAATTGTAAACCATCGAAGAAAGGAAAGTACGACGTACGAGTTCCTCCCAAACTCCGGCTCCCCATGTGTCGAGGGGGGGTTGCCTGTCTACCTTAACACCTCCCCGCAGCCACCACGACTTATCTGGCAGCGGCTCATTGCCGCCTCCCTCATAATAGTTAATCAGGTACCGGATGTTCGGTCGCTGTGGGAACATGGCCTCGTCGTCCCAGGATAGAAGTCGACGCAGATTACGCAGCTTGTACGCGACACGCTCTTGTTCGTTGCGAATTATAGGTCGGGTTTCGTAAACGAGAGGGAGACCCTAAACGGGGAATACAGAGTTAGCGATATAAACAGGATTATACAGACGAGTAGCCGAAAAAGAATATGAAGGATAAACGGAGCGGAAACTAAGAGACAGAAACAAAACAATACCCACCTCGTGAATGCTATCTCCGGTGTGCCAAAGGCTCATCCCAACTGCATCTTCGTCCATATCTTGGACCTCGATAATCTTGCCAGCCTTCAATCGCCATTGTTGGCCGGCCAGGGGCCCAGAGCCGCCATTCTCATAATGGCGCACCAAAGATCTGGTATCGGTACGACGAATAAACCCAGTGAGACTGGGTACAGTGAATCGCCGTCTTAGCTCCCGTATCTGACCAAATATTTGTTCCTCCGCCGTATTGCCAAAAAGAGGTCGTGAGGCGGTAATGTCCCATATGCAATCGGGGTGCGTCATGTACATGGCCTTGGCTTCTTCCGATGTGAAGGGCCGCTGGTAAGCTTCTTCAAGTTCCTTGGTCATAGCTTCGCGGGGTTCTACATCGGGAAAGCGCTTGACGTTGGTAAAGCCGTGGCCGTAATGGTCGTTTTCAGAGCTGAGGGCGGCGCTCACATCGTGCGGATTGACTCGTACAATGACTCGCTTCATGTAGTGCTGGAGCTCAGTCAAGTCCGCGGCTGATGGATTTGACGCGATCAGCTCTTCGAGCGTCATTCTCAGATCGGTATGGAGCCACTCGCGAGTGCGGGGTGGGCTCGATGAAGATGAAGCCATGACGATGATGTGGAAAATCGACCAGAACCAAAGGACATAAAATAGCCAAGAAACTGACCCGCAAGACAGAAACCTGGCTGAGTTAGGAAAAGTTGAATGATGACGCTATTTGTACGATGGTTGATAGGTAAGAACGATTACTGTTGGTGGATAAGCTACCGGTATCTGCCCGCCAGCTTTCAACATCCGTTGAGATTTTAGGTGGTGTTCTCTTTGATTATTAAGATCAGCTTTATGTGGATATGTGCACCCTTCAATCTTTACTTAACGTTTTGATCTGTACTCCGTAGTTAGCTTTTCGATCTGAACGTAACATTTCGATGTAATATCAACAATACAGCACAATAAGAGAAACAGCAGTAGCGATGCCTGTATAGTTGACCCGCGGTTGTTGAACGCATAGGGTGTCGACGTTTTTATCACGTCGCCCAGCGTGTCGAGTCACGGCCTTAACCTGCACGGCAGCTGCCAAGACACAACTCACCAAGCGATTGGCCGGCTGATCAGGATTGGACAGAAGCACCCTGTGGAATGGACGCTCCTCAAATGCGACGGGTCCTTCTACAACCCGCAGGAGCTCAGGTTGTGCGACAAGTGGGCTGCCCAGCTTCTGACGAACATCAGGCTGCCCGACGGTGTCACCGGAAGTGCAGCATCGCTTATTATCTACGAGGTCATAAAGAAGTTCTGGGGCCAGCCGTTCAATCGGTACGCCTAGACGGTATCGAAGCCAACATCCGTGATAGACTACGAGACGATGGACTAGGCCCGCCTAGGCTCCCTCCTCAGCTTCATAGCGCGGGCGATCATGATCTCCCCCAAGGAGAAGCGGGCGGAGTTTGTGCAACTCTTCAACGCGAACTACGACAAGATGGCGGAGGCCTGGGCTGCAGACGGACAGCGGGATCTCAGGAGCCGGAATAAGATTCTCTAGTTTCTGACCAGCATTTCGCCGAGCGCCGAGACGGAGGAAGAGTCGGTTGCGGACGCGGAAGCATCTACTTAAAATTTAAAAGCGTATTGTCCATCGCTCTTTTCCGTGTCAAGTGCTAACACATAATGTAAACTCTTTATTATTATGGTGGCGAGACTTAGGGAGAAAAGGTATAATTATTCCCATTTAACCGAATCTCGAAACATACAGACCTACATTAAGAGAATTCCGGAACAGACAAAAGGAGGAAACAAGTGGGATGGAAAGGAGGAAACAAGTAGGATGGAAAGGAGGAAATAAGTGGGATGGTCGTTTGCTATCCTATAACAAACTCATGCTGGAAAAGGTTATGTCGACTTCATTCATACACTCCCTCAAGCGCTAATATCTGCAATAGCAGATGGTTACCGACTCTCACCTAGCGACCAGGAAGCGACGGGCGTTATAATTAATAAAAGTAAGTGTGACGATGACGGCAATGGAGTTAGTAAGGAAGGAGATGGCGACTCTGGTGACGTCATTGCGTTAACGCTTTGCAGATAGAATAATTATACCTTTTCTCCCCAAGTCTCGCCACCATAATAATAAAGAGTTTACATTATGTGTTAGACTACTGTCTACGTAGTTTATCAGCCGATTCTTAATTTGATATCCTAGGTTTCTCCCATCTCTTTCGCTTCCCCATCTCTTCTCCCTAGGACCACAGCACGTTTACCCCTTGTCTCTTCTGTACGCTGGAAACGCCACCAACGCCGTATACCGGGCATCATGGGTCGTTACGATACGTAGCTGACGGCAGAGGCCCGCAACAGTCCAGCAGACGGACGGCAGTAGATGCCGCAGCGTAGAAGGGTGTGATGAAATGATACGGCTACGTGTCCTCCCTGGGCCATGCATGCCAACACATAGAGCCAACATTCGTTTTGTCCGAGGGAAGGGTTCAGACATGAACGACATGTAGCAGTGGGACGCGAGAAGACCAACACTCTCCTGCTCGCGCCATTAGTCGATACTATGTGGGATATTACAAAATCATAGCCAACCACGTAGTGGCGAATCCATTTCAGGCCAAGCGGTTTTCTGGCGCGCCTTGTTTCCTCAGCTTACTCTAAGCTTAAACTATCAAACTTCCTGATAAAACGGTTCACATCATCCATGCAATCCTGGTCCAGTATTTCTTTGTTTTCCTTGGTTTGCGGCAATCTCTCCTCAAGCATCAGCTTTGCCAGCCACCAATATTCATCACCATGCTGGAAGAACCCGATGGAATCCATGTTCCGAGACGAGGCTTGTGAAGTATTTATATCCCAAAGCTGTCTCCATCGTGCCAATGCTCGTTGCAGTGTGATTTTCGCAATGGAAGAAACGCAAGTCACGCTAGCATGAAAGATGATTTCATGAAGACCTTTGGAATATTAGCTTTGAAACAGGGATAAGTGCCTACGTGAAATACAAAACTTTGAGCGTACCTGATATGAGAACAAACAAGTCTAGGTGGTTTAGACGACCGAATATATACGGGGAACTAGCAGTCCATTCATCCCCCATAAGCATACATATACCTTCTTTAGTGGATGGGATCTTGCGTTGGCAACAAAGCTGTGCCTGCTGGGGCCTCATGTTGAGTGCCTCGAAATCCTCCCAATCGTAGGGAAGGTCACCCGTCATTTCGCTCAAAGTCAGTTTCGGAGGAGTGCGATGGAAGATTGCATGAGACGAGTCCACAAGAAAGATCCAAATCATCAATCTAAGAGAGTCAAAGTAAGGCCAACAATCGTGATAAAAAAGCCGTCAACTAACCGTATGCCCTCTTCAATCCTGGCGAACTGTTCCCAACCTGAGGTATTGATAGCCGGCCGTGGTTCGTGCCGTAGCCTGGGAAGACCGAGGTTCCGGGCAGCGGATATTAGATCTGCATAGCGGTGCAACCGCACCCGATGTCGAGAGTCTTGATGGTGATCCCAGTGCTGTGGTACAGAAATCAGAAATGCGGCTTGAAGTGGCTCGAGACTGAGTGTAGAATCTCGAAAGGGGGGTGAACAGAAAAGATGTCGAAAGGCGTGGTGTCCAAAAATGTAGTTCTCTGCGACGTTGAGACATGCCCGTGCTGCTTTTGCACTGTTTTCAGAAGAAAAAATGGCACCAATGAGCATTATGGCCGCGAGAAGGGGCGTAAATGCAGTCTCGGGGTTCATTGCCGAACGGCGCAGCACAGGGCAATGCTGATGCCAGTGGTCAAAGTAAGCCTGGATAAAGGCATCCACATTCCCTACTTTGAAGATGTCCTCGGCTGCTTTTGATATCGCTGTAGCATGGCTGCAAGAGCTTTCCTCTGTCGAATTTGGGCTGAGAGCGGATATGATCTCTGCCATGCGCCATTCCATATGGCTGTTGGCGCATTGGAACTGGTAGGGGGGCTGTTCCTGGTGGAATAATCGACCAAGGTCCATGAATGCAGCATCGGACGTCAACAGTGTGCCCAGCGATGCATCCTCTACCAATTCAAAAGACCGGATGTTGTCAAGGTCGACACGGAACCAGGTATCCACGGTACCTCCAGAAGAAAAGAAGGGAGAGGTCATATCGACGGGCACAAGATCTTGGCTGTTCTGAACAAGTTCCAGGGCTTGCCGACCAGGATGGAAAGGTTCGAAATAGTCTTGCAGTGTGTTGTTGTGCGGATCAGTGTATCTGAGGAGAAAAGACATGCGGATTGTTGTAGACCGGCCCAACTGCATGCCATTATCGGTTATACTCTCGATCGAAGTACGGGCCGAGATGAGGATATCTATTTGTGCAGGAATTCCGCATTCGATCCTGGTATACGTGCAGGATTGGTCCCGAAGCATGCAGCCGTAGCATGGACGGCCACCATCACAGGCGCTTTTTGTAACGGCACAGGAGTCACAAGCGCGAACTCTTCGGCCCCTCTTTAAAGGATCTGGGATCGGCCTTCCTCTCCTCATGCTGCAAGTCTTGGTGTGTCGACGCGCCGAGTCGCTACGATGCAGTCTGTAAGCATGAGATCGCAACATACCACCGTAACGGGGGACATACGATCGTGTAAAGGAATTTTGGCAGAATGGGCAAACCGATTGCCTCTCATCAGTATCTAAAAGACCTTGGATCAATCTTCTGCTGGTGATGTGGCTCGTTTTGGACCTACGTGTTCTCCCATGGCGTTGAAGGCGTCCGTTGCTTGTGAAAGTGGCTGGACAAACTGGGCAGGGGTGTGCTCGTCGAGTGGCTGCCATGGTGAAGTGACGAGCTCCATAGAATCAGGAGCCGCCAAAAAAGATTCTGGGTGTGCATATATCGGCTTCGATGTGCGGGGGATCGTAATCTTGGGCCTCAGGCGGCGAGAAATATGGACCAAATGACGTAGTCTCAATCGGGCCAGCCCCCAAAATCCGTCGGTGCTGGAATTTCGAGAGAGCAAAGATGGCACAGGAAGCGGGATGAGGGAAAATGGCACACCTAATTTGATGCGTTTCTGGTCTGGCTTGCGGCGGACTTGCATTCCCCGCACCTTCTCAACCCCGGTCACCGACCTGTCAGCCCAATCCCCTTTCGGGCAGCATAATTTGTCCACGAGGAGGTGGGAATAGTCCGCCCCGCAGTGGGTTTACTCCAGGATGGACGATCTCGGCACTTGGTCTGCCGTGATCAAGACTCACCAATGGTAACGGCTATTTTACACATTCACATACAAAATGCTGGTGCCATGACCCTGTATACTGCGGGTTTTCCCCGGCTTTGGAAGGCTATATATTGCACTCCAAATCCGGATGCTGCTACACAAGTCCATAGACAACAGTCGACTACAGACCATTTAGACCATTGCAAGACGCACGGTGAAGATGCAGAAAATCCAGAAGCAGGAGCTCAAGTCCAAATGGCCCCTGGCCTTTGATCTGGCCGGCTCCAGTTCTCCATGCCGACTCGAGGGCGAGGTTGCCGACCTCGTCGTCCTCGGTGAAATTCCCGCAGCCATCGACGGTACCTTTTATCGCAACATGTGCGATCCTTTTGTTCCGCCCCACCCGGACAATGTGCCCATCGACGGAGACGGAAACATCTCTGCGTTTCGATTTCATAATGGCCGCGTCGACATGAAGATCAAGTACATTGAGACGGAACGGTACAAACTTGAACGAAGGGCCAACAAGGCGCTCTTCGGTCTCTACCGCAACCCATTCACACACCATCCTTGCGTGCGGGCTGCTGTGGACTCGACCGCAAATACGAACCTCGTGTATTGGGCTGGTCACCTTCTCGCGCTGAAGGAAGTTGGCCTGCCTTACGCGGTTGACCCCGACACACTTGAAACCCGGTGCTATGACCCTTTCGAAGGACAGGTCTTGGCCAAGACGTTCACCGCCCACCCAAAGGTCGACCCGTACTCGAACGAATTGGTTGTGTTTGGATACGAAGCCAAGGGCCTCGCGACTGAGGACATTGTAATCTATGCTCTCGACAAGGACGGAAAGAAGCACGACGAGCAATGGATAAAATCACCGTGGTGTGCTTTTATCCACGACTGTGTCATTACACCCAACTGGCTTGTCCTGGTGCTCTGGCCGTTCAAGGCCGATATGGCACGGATCAAGGCCGGAAAGCAACACTGGGCCTGGGATTACGACCTTCCGGCCACGTTCATTGTTGTGCCAAGACGAAAGACAACGCCTCTTCCGGCTGGTTGGAAACAGGGCGAGCACAGGGTCTACTCGTGGCAGAACTGCATGCTGATTCACACTGGAGGCGCGTGGGAGGGGAAAGATGGCAAGCTCTACTTTGAGTCTTCTCGGGTGCACGACAACGCATTCCCCTTTTTCCCCCCAGTCGACGGGAGGATGCCTGCTCCGGATGCAAAGGCCGACTTTGTCCGTTGGGAGATCGATCTCTGTCAACCCAGTGGTAGCAAAGTAAAGGACCCAACAGTGATCGTCGACGTGCCGTCAGAGTTTCCACGGACGGACGAGCGGTTCATGACGAAGGAGACCGAGTTTGTGTTTCTCAACGTCTTCATCCCCAGCAAATCGAACGGCGACAAGAACATCTTTCACGGACTCAATGGCCTCGCCATGCATAGCCACAAGACCAAGGAAACGAAATGGTATTATGCTGGCGATAACTCCCTCGTGCAGGAGCCCGTGTTCGTCCCCCGTTCTGCGGATGCACCAGAGGGCGATGGCTGGATCATTGCCATGGTCGAGAGGCGCGCCGCCCATCGCAGTGACGTGGTCGTGCTTGACACCAGAGACTTTGAGACGCCAGTTGCGATCGTGCAGCTTCCCATGCACGTCAAGGCACAGATACACGGAAATTGGGTTGATGCATCCTCATTTCCGGCGCGGAAGAGCCTCGTTCGCCAGATCCCCGAGGTAGTGATCAGCAAACAGGGGGCGTTGGAACCACTTTCTTAGATATTTTACCATGATCACAGCTACGATCCCGAGACAACAAGTCATACCATTCACACATTTTTACATAGTAGCTATAGCTATTTCAATTCTTCAATATTATCCTCCAAGGCCATACAGTAACGGACAGGCCGTCCAAGGAAACTAAATCCCGTCTGCGATGGTAGAAATAACGGCGCGACTGAATAGAACAGGTACGAGTAATCATTCGCTACGACACCCGTGGCACGTGCACACGTCACTTGTCTCTCCCGAGACCATTACTCGTGTCAGATCCAGACTGCAACTTTAGCTCGGACGCTAGCCCGTGCCTCCTCTATCTTGCCTGTATTACTCCACGAGCTCGGGCTAACAGTAGAAGGACGCCACTGGCGGACCAAGGTCCTCTCGGATAAGTCTTCCTCAAGCTCTCGGATAAATTCTTCACGGTCTCCTCGAAGCTAACTGTAAAAGCACATCTGTCGCGGTCTTCATCCCGTTCTCGGATATATGGTCAAACCCCGCATGATGACTAACAGGCTAGTAGCTTGGCTACGAGAATCCCAGATTCACAGTGAGATTCCCTCTGCATCCAGCGGTCCACCCACGATAGAAACATTTGCGCCATTTCTGTATCGGCTTCTCAAGTCCTCCCCTCATTTTTCACTCACGCCATGCATCTCACACTCTACTATGCGCAGTTTACGTGCTCCTTTGTTCCCAACTCTCTACTCTCCGAGCTCGGCATCCCTTTTACCACTGTCCTCCTGAAATCTGGCCCTGATGGATATGAAGCTGCCGATGGAAGCTTCAGCCATGCGGATTACCTCAAGATCCACCCGAGTGGCTATGTGCCGGCCTTGGTCATCGACGGACAAGTTCTGACTGAGATGCCGGCTGTGCTCACCTTTATTGCGTCTCTTGCGCCTGATAAGAATCTGCTGGGCCATGGGGCGCTGGAGCACGCACGAGTTGCCGAGTGGATGGCATGGCTGTCCGGTTCGCTGCACGGCCTCGGATTTGCCATGTATTTCCGTCCAGGACGGTTTAGCGACGACAAAACCCAGTTTGACGCAATTCAGCTTCGCGGGCGGGGTCTGATCGAGAAGTACTTTTCTCAGATCGAGCAGCGTCTGACAGGAAAGACATTTGCCGTCGGCAACGGTGAGACAGTTGCGGACTATAACCTGACCGTTTTCTGGTACTGGGGAAAGCGGTTGGTGGGTCTATCTATGGAGGAGGTCTATCCCAACTACAGCCGAGTGGTGGGGGCGATGGGAGAGAAGGAGTCTATCAAGCGGACCGTGAAGCAGTTTGGGCTGGAGGGTTAAACTGGAGATTGAGATTGCAAGCCATCATGGCTGATTTGATGCTTGGTTACCCCCACAACATAGCGGACAATGCATTAATATTCCAACTATCAGTTTCGGTGGCCGCACCGCGCTCACGGCTTTCTCCCGTAGCAACAGAACCTGTATGGTTAGCTTTTGTGCTTATAATCCGGAGCGTCGACATACATGGGCCAATACGCGTGGATGCTCGGATCCAGCAGTTCCTTCCTGGCCTTGGCACACCATTGGAGACACTCATCGCTCGACATGCCCAGGCCGTGCGTGAACAGAAACAGCGTCAGACCCTCGAGGCCATTGTCGATGTTGGCCCGGTTCCACATGCCCATCATCTTGTACTTTTTGTCCTTGGGCCACGGGTTGCTCGGGGCCTTGAACCTTTCCAGGTGGACGTCCTCGAAACCGGCCGCTTCGAACATTTCCTTGTACTTGTGCACAATGTCGATCGGCCGGCCCAGGTTGGCCGCAGCCTGAACAGTCAGGCGGCTCATCTCCGAGAGGGCGTGTGTCTCCGTCAGGCTGCCGTCGTCGGACTGCACCGGCAGGCCAATGTCCCACATCTCGAGGTAGCCGTCAGAATCCAGTTGGCTTGTTTATGTCAGCAACCTCTCTCTGGCCTTCGGGCAGCATTCGTACTCAAAACTCTTGCGGATGATGCTGCTCTGGTCGACAAACGAGCCGGCGAGGTGCCGTCCAAAGATGAAATCAAACTTGTCGCTCCATGCCCACTCCTTCTCGATATCGTCCACCTCGAACGAGCAATTGGGGGGCACGCTTTCGGTCAGTCTAGATACTGACAATAGGGGCCCTACGAGACATACAAGACGGGCTGAATGGGGCTCAAGTCCACGCCGATAACCTAGCTGTTTAGAAGAGTGGGTACGAGAAAGCACGCATAGGGCACAAGCGTACCTCTGCCTCGGGGTGTTCGTCAGCATAGTGGATGGCCCAAATGCCAGTGCCAGTACCGAGGTCCAAGACCCTCTTGGCTGATTGGTTCTTGGGGCACAAGGCCAGGTTGTTGTCGATGGTCAAGAGCATCAAATTGTGCTGCATGTCTGTGAAATTATAAGAGCTGGGCCGCCTTTTCTAGAAGCAAGCTTGCCTACCCAGACGGTCTTTTTCTTGCTGCAAGTATGTCAGCCAGGCCGGACAGCAGCATGAATTCGGCCCCCGCCTCCTCGTCCTGCTTACATCGTCGTTGGGGATAAAATACTCTAGCCTGGGTCAGTCCGACACCAACCGGTAACCCAGAAGAACTTAGTTACTTCCAGCACTCAGAGCATGGTACGTCCGCCCGTTCTCCTGGTGGTAGGCGAGCACGCTGGAGCGCATCGAGCTAAGCGAGCTTCGGTAGACGGACTGTGGTGTACTGGCTTAGTCACTGTCCGCCAAGATGGTGCTCTGACGATTGGCATACCTCATCCAAGACGGAATCCGTGTCAACAGGGGCGTCGAGGTCGGGTACCTATAGCACATCAGAGGATAACACACGGCAAAATAAGGAGTGTGGAGGCTTACGAGCCCGTCCTGGTCGTCCTGGACGCTCATAGTGGCCGGTAAAGTGGAGATATGGGGGCTGTCCAAGTGCTTGGAGCCAAAGTTAAAAGGACGGAACGTGACGAGACGGCGGCAGTTGGTCCAACAATGAGATGAATGCGTCGCCAAACACCGGTAGGAGTGTTTTCTGGAAGGATTCGTGCCAGCACGTCCTCTGAGCAAAATCATGTACAGAGCTGCACGTGTCACGCCCATGGCCGCTACTTTATCAGGGCGGTTAGGGCGGCAGGATTGGCGGCCACATCTCCGTGTCGAGCCAATGGTGTTACGGGCACCATGGGAAGTCGGGTAGAATTTAGCTTCCGTCCCGGTTGAGGGTTCGTGCAGCCAATCATGCCAGCCAGGATGCTACTCCGTACGGGTTGCCGAATGCATCCTGCTGCAGGCGGCGGCGGCGGCGGAAAGACCGGTAAATCTTTATTTGCCATTTTACTCACTCAGTTGCCGTATGTAGTATGCCGAGTGAACGAGAAGAGGTCCATCTGGATGATGCCCGGAGGACGTGTGGAGTATTACATAAGCCCAAGCTGCCTAAAGCCACAGCTCTCGCACCCGTAATCTAGGCCGTGCAGTTGCAGATGCATTACCATAAATACCGCCAGATTAGCACGGCTCTACACAGCCTCCTTTCCTTCTAAAGCCGTCTACAAATCTATGGAAGCCTTCTTTAGCTAATTAAAGCTTGCGCTACATAGACCCTTTATCATAACCTGTAGCAGTAGGGACGGTAGCTGTAGCGACAACGGCGATGGCGACGGAGGAAGGAGAGGATACGGCGGTGGCGGCCGGAAGAGATTGGGCGGGATGCTGCGGTTAAGAGCGGCCAATTCGCAGTGGTAATAATACGGGATTATTTGGGTGATGCTTACTGTGGAATAGTGCAATTCGGGCGCAGAAGCCGGTTAGATAAGCAAAATTCCAGCAGACGGACGCCGGCGACGGCGCGGGATTGTGCCGCTGCCTAAAACGGTGAATTTCCCCGACAAGCCGCAAACCGCAACCAGACCCGAGGCGGCGCCAATAATCATTTCAGTACGCGTCCTAATTGGCCGAAATGGTCAGCAGGCTGGCAGGCCAGCAAGCCAGCAAGTGCTGGGGACGCGTAAAAAGCCAGAGGGGGTCGTTTGCAGTTCGCGGAAGCACCGCACAGCGCGTGCTGCACACATGGCCGTCGCAAAACCTCGCGAACCCATCGTGGGGTATTAGGAAGCTGGGAAGAGCGGAGAGCGGAGAGCCGGGGAGACGCGCCTTATCGATAGGGCAAGTTGGCCCCCGTGCAGACGAATTGGGCGCTGTCATTGGTGGCAAAACTTACAGCTGGCGGGGCTGCAGGACATTTTTCCTTGGTTCGCCGCCGCGATTGAGCAATTGGCTTGCGAACGCGCTGCCGGCCATTTTCCCTTTTCCGGGTGTCCCACGAGGTCTTGTAATTTATATTTTCCTACCCTCTTCTCTCTGCATTCTCCCTGGACTATGGATGCAGAGTCGCGAGACTGGTCCGTGTCCAAAATAGTCCGATCCGGCAAATACGAATAAACCGGAGAGAGCGTCGTCCCTTTGAAAGCCCGACAACACAATGGCCGCCCGGCTCTCAGCGGCCGCCTACAGGGGCGCGGCCCAGCTGCTGCGCCAGGAGAGCACACTCGCTGTGTCGCGTGCAGAGCGCACAGCCACCGCAGCATCACGTCGGCAACGCCAATGGCCCGTGAGATGGGCCAGCACCACACCTGCGTCGTCTGTGTCGTCGCGGACTCCCGTGCTGGCTGCGTGTTGCGCCGCCTCGGCCGTGCTCGCCATGGCCTACTACGCCTACCGGCAATCGGATATACGGCTGGATGCCGGTGTCGAGGCGCTGGCCGAGCCGGCCGACCTCGGTCTGATTTCGTACGACGAGGTGCAGAAGCATGTCACTGCCAATGACTGCTGGGTGATCATCAAGGTGGGTGGCGGTCCGGGACACGCCCGCAGGCGATGCGCTGCTGACGGCCAAAATAGGGCAACGTCTACGATGTCACGTACTTTCTCAACACACACCCCGGCGGCAAGCAAGCCATCCTGATGCGCGCCGGCAAGGACGTCACCAAGCTCTTCTCGCAGATCCACCCGACCGACGCCCTTGCGTCACTTCGACCCGAGGCGTGTCTGGGCCCGGTCGACCCCGAGACGGTGCCGGCGTTCGAGGAGGAAGAGGACGAGGATGAGATAGAGCGTCGGGAGGCGCGCCACGAGATGCCGCCGCCACAGGACCTGCTGCTGCTCCGGGACTTTGAGAGCTGGGCCGAGCGCGTCCTGAGCAAGACGGCCTGGTACTACTACCGCAGTGCCGCCGATGAGGAGACGAGTGCGTGGGAATCCGAACATGTGCCTGTGCGTGTCCATGTGCTGACGCCCCAACAGCCTTTCACGAAAACCGAGACGCTTTCCGGCGCTACTTTTTCCGCCCTCGCATGCTGCGCGACCTCCAAGGCGGCAGCACCGAGACGAGCTTTGTCGGCATCCGCTCGGCCCTGCCCATCTTCATCTCGCCCGCGGCCATGGCCAAGCTCGGCCACCCGCTCGGCGAGGTCAACATGACCAGGGCCGCCGCCGAGTGCGGCATCGTCCAGGGCGTACGTTGCGAACCGGGGTGTTGCCGATTTTTTCCTGAAATTCCATGCTGACCTTTTTGGATGCAGATCTCGGCCAACGCCAGCTGCAGTCTCGACGAGATCTTCTCCGCCCGCGAACCCAACCAGTCTCTGATTTACCAGATTTACCTCAATAAGGACCGGTCCCAGTCGGAGACGCTGCTGCGCAAGGTCGAGCGTCTCGGTGCCAAGGCCGTCATGTTCACCGTCGACACCGCCGGCGACTCGAAGCGGACGCTGGACGAGCGGCTCAAGGTGGAGGGCGCGGCCAAGCTGCGCGAGACGGCAACCGACGTGGTCGGCGAGGGAGCCGGCCAGGCGGCGCCAACGGCCGTGGGCCAGGCCATCTCGGGCTACCAGGACCGCAACCTGACGTGGAAGGACATTAGCTTCATTCGGGTGCGTTTGACCCGAGGGCGTGGTTCCTCTCTTCATGGCTTGCTGACTCATCAATAGCGCAACACGACACTCCCCATCATTGTCAAGGGCATCCAGTCGGTCGAGGACGTGCAGCTGTGCGTGGACCACGGCGTCGAGGGCGTGCTTCTGGTAGGTATCTGTCAGCCCAACGGTGTCTCGGCGTGTGCTAACCTGCCAGTCAAACCACGGCGGCCGCCAGGCGGACTACGCGCCGGCGCCGATCGACGTGCTGTACGAGATTCGGGTGCTGCGGCCGGACCTGTTTGACAAGATCGACATTATGATTGACGGCGGCGTGCGCACGGGTGCGGACGTGGTCAAGGCGCTGGCGCTCGGGGCCAAGGCGGTCGGGCTTGGACGGCCGTTCCTGTATGCCAACGGGACTCACGGACAGGAGGGTGTGCGGCGGGTGATTGACAGTAAGTGCCAGTCGGGTTCGAGAAAGTGACGGCGGCTGACAAAGCACAACAGTCCTCCATGAAGAGATCCACAACACGATGCGCAACATTGGGGCGACGACGATCAAGGACCTCAAGCCGGAGATGGTGGGACCAGCGGGACCGTGGGTGGGATACAACCGCCCGCCTTATATGCCTGGGGCGAAGCGGTAGACCGAGCGCCGTCAAAATAAAAGACGTCGGCACACGATAAAGAGAATCGGGTCGAAACCGAAATCTGGGACGGAACCCTTGACGCGGCGACCCTTTTAGATGGATGCATATAGACAGACGAGCGTGCAATGTAATTCTTATTGGTTTCGTGGGTACCTGGCGGAGGGAGGGAGCCACCGTTCTCGTAGTGCCCGATGAGGAACTCGACGTTCCTCCTGTCGCCCGGAGTCATTAGCTGTACGCCGCCGACTCAAGATTGCCAGCGACCTGTACAACCGCAATGTAGCTGTCTGCAAGACTAGAAGCGACACTTGCTTTTCTGCCCCTTTCCTCTGTTTACATTAGCTTCTACTCTCGAACAATATAGCTATAAAACTCGGCATGCTGCTGTCTACACAAACTACCACTCCGTCAATTCACCCGAAATCATGTTGGCAGAGGCGCCACGGCCGGACCGAGAGGGGGAAGCTAGACCTCCAGTTTCAGCATGTTGCCTACTCCGTATGCAGGAAAACTGCACGTTGGTGAGACGCAGCAGCGATGTAACCGTGTGGTTGCATGCGCCATATAATTTCTGCAGAATATGACCCCCACAGCAAACATATTGCTTACAAGTAAGCCAAAATAAGCCACATGGTCTGATATTGATCCTTCGGGTGATGGTGAGTGGCTATGAAGGGTTGCACTGGACGTGTGATTGGTTTCGGGGGCACAAGGCTGAAAATACGTCGTAAAATAGTCGTAGAAAATACAACGTGGGGGGAGGCCACTGTTACCCCCTCCTAGCAGAGTTTGACTGTGTTTGTGCTATATACGGTACGAGTAATGAATATATTAACCCCCAATTTATCCTCGTTGATGTACGACCAAACCATTTGAACCTTCGAGAAACGCTCATCTTCAAATTACCTGCACCCTTCGACCAACAACTTCTGTCACACCTATTTATTTCGTAGACATGTCTATACCCGAGCATGAAGCCATGTCTATGCCCCAAGAGAATATGACCAGGGAACAATACTTCAACTTGAGCAAGGATGAATTTGTTCAAGAGACCGGACTCGAACTCGGGCGTGTCCATGGTGCGCTGGAGTGGAAATTCACAACACTAAGCGGCTGGACATTCGGTGAGTACCTGGAGATCTGGACCCCTATTCGCTCACTCTTTGGTTATTCTCGAACAAGCCTAACTATTCCCAAGAACGGCTCGTACAGAGCTGGAAAAAGAGCTCATCAAGGACTCTCCTATTTTGGAGAGACTAACACTTCACTACCCTCGGTTTAGGTTGCTTTTTCGCGCCCTGATTCCACCGGAAAAGGGGAAAGAAGCCGCCTTGAAGAGGCTTGGTATTGAAGTTGCTGCTATGGCTTCACAGAAGATGCAATCATCTAGCCCGTTTTGCCATTTCATGCGTTCGCCAATCCACACCGCTGGGGGGCCGTTTTTGACTGGACTGCATCAAGTCTGCTTCGAGAGGCTGAGTGAATTCAGAGAGGCACTGCCGCAAAAGATCGCAGACTGGCACGAGAGAGTCCAAAGGCGCCCGAACCCACCTTTTCAGCTAGGGACGCTTGTTAGGGAAAACCCGTTCGGCACAGAAAAGTTCCAGATCGGATTCGCCCCCTCAGGTTCAGGCAAGACAGCATCGATATTAGCCCTGCTGGAGAAAGAATACGGTTACTACCTGCTGTCCTGTGCTTTACCAAGAGCTAAGCCCGACGAAGCACAAGCCCAAGAAGAGACTCTACTCCAGCCCAAGGCTGAGCTAGGAGACTCTGCGGATACGCACGAGCTTTACACAATGCTGCAGTCCGCCCGGAAGCTTGATCAGGGCCAGAATTCCCTCGATCTACCATGGATCACATCCTTCTGGTGGAATCGGATCCTATATGTGCGCCGTCAGGTATATCATGCCTTCCGTGATGCCCTCCTAGAACACGCCAACCCGCATCTCTGGCTCCTCTTCCAGCGGGACTGTTCTGATAGTGACTTGTTTCTGGAACTATTTCGAGTTCTTTCGCTTGTTGATAAGAAGTCAGCGGAATTTTTCCCTCATTCAGATGAGTCGCATGAGCCATCATTAGAAGACGACGATCTGTCGATAGACGATCTGTCGATATTTAAATCGTTCTGGGACAACGTCAGTGAAGCCCAGACAAATGACTTCAAATCACCAACTGGACCTGATGCTCAGTCGACGTCGCCGCAAGGCACTTCCCATTTCCATCAAGAAGATATGGATGTGCGCTGGGCTTGCATCGACGAAGCCCAGGAAGACGTCAAAGTTTTGTTGAGGTCGGACAGAGAAATAGCAGTTAACTTGTTTGGAGAGGCTCTATCTCATTTCAACCAAATGTCGACTATGCCGACTGCAACACCAGAGCATCCATTCCGGTATTTCAAGCAGGCCGTCTTCTGTGGAACATCCCTCAACTTGCGCGACGTTCTCGCCACGCGGAATCAAATTCTCAGTCGGTTCACTCACACTGACCTGAAGCGGGACGAATATGGTTTATCAACAGGCTTTCCACTTGTACGAAACGAGATCGAGGCCAAGGCCATACTTTCATTGTACGGGCTTGGAGAATCTGGCGAGGCAATTGCAGCAAGCATTCGCCTCTGGGGACGAGTCAAGTGGATTTCTCTCTACGCCATGAAAGTCATTGAGACCCTCATCAACAGCCAGGTTACGGTAAAACAAGCACTCCAAAGCTGTGTGTCAGCCGAGGAGTGTAGGAAAAGCATAGCCGGATTTGTGAAGGACAGAAACCCGCCTCTGATCTTTGACGCCATCGCAGATGAAATATATGAAGACGTGACGCGAGGATTGCTGGCCAAGATGAAATCTCTCAACAAGCAAGGAGACAACGGGTATCTATTGGACGCCGTTACGGAGGCGGCCGTAGCTGCAGATATTCTTGACAGACCGCATGTTTTCCACGACAGTGTTGAAACACGTCTGGTGGAGGAGGGATTTGCTGTCTTGCGCGACACGGACATGGCTGCTACATTCCGGTTGGCCTTGGAAAAAGATTTCGATGTGAAACGCGAACCGGACCACCTTCAACTCAACTTCAAAGGCAACCATGGGACTGAAGCTGGAATTGCGAGGCTGCTTTGCACTGTGGAAGAGCTCAAACAAAACGCCAGAGGCCCCCTTACCGTTTTGGGCTTTGAGACGGGCCAGCAGACCCAGTTGAAGAAAGGAGGCAGCTTCACCATATTTGACATTGGGCTGGAGCTCCTGGCAGCTCGTCTTAAAAAGGACGGCCTGTTCAGTGTCAAGTTCATGACCGATCGGAAAATCCAGGTACAGGCGAATCTGCCGGCGCTGGGCGCAGCGGAAACGAGAAAGCTCCGCGTCGAGCAGCTGGCCCAGCATATGAGCAGCGACTTTACCATCGGCAGTGTGAAAACTGGCCAACCCAACCAGAACCTTCGGAATTTTGTCATTTGGAGGAAGCGCAACACTCCCGCCAAAAACACAAGATTCAAAAATTGGCTGACAGGCACCTGTGGGAATATTACAAGGACCCCACACCAAATTATTGTCGAAAATGCAACAGCTTTTCCACCACCCCCAAACCCATATGACATGCAAGTTTTGCACAACACAACCGGAACTGGCACAGTTGCCTGGCTGGCCAGAAAATTTGCATCGGAAAGTTTCGACATCGAGTGGCAGCCGGCAGGATCAAGACGGATACAGAAGTTAGCATCCTCGCTCGCAACAACGCGCGCTTCCATGCAGTGCAGGATTGTTTCTCAAAGTGCCGTACATCTGTCTGCAGAGATCATTCCAGGGGCCACAGATAAAGAGTTGGAAGACATTTCTGATTGTGTCGATACTCACATCAAAGATGATGGTCATCTGATCCTTGTCGGTAAGGCGATGGCGGAACTTGACGGAATAGTCCGGGGTGGGCCAATCACCGTGCTCCCCCACACCGCTCGCCACTTATCTGGACGCGTCGCCATGAATGGCTTCAACATCTGGGACAGGATGGGCCGAAATAAAACAGAGCAGAAGAATGAGCTAGAGAGATTAGGACTGAAGGTAGAGTCGGAGGAAGAGTCCAATGGATTCTAAAAGCTGGAAACCCAAACGGCTCCCTGCTACAGAGCGACGTTTCTGCCAACAAGATACGGCGCCTATCTGCTTGAACAACAGGCAGAAACCCAGATGAAGCAGAAAGTGGTGGATATTCGAAATCAACGCCCGGAAAACCGAGCCACCTCGCATGAAGAGCAGCCAGAGGAAGCGGAACCTCCGAGTACTCCGAGTAACGAGACAATAGAGCGGTGGGCGAACACAATGGTCAAAACTCTACGGAAAGATGCAGAAATGATCACAAAGGCTGTAGAAGAGTCTTCAGACTGCCTGGTAAAAGACACCAAGCTTGATTTGAAGCGGACCGTTGGCAGAAATTATTTCGCAGGCCTGGTCATCAATGCCACGCCACAGTCTAGGGAGCTTTTGGACTCCGAGATTGAGAGAATAGCAGGCAATGTGGTAGAGATGGTACGGGATGATCAAATAACCGCAGTGGCTATTGAAGCTATCGTGGGCTTGACCTGGTTCAAAGAAGAATCAATGGCAGCCAAAAATCGCGACGAGCACAGGACACGGGTCATGCAGGTTCTCGAAAGATCTGCACAACCGGCATACTTGGAATTCAAAAAAATCATCGACATGACTAGAGAATATGTGCAGAGCACCATCGTCGACGAGTTGCTGAGTCCCATGAGAATATATGCTGGGCGGCTTTACAATTACCGCTTCAGAAACGAGGACCTCGATATCTTCACGCCGCTCACTCAAAGAGGATTTTTGCTGACCACAGACGAGAGACTGCAAGGGCTGCTGAAGACTGAGCTTGTCGAGAGGGTGGTGATCGACGCCGCCATCCGTTTTGCCTCCAACCACCGCCTGGAGCAGCTCTCGCGCGACGTCCGGCTGGTAACGAGTCGATCCAACCTCGGCAACACGGCAGAGAACTACCTAGCCTATGTGAGCTTCCCCCCTGTCTCTCCTGTGTCTGTCCTGTGTTCTTTCTGTTTCCTATTTCTCATTGCCCCAAAGCGATTGCGACAGCTTCTATCCGAGCCAGGAACACAAGCCGCTCCTGAAGGTCGCAGACATGCCCAGATAAGAGACAAGGTCCTTGACATATTTGGGCGGGCGACGAACGGACACAGTCCGCCGAGTGATTTAGGGAATATTCGGGACTACAGAATTGTCTTAGGGATGCAGACGTTCAAGACACATCCACATCGCGACTTGATAGGCTGGTATGAGAGTTTCTTAGGCTGGCTGTACGCCGTTCAGGCTGGTCGTCGGCCGAGTGCCAGCTTCTTGGCACCTTGCCAGGTGTTTGGACCCGATCTCATCTTTGCGCTGCGATGCGGTAAAAAACTCATTCTTTGCAGTATCCAGGTGAGCAATGCACACAAAATTTTCCTACTAGTTTCTGTGTGCTGAACAAACTGCTTTCGCTCCCCCTCGCCGCAGCTAAAATTAGGAAAGGTGAGTCGTGACGATCTAGCTGGTGCCATAGTATGTCGTAACTGACGTTTCGCCCTCTTTCCTCCCACATAGCCAGATAATGCGCAGGATGCCGTGAACAAGTCCTCTGTATCATGGGCGTGTTGGGAAAAGACAAAGCCGAAGAAGAGACCGAACTCGGGGGATGCGATATATGTCCCAGACGTACTGGCTGTGTTGGATAACAAGCACTGGAAAGATGTTCCAAGGCTCAGCATGGTTTTGACAACAACGAGCAAGTCCGTGCGTGACATTCAGGGCCTACGACCAAATATTTCGAACCGACTTGATCGAGAGTATTATTCCTTGGTTCATGGAGACGACATAGAGACCCTGTTTGAGGATTTCTTCATCGATACGTTGGAGGCTGTATAATGACAATGGTGTGGAGGTGTCGGGCCGGGGGTAGATATTCTCATTATCTCTCTTCTCAGAACTCTACAATATTTCGAGCAGCAATTTTTTCCGCTTTTCAAACACGCTTATGTGAAGGATGATGAAAAAAAAAACTGGTGAGGTCCGCGAAAGGACGAGCCGACTCAACCGGATGGCACCCATGCAGCACTATGTCCTCAGATAGCGTCCAGTATTTTGTTCACCCTGATTAGTCCTTAATTGGGGAACTTTGGTCATGAGGGGAATATTGAGGCGATCTAAAATCCCTAGATAATATGACTATTGATCCCACATTTGTGCTCTTGGGCACGGCCATTTCAAAACGGTAAAAAATATTGTATGCGCTAAGATTTATATGACAGTTACTAACCATGGAGCTCTCGTACTTCTGATGAAGATAATGATGATTTTCAACGCCGCGGGGAGGGCCGTAGGCCCTCTAGACCTCCCTGGGGGTATGGGGCGTGCTATGCTAGGCTATATCACAGGTTCTATATAGTAATTTCGTACATGTGGTGATTGCGCCTAGGGCTGGGTAGGGGCCTGGCACGGTTGCTGTGGAGGAGACGTCCGAGCCGGACGCGCTTGTTCTATTCAGCTTCAAGCTCCAACTCCCTGCCCCAAGCCTGCGAAAGGCATGTCGGAAGGTTCCTGTCGCCTCCGTTCGCGCTGGTAAGCTTTTTTATATGGTTTCTGGTGCCGCTGAGTCACGGCAGGGCGTACCCGTTTCAGCACTGCCATTTGTAGGTCGTCCCTATCCTCTGCTGGCAAGTGACGGCGGGCGAAGCGGATCGAGCCACCGGCCACTGCGGCTGACACTGGGCGCTGAGCTGGCGGCAGGTGGCCGCACAGTAGAGGCCAGACATACACGTTGATCAGAGGGTGATGGGCGAGGCCCTGCCAAGGGCGACGGCACATTAAAGTAGAACACTCGCGGACATGCACGCACGAGCGTCTAGTTGACGGCTGCATATAGCTATTAGTGTAAACTTTTCCGTCTTTTTGAGCGTTTCGTTGTAGCTTACGTGTGCACGACTGTTGTAATACCTCCATTAGCCGCTTTGCATTCGCAGTACCCCTCCTCTTGTACAAAGAAACAGCGGATGTACTCCGTCAGTGCTACTACACCCTGTGCGCGAAAGCTCTTATTCTTGATAGTGCACTTATCAGCCGTTTCACTCACACTATATCACAGCGCTACGGTTTAGCACCTTCCTCACGAATCTACGCAATCACGAGCGCTTCAGTCTTTTCAGTTGATTCATTTCATCTCGCCTCTTTTTATCTCTTACCTCACCAAGCACACCAAAGCACAGGAAAATATGGGAAGGGGTGAAACTACGAAAACACCAAACACAGCTGCTTGCCACGGCGGACATGGACGTCGACCGAGACTAGTGCGGGAGGGGGCTGTCGGAACGGACTGTAAAAGAAAAAATAGAAGAAATAATGTTACCTTCTAGCCTTGGCTGAGATAATCCACGCCGTAGGCCACGTCTAGCTATATCACGTCTTCCTGGATTGCTTCACACAAACATGACTATGAAGAGAGAGGGGGCCGGGGATGAGGGAGGGGACGGGGAAAGGGGGGCTGCCAGAAGACAATACCCTCAGCAGCAGCCGCTGGTCCACAGCCTATGCGCTGCGCACCCTAGACACGGTGAGGTCAATTCCGCTTGTGAGCCGGGCACGTGCAGTTGGCAGCCGTTCCTGCTGGTAGAGCTGACGAGCGAGTTGCGCTGTATCTTACGTGGCGCCATGCTAGTTTCGTTACGAGTTGCTGTAGGAAGATATGGATGCGGTTGGTGTGAGAGCAATACTCAAGCTGAATGTTGCATTATGGAGAAGATTTATGCGGTCACCATCATTTCCGGGCAGGATTTGAGCTGCACGTGAAGGCCTTTCACAACTTGGAGCTACGTGGCGGAACAGCGGTCTCGTTACGGGCCGTTCCAGATCTGGATGCGGTTGGTGTGAGAGCAATACTCAAGCTGAATGTTGCATTATGGAGAAGATTTATGCGGTCACCATCATTTCCGGGCAGGATTTGAGCTGCACGTGAAGGCCTTT